>OY970824.1:61123003-61723003 GCA_963853835.1 Calendula officinalis | reverse complement strand
TAACACATCTTGTGAATGTCACAAACCCGATAAATTTACTAATTGTTTATCCATATCTATCGTATTCATTGAGATCGGATGTTATGAAAAGTATCTTTCATTGTCCATTTTAGTGCAATTTATGTTTATATTTGCTTTTCTTATAAAGCAATCAAGTGATCAACCTTTGAAATTACGGAATTGATATATGAAGTTAACGTGAGAGTATTTTTGTACCTAATACGATGATTGAGTTTTGTCTGCTTTTGATGAAATCTAGTTCTGAAAATTATAATACAACAAGTTGAATACTTAAAAATACAAAAAAAGCTTCAATATTGTGTGAACAACAATGAAAGGAACAGAGAAATTGGATAATTTCTAGAAGACCTTTTTCTAAAAATTTATACTTCTATATTCTTTAATTTAATAAATTTTAATATAAGAATATGGACTATGGTTATTTTACAGCTTGTAATCTATTTTTTAATTTTTTATTGAAGAAAAAATTAAACAAAGTTGACATAAATATTTTCTTAAAAGTAGGATGGAAGTTACAAAAATAACAATTTATATTTATTTATCTCCAATCTTTTCTTTATAATAGTATTTACTTATTAACGAGCTTCCTCAAGGTGACAAAATTTTATTCATGATTTATATGGTTTAATTACTCTGACGATCTTTTCGAATCTATCCTTAGTTATCTAGTAAAAATTTAATTAAAGAAAATGACTCGATAGTTTTATTCATTTCCAACCTAATTCAGCTTAATAATCGATGACCTTTTTTACAGGTGACATATTAAAATCAAGCGCATGGGGCGATCTAAATGTCATAAACTTTTATATTTATTCATCCCGTTTAAACTTTTTTATATATCTTTTTGTAAACTTAAACCATTTTGGATTGTAATTATCAAAATCTATTGATTTAAGCATATTATTATTCTTAAATACAACTCCTAGAGTTGTTGTCAAATTCTTTGGATTTTAAACAAAATCAAATTGTAAAAGAATTTAAAATTATGATAAGTGGAAACTACTACCAAAATAAAATATTAAAAAGCGTATTAAAAAGGAGAAGGAAACATTAGTTGGAAAACCCCCTAAAAACTGCTAATAACTTTTATTTTGCAATAAAAAAAAGTTATAAATTGACAAATTATTTGATGCAGAATTTTAAACTTACAACTAATCTTTGAACTTTAAATAAAATTTAACTATAAAAGAATCTATAGTGTGTAAAGTGGAAACTACTACCAAAAATACAATACCAAACAAGTATTAAAGGGGAAGCAGACTTTAGGGAAAAAGAAACCCCTAAAATAATAAATCGATAAATTCGTTGTAAAATAAAGGGCAAGCATTTAGAAAAGCTAAATACGAATAAGAATACTCTCTTAGAATTATTTACAATAATTCTTTAAATTTTTTATTAGTAATTTATTAAATTCTGTAAGATAAAACTGAATCAACTAATATAATGATCCAACTTTGAATAAATAAAAAAAATAAAGGGATTATATATACAAAGGACTAATTTAAATTTGTTCATTAATAGCAATAAACTAATTATACAATTTTATGGATCACTCATAAGCCAAATTTGACAAAAAAAAATCTACTGAATGACAACGATAACGTTTTAATCTGTGGAAAAGCAAAAATGTTGGTGGTTAATTTTTTAAAGCTAAAAAGTAAAAGTTATCGAATAGTCGAGAAATTGAAGAAAAAAAATCTGGCATTCGACATGTTTTTCTTCATAATTGATACAAACAACAGTCTATGTAAACTGTTTTGACAATTGGTTAAAATAAACAAAGTTACTACTATATAATTGGGTGACCTTTTAAAGCATTATTCCCTTAAATAAAATATAATTTTGGTGGAGAAGTTGATAACTATTTTACCTATTATTAATGTTTTATATTAAACAAATTAATTTAATTCATTAAAGCAATATAAATATATACTAGAGCTACTAAACAGTCTTTCTTTTATATATTTGGCTTTCATGCCATGAGCAATAGATTATATAACTAAAAGAAGACAATAAAGTCGTTTATTATCTAGATGATCAAGTGAAACATTATATTGGTCTTACAATTTTATAATTAAATATTAAGCCATGCTATATGTTAATGTCATAGTTACAAGTTACAAGCATCAGTGAAGTATGAAACGTTTAGCATTTGAAAGCCAAGGGCTTCTCCATTCTGAAAGTTTGCCAGATTGTTCGGGTTAGGTTTGTCAATTAAAAATGTGATATAAGTGAATTGAGCAAGTATTTTACGAGAGAGACAAGGCACAAAGAACATGTATACATTGAGCCGGCAAGAGAGTAAGTATCATGCAAAGAACGATGAAAGAAAGATCTCGGATGACTTTTGATCGACTATTGTAGTGCTCGGTTTTTAAGTAAAATTGGTTGAACAAATCCATGATAACAAATCACATATTATCCACAACCTTGTGTCTTTACACGGACGACCATATTAATTATGGTGATTTTCTAAATACAAAATTAGTAAAATCCAAATATCTAAAAAAAAGTCTTAATTTTCAGATCTTCTGAAAATAAATCATGCGACTCCATATAAAATTTGACAAGTGTCATCTAGTCGCACAAAAAATAATTTAGTCACACAAAAAATGATCTGATTGTACATTAGGCGCATAAAAATTTATCTGATCGCATAAAAAAACATACGGATTGCACAAAGAGAATCCGGAATCGCACAAGTCGCTCAAGAAGTATTAAGTCGCATGCTTTATTTTGGAAAGCTTTGAGTCGGTAATGTGTTTTTCGAAAATGGGTTCTATTTTGGTAATTATCTCTATTAATTAGGTACTCTATTTTTCATACACATACACGTGGATGTATACATATATACATACGTACTGACGTATATACATATTTTATTTATTTATAGAAATAAGTTTTCACTATTTTACCATAGGCTGCTTGGTTGATTTCTAATTATGAAATGGACACTATTGATATTGGTTGTTTGTCGGGGGGATATGTTAATTTAAACTATAAATGGTATCGTGGAAATATTATAATTAAAATGCGATCAATAAGTGACAAATAAGGTAACTTTTTGTTAAAATATAAGCGAATTCGTGTTCATCCCAAAGCTTTTGGAAATCTTTTTTTTGCCAATTAAAGGCGTAATTCATGTTAAAATTCTTGAAAAAGAAAATTAATTTAGACTTTCGATTCTCACTATCACCTGCCACTACTCACTAAAATAACACATAAATTTTTTTCGTAAATTATCTAACTACATAAAACACATGACTTTTTTTCTCCCGTTTCTAATTGTTTAAAAAAAATTTAAGTTTGTAAATGTCAAGAAATTATGAAAACCCCACAATGTAACTAAATAACGAAGAAACCTTTATAAATATATATGAGCAGAAATATTATTGTATAAATAAATTGAGAAAAGTTCTTATATATATAAAGATCAAAAAGTTTAATTAGGCATAATAAAGCGTTTTTTTAACAGCAACACAAAGAAACTCGAATACAATCAGAATCTATATTGAAAAAGAATGACAAACCCGCAATCAACTTGCTACAAAAGATAGCAAGAATGCATCACCAGCCCAAAACAAAAATGGGCTCCAGCACTATGACAAACCTGCAGAGGCAGAAAGCTACAAAAGAAGGAAACCGAAAACCAAAGGAAGCAACAAAGAGAAACGAGAATGGGGCACGCCCGAAAAGCAGTAAATCAGAAACTTATGTCGTCCAAACTTGCTTGAATCGAAATATTATGTCAAGCTTCCAACGATCTAGATCACACGAGTCTCTAAGAATGGTGGGTATGAATACCACATGCTACACTAAAATATTTGCCACATCAAATGTTAACCACATCACTTTGAAGGAAAAACCACCACACTATCATACCCACCCAAAATACCCCAAATGTCACACAAAGCGTAAGGGGGTGGTGTTTGTCTTGCTTTCACGCCGTCACCTAACTTCCACCGCACCGATCCATACCCATCAGCCTTACCAAAAATACAACCAAAGCTACGACCTTGAATCCTAGCAAAAATATTAATTAATGCGGAAACATTCCTGCCAAAGACTTCTCTATTTCTATTATCTCAAATAATAATGTATAAAGCGCACCAAAGACCAGACATCTCTTGCACTATATCCAAAAAAACGGAAGAAAAAAAAATATATGTGACCCAGGCCATCAATATACGTCTAGGATAAATTTTAATTTATATTTATTAATTCTCAAACTCATATATTCTATTCCAGCAATCTTTAGGACCGGAAATCCTAATAAACTGTGCCAAAAATAACCCCCTCTTGTTCTTTTATGATGGCAGCCTCACCACTACAGAGTCTAATTATATTTCACAAATTTCTAATCCAACAAAAATTACGCCTAAGGTTTCTTCATTATGCCAAATGAACCAGTAAACAAACATAGACATGTTTCCGATATGAATTCAATTTATAAAAATGTCCCAAATAACAAAACAATAACTAATAAAAAAACTGCAAGTACTCTATAAAAAAAATTCATATGGTGTAATCTCATCATGTTTTGGTATTTACATCGACTCTTGATTCATTCATTCACCATCTCCGGTGCCCATTGTGTTCATCGAACGTGACCGTCCTTCGTCTATGTGAAGATCCGCTAACGGCCCGATCACCCAAACTCGAGCCCGAGCCCGAACCCAAAGCATGTCTTCCATTTCTCAAAAACCCGCCTCCTAAACACGAAAACAAATTGTGTAAAACCTGACTCAACCCACTTCGTTCTCTAGCAACATTCCCTCTCGAAGCCCATGAAATCCTTCTAGGAACTCCATTGTTGTTAAACCCCCCATCCATTTCCGTAAAAACACCCGCCAATTCCCTCTCGCCACCTCGTCTTCTGCCCCCGCCACCGGGCAGCCGCCAGATGGTTAACCCCACTGCTTCTTCTCCCGACCCGGTTTGGTTATTTAGGTGGCTATGAGCCCGGTCGGTGGTGGTTTCGGGCGGTAATTCGTGGCGGCAAACAGGGCATGAATTACGTAAGGCGAGCCACGGAAGAATGCAATCCGGATGGTATAAATGCTGGCAAGGCATTTCTTTACCTTCGGATCCTAAATCAAATGGTTCTTTACAAACAGCACAATATGATTCGATTAAGATATGATTTTCTTCAATTTGAATTGTCGGCATTGCTTCAATTGCTGATTTTGATGCAGGTGGATTGTTGTCGATTCTCCCTAATCCATTACCTTCTATTTGGGACAATTTATCCAATAACCCGACCCGAGAATAAACTCCCACATGCTTGCTGGTAACGGCCTTAGACCCGACCCGGATCCATCGTCAGCTCAAACCCACTACCGGTGCCAGATTCCTCATTACTGGATTCTTCAGGTGTGCTTGTGGGTCCACGGAGAACGATGACGGGATTAAAAGGTGACCGTTCACCTCCGTTTCTTCTAGTTCGCCGGAGTAACGGCGGGCTAGGGCTAGGGCCCGGGCTTTGTTGGCCGTTTCCGACCATGTACATGGCGGCAGCAGGAAACCGTCTCCGGTGAAAGTCCGAAATCACGGAGTCATTTAATCTGTCGGGAATGTTAATCTCTTCTATGAATCCACCGTCGCAATCGGGACAAGATAAAGATGTTGATGAATCGGTTGCATCTGTAGCACCAACACGACGATGATGAAGACCCAACCGTTGACATCTATATATGAATCTATAACACTGACCTGACAAAAAAATGAATCAATTTACCTGATTTTTTTTCGAAATAGCCTCAAAGATCGATTCTTGATGCTTCAATTGTGAAAAAATGAACCCTAAGTACAACGAACAGATGCCCCAAATTGTATAAACTGGGAATAAGAATCTTCAATCAAGATATTAATGGAATGAACCATGGATATGAAAGCTATAAATTGAAATTTAAAAATGGATTAACGACGAAAAAGGAGTATAATCGGTGGAAGAAGGGAATCTCCCCGGCAGGGAGGGAGAGGGAAATGAAAGGAGATGATATGAAGATGACCAGACACGTAGGACGACTTAGACCGTGCGTATCGGGCGACCGGTCGTTCGGTCGTGACCCGCCAACTCGACAACCCCGACGCGTCCTCCCCGTTACAAACCGGCCTCCCCGACGACCTCCTCCAACGGTCGACAATTCGACCGTTCCCACTCGACCGTTCAACGTAAACAACACCCCCTCCAACGGCTCTTTTACCCCTTCAAATTTAATTTTTACCCCTTTTTTTACCCTATAAATACCCAATTCTTCTATCAAATCATTCACAACTTTCATTTCTCTCTAAAACTCAAACACACACTCATTTCTCTCAAACATCATCTCTAAAAATGTCTTCCTCCAAGAACAAAGGAAAGGCTACAAAATCTCGCCGCGAAGCACCCTCTACTACACCCTCTCAATCACCCTCGATCAACTTTCAACCACCCGGTTTCGTACACCAAACTAGTCACCAAATCCCACAAGGTTATCAAAATAATCCATTTGCTCCCCCTACTTCCCACAACCATACCGACCACAACAACAACCACCACAATATCAACAAGTACCACAACAAGGTTATCAAAATTATTTTGGTGGGACAATACGACCACCAAAATTTTGATCCTTTCGCCGGGCTCGACCAATACGACTACCAACCACGAACACAAAGTGGTTCCCCCGCCACTCCAGCCGCGCCCCTCGACGTCGAGTCTTCCGAGTCGTCCGACGAGCCCGAGCCCGTTGTAGCGCCAAAAAAGGTACCAAAAAGGCGTCAACCACCGACA
This sequence comes from Calendula officinalis, assembly GCA_963853835.1. Lineage (NCBI taxonomy): Eukaryota > Viridiplantae > Streptophyta > Magnoliopsida > Asterales > Asteraceae > Calendula > Calendula officinalis. The sequence goes on along the minus strand of OY970824.1, from coordinate 61,716,207 downwards.
AAGGGGGTGACCGGCGGAAGCGCGTCATGGACGAAGCTTGAAGAGATAGGGTTATGCAAGGCTTGGATCGACACTTCCGAAAATGTCATCAAGACGAACTCCAGGGCTAAATGTGGATTTTGGCAGGATGTGTTAGTTCGCTTTGCGAGCGAAATGGGTGGGACGAACCAAACATACGACTCCCTCAATTGCAAGTGGAATAGTAGGCTTCGTCCTAAAATTACAAACTTTTGTGCGATCTATGACAACCTCGTACAAAGAAACCCAAGTGGGGCGAACGACCAAATTTTGTACGAGCGGGCTTGTGGTGAATTTAGTGCTGAACATGCAGGGGAGTTCACAGAGGTGGAGTGCTGGAGAATTTTGAAGGACCATCCAAAGTGGAAGGATGTTGAATACCCAAAACAGTTGGCGATGTTCGCGAAGGCTAGGGGGAAAAAATCAAGGACTTCGTCATCATCAGCTGCGCAAGGTTCAGGGGTTGGTCCAGAAGATGAGGATCAATATGATGAAGAAGTGGAAGTTCCACCTCCTCGACCAATGGGGCGGGACAAGGCGAAGAAGAAAGCAGCGGCATCGTCATCAGCTGCTCAAAGTTCAGAATACGGTGCCCCCCAGCCATCATCGGCTCGAGAATTAGTCGGGCATTGGAAAGAGGCCACGGACGAATTTTTTGACTTCCGCAAAGCGAACATATCTGATTTCATGGAGCTACAAAAAGATACCCAAGAGCTCAAGCACATGGAATTCTACAATTCGTCCCATGATCACCTCACCGGCAGAAATCTTGAGTGGGTTTTGGCAAAGAAGGCGAAAATCAGGGCCAAATATAATTTGGACTGATAGTTTATTTTTTTTAGTATTTAATGTAATGTTATTTTTATTTATGTTTTTTTTTAATTATTAATGTAATGTTTTTTTTTTATAATTAATGTATTTGTTTTTAATTTAAATTAAAAAAAAATAATTTTCCGAACGGTCACCCATTACGGGCATTTGGTCGCTGTCTGGTCGTGTGATTGATCAGGAGAGAGAAAGCTGATGTGGCGCAGATGTGGCAGGGGTGACCAAACTGCGAACGGTCACCCATTACGCACAGTCTTATAGTGGAAGAGTCAAAATTATATCTACAGTTTCACACCTTCATGAGTTAGTGTGATAGACTGATGATAGTTATGTTTTAACCTTGTATTTGTTATGTTTCCAATTTTGTGGCCGATCATACCAAAAATTGTTATTACGGCTGTCAAAACCTGACACGACACGATAAAAATACACGAAACGGAATTGAGACGAAATCGAAATTTGAATTCATGTTCGTGTCGTGTTCGTGTTATGTAAAACAAACATGAAGTCGTGTCATGTCGTGTTCGTGTTCAAAGATTAACACGGAATTGACACGATAGTTATGATTTTTCCCATTTAAAAATTTATGTTATATTTTTGACGTGTTTATCGTATTTTTAGCATGTAATAAGTAAGAAATTTGATATATTTGTTATTTATCTTGTGTTTGTCGTGTTTATCGTTTTTTAATCGTGTCGTGTTCGTGTTAGCAAAATAAAAAATGACTTCGTGTCGTGTTGTTTTCGTGTTGAACGAATTCGTGTCGTGTCGTGTTAACCAAAAACACGAAACGATAACACGATTTGACAGCCCCAATTGTTATCATAATTCAAAGGAATAGAATGATGAAGTATTGAATAATTTGACTGTCTAAATGATTAAGACGGTTTATATCAAACTTCTTTTTAGTGTCACATACTTTTTTATAAGTATTATGACTGCTTAACGATTTAACATATGTTATGAGGTAAAATGATTTAGCAATCTTTTGTTGTTACATTCAACATAAACTTCATTTAGAGACATTAAACAAACACATTAAATACTGAATAATTGAATGATTTTATTAAACTATAAACAAAAGCATCCAACACCAAACTTTTAGATAAAAAAATAAGAAAATTGGGCCGGTTAACATTTAGACTTGTGAAATTTGTCAAATCAACCCAACCAATTGGAGGTGTTTGTCACAATAGCACATTAATATCCAGAAAGGTTAACTATAATTCAAACTATTTAATATATACATGCAGAAAGGATAACTTTAGTAGTACGTTACTAAAATAAAGGATTATGGCAAACAATATACATCAACTAATAGTTGAGGGATCATTATGTAATTCACTATTTGCTTTTGTATTCGGGTCTCCTCCTTTGATCAACTTTTCGGACGGTCAATGGTTATTTTAGTTTTTTATTTTCTTTTCGTGCTATCCAAACTTTGGTTGAGGACATAGTACTAGGGGTGAACATGGTACGGTACTACATGTATTTTTCTCATACCGTGTACCGTACCAACTATAGTTGGTACACTAATTTGACTACCGTTACCATACCAAGTATATTTGGTACCAATTTGTTTGGCTACCAACAATGTTGGTTGGTACAAATTGGTATTGTATACCAAGATTACAAACTAATATAAAACTAAAAAAAATATTAAATACAATATATGTTTTATAATATGATAATTTACAATCATCCATCATTTAAAACATATTAACAAATTTTTCTAACTCAGAAACAAGATAAATAAAACGATGATTTATTAATGCTATATAAATATTATCTATGTTAAAGAATCAATTAGACCGCTGCCAACGGGACGTCGGGGGGACGCGTCGGGGGGCGTCGAGCCACGACGGCGTTGGCACCGAGCCGTCGTGGCCGGCGTCGTGGCGAACACGTCGTGTTTTCGACGGAAGAGAGAAGGCGTCGGGGAGCGTGTGTGGGGTCGGGGAGCGTCCAAAATTGAATTCAAAATTCAATATATTTTTTTTTCCTTTAACCTATTTTTTACCTATAAATACAACACCCTCCCATTCATAATTTTACACCACTTCTCCCACTTCTTCATTACCTTCATTACCTATTTTCCAGATTTTCATCATGAGTCGTAGATCGAACTCCTCCCCGTCAAATGATCACTTCCAAAATTTGTTAAACACCCGTATCCCGTCACCAGCATATTCGTCAAATGGCGATGTGGAAATGATGATGTGGAAAGGATGGGTTTTAATGTCTTTTTATAATTTAATGTAATTTTAATGTTTTTTCTTTTAATTTTAGTGTCTTTTTATAATTTAATGTAATTTTTTTTAATTAATGTAATGTTTTTTTATTTAATGTAATTTGTTTTTTTATTTAATGTAATTTTTTTTAATTAATGTAATGTGTTTTTTTATTAATGAAAATGGTGATGTGGAAATGATGATGTGGAAAGGATGGGTTTAGTGATGGGTTAGTGATGGGTAGGGTTGGCACGAACGTGTCAGTAGCGGGTCAGTAAGGATGCGATGACGTGGCGCTAGTGATGGGTTTAGTGATGGGTAAGGGTTGGGAGAGGCCTTATATATATTGTATGGTAGAGAGATTTTTAAAGATATAAATTAGACCACAATTTATGTAAGTATATATTGTAAGAATTAATTTATATATATGTATATATATTGGTTGGTATGGTACTACCATGGTATTTAAATATCTGTACCATTACCATACCATGAATACTCGATTGGTACAGTACCACCAACCAAACATGTTGGCTACCAACATAGTGGCTACCAACTTTAATTGGTTCGGTTGGTAGCATGTTGGTTGGTTTTATTCGGTACAAATTTGACACCCCTACTGAGAGTACAACGTTACGTATCTTTGAGTTGGACAATAATAATTAATAGAAGTTTTTTTAATGTATGTAAACTCATATTTAATTAAAATTTATTTATACTTAACAGTTATATTTAATGTAATTTTCAAAATGCTAAAAATTATGATTTATTAATGTTATTTATTATATAGTAATATAATTAAGAAATAATTGATTTATTAAATGTATTATAATATACATCTGTCCCACAAAAAAACTTCTAATTTTACTTTAAATTTTTGTCCCACAATAAACTTCTCATTTCTTACATTTGATGGACTCCACATAATAAAATACTAGGGTAAATTACAGAAATTATCCCTGAGGTATTTCAGATTCTGGGTTTCTGTTCCTAAATATTTTTTTTCGGTTTTTTTGTCCTTAAAGTTTTTTGGATTTCACTTTTCTGTCCTTCCGTCCAAGTCCGTCTATTTTTAGCCGTTAACTCCCATCACGTGTCTAAAATGTAAGGGCATTTTGGTCATTTTTTAATTTATTTTTTATCTTTTTAATTTTTCTTCCTCCTTCCTCCTCCTTGCTTCTTCAATTTTTAATTATTCATCATCATCAACAAATTTGACCTTTGATACCTTAAGTGTAGGTTTAAAAGTGGAAATTTCTACAGAAGATCAAATTCGTAGAGTTACAGTAGATCATCTTCACATTCGACCTTTGATACCTCAAATGAGGGTTTCAAATTTCGTAATCACAATTTGGGGGTTTTCGTGTATGTTTCGTTTTCTACATTACATCATCATCATCTTAAATTGTAGCAGAGCACGAACATCATCCCACCACCAGTGGACAAAGGTGTTCTCTGGCGGATCTTTGTCTTCTCCGGCGGCATCATTTCCTCCAGCTCTATGGTGTTGCAACTCCGGCGAGATTTACATCTGAGAGGGTTTTCAAATTTCAGAAGTTAGGGTTCGTGTTTCATTTTGGGGGTTTTCATCTGAGAGACATCGATCTGAACAAGTGTACACCTTTCATGGATTTGTGCGACGGCTATTAAGCTTTGGTGAAATAAAAAACAGATTCACAAACGATGAAGAAAAATGCGAGGGAATTGATTTTAATTTGATTTAGAACCACTTAAATGACACCTTCATAAGAACATGTAGAAATCTTCTATAAAACAACGAGTTGAAATGAATTGGGGATTTTGCTTTTAGGTGATATTCACGTTTTTTTTGGGGGTTTGTTTGTTTTTGATTTTGCTTCCGACATCACATCACGTGAGGAAGATGGTTGATTTTGGGTTTGCTTGTTTTTTATTTTCATAATCTTCATCTTCTGATTCAATTTATTGAGGAAAAGTTTAAAAACCTTAGTTCTTGATGAGAAAAAGGAAGAAGATGAAGAAATATTATGAAAAAATGAAATAAAAAAGAAAATGGTAAAATGACGAGATTACCCTCATGTTTTATGCACGTGATGAGAGTTAACGGCTAAAAATAGACGGACTTGAACGGAAGGACAAAAAAGTGGAATCCAAAAAACTTTAAGGACAAAAAAACCGGAAAAAAAAAGTTTAGTGACAGAAATCCAGAATATAGATTACCTCAGGGACAATTTCTGTAATTTATCCAAAATACTATTATTACTAACGACCCCACTACTAACTATCTTTCTCTCTCCAAACCAATCTTATATTTTAATTAAAATTATTACCAATGACCTCACCACTAACTATTACCTTAAAACTTGTGTTAAAGTGAAATGAGAAGTTTTTTGTGAAACGGAGGGGGTATATCAGAGTACATGTGTTAAAAAACTCATAGAACTTGAATGAATTAGAATAAAAATAATACACTGGACAAAATTTAGTAATTTATCATAAGACGTTATGCTTTTTGATATGTTAAATAGTTTTGTTTATTGTTTATTTGACTACTTGTTGGTATTTAGTCGCATTTTGTTGATCCTTTCCTCACTAAGAGGTTTAAACTCATGGATATATACCACCACACATAATGTCATCTATTCACCGCTTATGAAACACAATTGGCATATTTCATGGAAAGATTAGTAATTTTACAAATAGTAAATTTGATTACTTATAGATTTGATTATCTCCGTGTTTTCTATTACCATTGAGAACCTTCTCTATTGAAATAATTTTTTAATAATTGTATAAAGATCTAAAACAGATTGAAATTGTCATATATATATGACTTGATAATATTTTTTAAGAAAAAAAATCATGTGAAAATGCGTTGAAATACACTACCACTTTGGTCTAAAGTTTAGGTATATTTTGTTAACTTTTGAAATGTTTTAAAACGCAGTTCGAAAGTAGCTAGTTAGATTAGTGTTTATAGCTCGGTTGGAACCACCGATTGAATATAAAAGCTCTGTTGACTGATAAAAAACGCATCACGATTGGGAGATGATGACATTGTCAAAGCTCTCTCATGAGGGTACCTTTTTGCTGTTTAAAAAAAAAACAGGTCAACAATGTGCCTAGTGACAGAGATATTATTAGGTTGGCTCAAAGTTTAACCATTTAATGGATTACGTATTAATATTTTAAACATCCTTAACATTGCTCTTACTAAAAAAGGTATGGTCCAAGTAAGCCCTGTTGCTATTTCTAATTTGTAACAACTTTAATGATTAAACTTTAAAAAAAGGGGTCGAACATTTTCCGTAGAAAATACAGAAAATGCTGCAATGGTGTTTGATATAGAATGGTAGAGATGTAACTGGTATAATTGTATCTGTAAATTATGTTCAGTAAGATACTAATATGCAACAATGCAGGTTTCAGAATAATGCTGTCATATAGGCATTCTAGATACCAACTTTTATATCAGAGCTCATATTTCTAATTAAGAACGATTAGATACCAAGTAATTAGTCACTTGCCAAATTATGAAATTCATAAAAATTAACAATAATCCGTAGGGATTGCACAAAGCGGAAGCGTTAATTCAGCACAATTATTTCTAATTTGACGGAGAAATCTAACTGCGATTCAGAACGAGTATTAGAAAATTCGTAATATTACCGGTTTGATGGAGGATCTTAACGGTCATTTGCGGCAATGGAGCAATCGGCGAGCACCGGTCGATCAAGTTTGCGTTACGACCGTTTCCGGTTCATGATATGCAACGCAACCCGAAAGATTCGGGTTCGCTCGTTTCTAGAAAACCGTCCGTTCATTGTGTGGAAGTTATGACATTTGACCCCTTACTTGGACCGAAACATCGGGTAAAATATTAAAACCCGGGCTAAAAGTAACCCGTGAAAAGGAAACGTAACCGGTCTATCCGCTTCTCCATCGACTCATCTTCGAACTATATTAACCCTAACTTCCACAACTCGGTCTCGCCAGATTTTTGACGAAGAAATTTTTAAAATTCAAGTAAGTTTCTATCTTATCGACCATTCTTCTATGTAATCCGGTTTCTGTATGCTCTAATTGTAGCTAATTTTGCATATACCTAATTGTTTGAAGATTGAATTTCATTCGCCCAATAACGCTCTAAATTGTTAGTCCTTCGATATACATATATCATAGCGATAGCTACATTTATGCCTAAAAATGGCTTCCGATTTAGAACCAGTACCAGTAAATTCACAAAAACATGATCCAGCTTGGAAGCATTGTCAAATGTACAAAAGTGGCGATAAGGTTCAGCTCAAGTGTATATATTGCGGCAAAATGTTTAAGGGCGGAGGAATTCACCGGATTAAAGAGCATTTAGCAGGTCAAAAAGGTAATGCTTCAAGCTGTTTAAGAGTACAACCTGATGTTCGTCTGTTAATGCAAGAAAGCTTAAATGGAGTTGTAGTGAAAAAGAGGAAGAAACAGAAATTAGCTGAAGAAATCACTAATTTTAGCTCTGTTGATGCTGATTCTTTTGCTAATTTAAACACTGAAGTTATAATGCTTCCTGTTTCTGAACCAATTGAACCGAATTCTAGCTTATTATTAATAAATCAGGAAGAAACAGGTGCTGTGAGTAATAAGAAAGGTGTAGGCAGAAGAAAAAAAGGAGGTAGAGTGAGAAAAAATTTAAACGCATTAACTGTTAATGATACTGTTTATGATGATTCAAAACGGGTTAATCATCAAGTCAGTTTAGCAATCGGGCGGTTTTTGTTTGATGCTGGTGTACCGTTAGATGCTGTCAACTCCATATATTTCCAACCTATGATTGATGCAATTGCTTCAAACGGGCCCGGAGTAGTGGGCCCGTCTTATCATGATATCAGAAGCTGGATTTTGAAGAACACGGTTCAAGAAGTCAGAAATGATGTTGACCAATGCATGGGAAGTTGGGGAAAAACCGGTTGTTCTGTTTTAGTTGATGAATCGATATCAGAAAATGGTAAAATGTTTCTAAATTTCTCGGTTTATTGTCCCGAAGGGTTAATGTTTTTAAGGTCAGTTGATGCAACCGATGTTATGGACTCGACAGACGGTTTGTTTGTTTTGTTTAAGGAAGTTGTTGAAGAAGTTGGAGTGAGAAACGTGTTGCAAATCGTTACAAATAACGAAACACGTTACATTGAAGTTGGAAAACGAATAACCGACAATTTTCCAACCGTTTTCTGGACTCCATGTGCAACTCATTGTGTTGATTTAATTTTGCATGATTTCATACAACTTGAATGGATAAGTACAATACTCGAACAAGCTAGATCAATAACAAGGTTCATTTACAATCATAGCATTATTTTAAATATGATGAGAAGACACACTTTTGGTGTGGATATTGTTGTAGTGGGCCCCACACGTTCTTCAACTGATTTCCTGACATTAAAACGTATGGTAAACGTGAAACACAATCTTCAATCAATGGTGACGTCAGAGGAATGGATGGAATGTTCATATTCCAAAAAAGAAGAAGGATATTCAACTCTCGATTATGTCAGCAACACGTCTTTTTGGTCAATGTGTACAGTCATCACTCGTTTGACCGATCCGTTATTAAGGTTGTTACGAATTGTTGGCGGGAAAGAGAAACCGGGAATGGGGTATGTTTATGCAGGGGTATATCGGGCAAAAGAAGCAATTAAGAAAGAACTTGTTGATAAAAAAGATTATTTGGTTTATTGGAATATAATTGATCATAGGTGGGCCCAACTTCATAGGCATCCTCTTCATACTGCTGGGTTTTATCTTAACCCTAAATTCTTTTATAGTATTGAAGGAGATGTTCATCTTCAAATTAGATCGTCAGTTTATGATTGTGTTGAAAGATTAGTTCCCGTTACAACAATTCAAGATAAAATTGTTAAAGAAACAACGTTTTATCGTGAAGCTGCTGGTGATTTTGGTAGGAAAATTGCAATTAGAGGCAGAGATACCTTATTTCCTGGTAATTATTTTTTCTTCTTAATAAAATGGTATTATTTGTAAGATATAATTAAATTAATTTTTATGTTAATAGCTGAGTGGTGGTCAACATATGGGGGAGCTTGTCCAAATTTGGCCCGTTTGGCTATTTGTATACTGAGTCAAACTTGCAGTTTGACTGGGTGTAAGCCAAACAAGATTCATGAAACGAAGAATTATGTAGAACACCAGAGGCTAAGTGACATTGTATTTGTTCAATACAACATGAGATTAAAGCAAATGTAAGTCCCAAATTTATTTCTTTATTTTCAGTAAGGGAATAAATATAATCTGAAATGTAAATTATGTTCTAGGTTTTTCAATAAAGAGCCGGATAACCCTGATCCAATTTCATATGACAACATTAATTCAGTGGAGGCATGGGTAACAGAAGGTGAGATTCATGCAGATGATATTGGTAGATCTGATTGGATGACAGTTGATCCACCATTAGGTAATGTCATGATTTTAGGACCTCAAGTTGATGATATTGAAGCCCTTGGTGAAGGTATTTTCTACTTTATTTGATTATTCACTAATTTAAAAGATTAAAAAAAACATTAGTTTCGTGATTCTTTCTTCTCTGTGCAGGGTTTGATGATCATGAGATATTTGACGCGTTGAAAGATAATGAGGAAGATATTGGTGAAAATAATGTACATTAAGTAGGTAAGCCTTGTTAGTTATTTTGTTTTAATTCTTAGGTTTAGACATCATATTCTGTCAAAACTTGAAGAAATTGATCTATTTTTCTAAATATTTTAAGTGTTGTTCTAATGCCATATGGTTTCCCTTGCATGCTCGAATAACAAGTAGTTAGATGAAATAGATACAATTCTTGATTCTAATAAACAATATAAAGACACAACTTGTTACATCGGTCTATATAAAAAGGAAAAAGAAAAAGAAAAAGGGAAAAAGAAGCCCAAAACATACAAAAATTAACTTAATGGTGAAGTCAAATGAGCTTCAACATCGTACTCTTCCTCGACTCCAATTGACCAATTGCTTACGTTGTCTAAAAAAGACGAAGAGAGATAAGAATCCGCATAATCCTCAAACCCCCACCCCTGACCACCGTCACATGGCGGCACTAGACTTTCCGGCAAGGCAATCTCCCCTTCTAGATACCTAACCACTTGCCTCATAGCCGGTCTTCTCAAAGGTGCATTACTTGAACACATTAACCCTAACTTAATAACCACCAAAACCTCAACTTCATCAAACTCACCTTTTAACCGTGAATCAACCACCTCAAAAACCGCTTCTTTTGTCCACTTCTCCCACACCCAATCCACCAAAATTAGCTCTTCGGGTAACGCTTTTAGCTCGGTGGGCCTCCTTCCACACACCACTTCTAACAACAAAGCTCCAAAAGCAAACACATCCGAATTTGTGGTGGGCTTACCGGTTCGAGTCAACTCGGGAGCTAAATAACCTAATGTACCAACCACTTTAGTTGTACTTGAATTTGAATCGTGTTCACATAACCTAGCTAGCCCGAAATCGCCTAAACGACCGTTTAGCTCCGAATCTAACAACACGTTTCCTGCTTTTATATCCCTATGAAGCACGGCTTGCTCCCATTCTTCGTGCAAATATAATAATCCATGTGCGACGTCTTTTATGATCTTGAATCGTTGGTCCCATGTTAAGATAATTTCAGGATTATCATAAATGTATTTATCTAAACTACCATTAGCCATGAAATCATATACAAGTAACAAATCTTCTTTCTTTCTACACCAACCTAATAATTGAACCAAATTCCGATGCCTTAATCGGCCAATTGTCGATATTTCGGACACAAATGTTCTCATACCATGTTGTGATTCGTTTGAAATTCGTTTAACTGCTACAACGGTTTTAGAATCCGGCAAAACCCCTTTGTAAACACTCCCGAATCCACCGACTCCGAGTAATTCTTCATTCTTAAACCCTTTTGTAGCCTTGTTCAACTCTTTGTACGAATATCGATGTGGGCCCACATTAAGCTCCCATTCTTCAATCTGATCCACATTCTTCAGTTTCTTGATCACAGAAACAACACCGACAACGGCTATGATCGTAAGAGCTAAAAAGACAGCAACCGAAACACCGATTATGAAACCCTTGTGATTCTTTCTAGATTCCGGTAAGGAAGGGAGATTATGAAGATCTAAAGATTGAGCTTTACCACTCATATTAAAACTCCAACCGAATATATAATGTGAGCTAGCAAGCACACCTGTTGAGGATGAAAACCCCACGTACATGAAATCTTGAAAAACCGATGAGAGATTGATCGGAACCGACAAAATCGGCGTACTGGGTTTCTCCGAAGATGGTGAAATAGTGACGTTTAATTGGGATTTTACAGCATCATAATCTATCCAAGCTTGAATCTCTTTGCCACATTTTATATTAAGATCCTGTTTTGTTAAATTCCCATCAACAAAAAACCCAGCTTTGGTGGAATTAATGGATAACATGCTGTTGATGTTAATCCCAACATGGTTGTCATTAATATCGGAGAATTCTAAATCTTGAACAGTATCGAATTCAATAGCAAACAGGTGATTAGATGTATTGCCATTATTGGTGACATTTAGTAGTCCGAGATACTGATTGGGCAGAGCTCCGGCGAGATCTTTTGCCGGAGCGATGGTGAAAGCTAACCCATGGCCACCGAGCCGCGGGTGTTGTGGCAAGATGGCAAAAACAAAGGAGGTAGAAAAAGATAAGGGCTTATTAGTAATTTGGCTCTTGAAACGGATCGGGTTCGGGTAAAACCCGTGCCCGATCAAGCCCCGGGTGTTGTTGGTGAGCTTGAGAATGCCACCGGGGGTGATGTCAGCGACTTTGTTAACAGTTATGTTGTCGGAATTTAGGTTTTTAAAGCCATTATAGATGAAGGAGAAAGAGTATGATGGAGTAGAGAGGCAGAGAAAAAGGCATGTGAAGTAAGGGAAGAACATGTTTTGATCATGAGATTAGTGGTTTTGTGTAGTGAATGTGTGTTGTTTATATGCACATGATGTATTAAATGAATTGTATTTGTAGCATGTGTCCCATTCAATTAGTATTCTCGTTTTTATACGGGTTTTCTGGAGTGACTGAATTTTGCTCGTGATCTACAAAATCTAATCGCTCGTGGTCATTTCTAAATCTTTCCTTAGACATTTGGTAAATGTTTTCCTACGAAAGGGTTCGAACCCGAGACATTTAGTAGATCATTTTAGACGCACTTACTGTAACATGATGAGCAATGGTTGATTGGTTGTCTCATTCAATTGGTTGATGAAGAAATAGAAGAAAAAAAAAGTAGAATATAAAGTAGTGATGGATGTGTAAAGTGGAGGAAATGTGATTGTGGTGGGTGAATGCTGATGTTTCAGAGGTTATATCATTTACATGTTGGAGTTAGGTTTGGGATATTTTCTATTATCTCTAATTTTTACTTTTTTAAATTTAATTACTTTTTAGGTTTAAATCTTTTTATTATTATGGACACGGACATATGTCAAACCTTTTCTGTCCTACATTTACACAATAGAAACAGAGGGTGGTGGCAAAAAACCGACCACCAAGTGTGAAAGATACAAACCACAACCACCTGTAGTTGGTTCAGATTTTGATTATAAATTCTTATAGAAATCGCTTTCAGTTTATTCGGTTGGAACCGTCAAGAGTTTTTGTTTATGAAACTTGAAACATGATCGTTTTCTAAGTTTTTACTATTTGTTCAAGATTTGTTTAGGCCTTAAAAAGGTCAAACCGGTTTAAACCAATCTTATTTTTCTAAGTACATATTCTTTTTGCACTTCTAGCTTGGTTTAGACCCGGAGAACAGGCCAGATGATTTTAGAAGCGACGACAATGACAATAATACCCAATCCCTTCAAAGAAGGGGTATGGAAAAAGTAAGATGTAAACAATCATATCTTGTGATTGGAGATATAGAGATTGTTTCAGAGATTTTAGAAGGAGAATTGCCAAATATTATGCTTTTTTCTCTTTTGGTATTGTACTTTGCTTAATGTCATGTGTTCCATGCTTGCTATAGTGTTTATGGTCTGTAACGAATAAATTAAAATGGCTAAATTCCAGCACTTTCTTTTAGCTTGTAGCTGTTTTTTTAGGATTTTAGATTCAATTTAAACTAATAATATTATCTTACTCCTTCTTAAAACATTTAGGCTTTCTGAGTTTAGAAGGTCTTCATCTTAAATTTAATCTTAAATTTCTACTTAGGGAAACATCTTAAACACCACAACATAAAAAAATATTGCTTAGGAGATTCGAACCCAAGACCTTTTGTGAGTACGGACTGTGTGTTAACCAATTGATCTACTTGATACTTTGTTTTATCCCAAAAAAACATCCTACATATCGCAAAAACTTAAAACGCCCAGTCAACCAGCAGCCACTATCCGCACGACCACAACCAGCAGCCACTATCACCACCGTTGTCACCACCCACTACTTGATCGCCGTCAAATTTAGTCATAGGGTACCCGCCGCATTGCGCGGGTAACCTGCTAGTATTATATAAGTATATGTAGGGATTTTCTAATTCCCAAAAGGCATATTATAGTAATGTTAAATATCTTTTATGTCTCTGCATTTAATTATCAAAAACCTTCATTTTAAATTATGTTAACGGTAAAATCGGTATAACATAAAAGCATTATGACTCATTAATATCATTTTACTCTAGTTAAAGAAATTTTAGTTTATTAAGCATTCATTATCAGACCGGTGCCAATGGTGGGAACCGAAGGCACCGGTTGGTCCTCCACCGTTGGCACGCCCCATCGGTTTTGTAGTTTCGGTTGGACAATTCGGTTCCAGGAAGAGGTTCGGTAAAGGAGTTGGTGGGGCCCAATGAATTTAATAGGTTTTTAATATTTTGTGTGTGTGTGTAAATTTCATAATGATGAGTCCCAAAAAACTAAAGAGAATATGTATTATTAGCATGAGTATGTTAGTCTAATGTCGGTTGGAATGACTGAAAATATTAAATATGTACATATATGTATAGGGCTGTAATGAATATTAAATATATGTATAGGGCCGTAATGAATATTAAATATGTACATTGTTCTAATATTTTGACTTATGAACCTGAACAAATGAATTATCATTTCCTTTAGGGTGGTAAAATAATGTTTTAAAACCTAGGTTCGACTAAAAATCAAATGAAAAATTTGTTGGGCTAAATCGACCAGGTTATAAGTCTGTTTATTAACCACTTTGAATTGGCCGGATTAACTGTCAATCAGGTCACGCTGAAATGGTTAAACTGACTGTGAACCAGGTTAAAAAATTGTAGTAAATTAGTGTATATCTATGCGCAACACAAACCTGCGAGTCTGTGACTATGGAAATTTACTTCAGTTTTTTATTCAATTTAAAATAAGTATCGTACTTGTATAACCCATTGTCCCTGTCTGACTGGCACATGCTCACTACTCCATGTATAAATGTTCTTTGGGTAGTTGAATTTTCTATCATATACTTCCTCCGATTCAAAATAAGTGATACACTTTATATTTCACGGTTTTTGAGACAAAAGATTGTAATGATGGTTAAATTAGATTAATTTGATGATTAGTGGGAAATGGGTCCCATATTTTTTAAATAAAGTGGGGTTAATGATGTTTAAAAATAAGGGTAAAGAGGTTATTTTACTTTGGTAAAGTAGATAGTTAGTGGGTGTGGGTCCCACTATTTTTTTGCCAAATAAGATAATTTTTCAAAGTGCATCACTTATTTTGAATCACCTCAAAAAGAAAAATGTATCACTTATTTTAAATCGGAGGAAGAATGTGATCTAATCATTACTATTAACATCATTGTTTTCAAATTTTCTTTTAAACATGTGGTAAATATTTATCTAATAAGATATTAAATTCATAACGTGTAGTGATTGAGAGTGGTCTAATAATATTAATTGCAAGAATGGTCCCTGTAGTTTGGCCAAATTGCATGTATGGTCCTTAAACTTCATTAAGTGCAGGCGCAGTACCCATGGTATGCGTTTTGTTGCACCCATGGTCCCTCCCCCTTAACTCTGTTAAATATGTCCGTTAGTTAGAGGGTACTTTGGTCATTTCACCCTATTTGGTCCCACTATCCCTATCCTATCTATCTCTTTTCCCCTCTCTCTGCACACACATACTAAACACACACTAAACCCTAAAACTCAAAATCAAAGATACCACCATCTCCGGCGACCACCTCCATCTCCGGCGATCTATAAACCCAGTCTGAAATACATCTCCGGCGTCTTACCTGCAACCTCCGTTGTGTTACTCCGGATTCTTAATGCTCATGTGTTACTCCGGCGAGGGACGACCGAGGTACAGATCCGGTGGAGGAGAAGACAAGTTTTTGGGTGGAGAAGACAACTTTTTTGACCTCCGCTGCAGATCTGGAAGTTATTTGGGCGATTTGGTGACGACTTGCCATCGTCGGACCTGTTTCGATTTTGAGTGGAGATTCCGACTTCCGACCACCTCCCCCAGATCTGTTCCGATTTCCGACCACCACTCCCATATCTGTCCGCCTCCCACTGCCGCCGTGGAGGATCCGACCACCGGATATTTGTTGAATGAAGCTACGGTGGTGGTTGGAATTGCGACTTTTTTACACTCGCCAGAGTAACGACCTCGCCGGAATTATACCTGCAAATCATCGAATCACCTGCAAATCCACTTGTTGTTTTGAAGAATTTAGCTTTTGAAGATTGTTGAATGTGTGTACAAAAAATGAGAGTGCAATTGCAGATCCGGTTTGAACTCATCTGAGCACTTCTAATGCTTCATTATGGTGGTTTACGATGATTTTAGTTCTCTTGATTTGGATTTCATGATGGGTTTAGATTTAAATTGAGGATTTTGTTTGCTGAAATGATAATTGGGGTTTTTCCTTTTGAAGAAGATGAGAGAGAGAGACTAAGAGGTTAAAGTGGTGGACCAAATAGAGTGAAATGACCAAAGTACCCTCTAACTAACGGACATATTTAACAGAGTTAAGGGGGAGGGACCATGGGTGCAACAAAACGCATACCATAGGTACTGCGCCTGCACTTAATGAAGTTTAAGGACCCAATTTGGCCAAACTACATGGACCATTCTTGCAATTAACTCTAATATTAATGTAAGCAACCAATGCATCATGGGTGACACGTCATCCAATTAACTTCCTCGTTCTACTATAGTGGATATGATTACCAACATGGTTCTTGTTCTTTATTCTAATAAATACTGCAGTGATCATTTGTTTTATAGTAACCTCTGTCCCTATGCCTAAGTTATAGGAAAGAATTAATTTGGATATTAAAAACACATAATTTCGAGCTTTCCAAAACAAGCTAAGGCCGTGTGAAGATGATGACAACGACATGGAGATCAGCAAAAACACCGGCCCCTCCACCTCTCGGGGTGGGGGATCCGAAGCTTCATGGGCGGGGTGTGGTGGCGGCATCGTGCCATGTAGGATGGCATTCATCTCATCGCCACTGTACGCATCAGTCTAACCAAATCACCATTTTTCAATAATACATTCCATATATTTAAATTCAACTCGTTTACCTCAACGTTTAACAGATCATCAACATTATTCACGTTATAAACATCTATATTCCACCAATGAAAACCCTATTTATGCGTTCTAAAATCAAATAATGACAATATATACAGGCATACAGCAGTAACAGCACGTACCATCCTAAAAAGAGCAGACCGAGTAGAAAACGACGAGAGTTAACGGGTGCCTATCATCCACATGATGGGTCCCCCTTTCCTCGCATTATTTCACACTATAAATGATTGTCACACCTTCAAATTAAAATAAGTAAATTATAAATAACATAGCATATTTCATATCGAGTTTCTTGTAAGTTCTTAGGAATAAATTAATGGTGTTTATTCTGATTTAATTTTATATAAGTAATATCCATTACAAGAAGCTCCAAATGAGGATCACAATAAAGTTGGTAATCATCTAATTATATATTAATTACATCTATTCACATATTAATAAAAGCTTAAATCAGAACCATAAAGCAATTAAAAATCAAAGGAATCGCCTTTTAGTTAGCATGTATTCTTTTCATATGCAAAAACATCAAATAATATTTAAAAAAAAAAAAAAAAAAACTTGAATTACATTAGGTTTACAACAAAACTATACAGAGACAACCTTTTTGTGAACCGCAAACGAATAAACTAGAAAAACTAGCAAGAAGCTAGAATACATAAACAACGAAAAAAGTTTAAAAACAATTAACAAAGGGGAAACACACTAATCCGACTATCTATTAGCTAAATTACACTTAGTTCTAGACTTAAACCAAATAAAAAAGATTGTCTAGACGTGACCTTCCATGAGGCTGGAACGCGGACTAGAATAGGTAGAAAAGACCTTGTTGTTACGATCAGGGGCGAACCCATATACAAATTAGACGGATCTATGGCCACCACTGCTCACCCCAATGTGGAAAAAAATTTGATAAAAAAAAAATTAGTGTAAAGTTTTATATGGTCCCCACTTTTAAAGTTGTAAGAAAGCTCCGTTTAATTTCAGTCTTGGATTCACCACTGGTTACGATGTCTCAAGATGATCCATAAGTACACATAAAAAAAACCAAGAGATACTTATTTTGAGGGGCTCCCATATTAGCAGTCGAGAACCAGTTAAGAATATCATCAACGGAGTTAAAACCCGAGAGGTCAAATGCCCCAACAAATGCACAAATCCTTAAGCTATACAGGGATAACTTCGTAGCGGACAATTGACATTTGATTAAAACTTTAATTACATTAATGTAATGTGAACAAAATCCAAAGTTGTACTTCATTAAAACAAGAATATCTTATGATGTATTTGACGAGTTTATAGCATGAGTCAACGTGATAGTAATAAATTGGGATGATGTTAGTTAAAGATACTCGTACTCATAAGTCAAAGTCTAGCTATATATATTCAAAGTCAAGTCGATCTTGAATTATAAATGATAATTTAATTTACTGGTTTACGTTATTGCTTTCTCACCTACTTTCGTTCCTGTCTTCTCTTAAATCTGGAAAAGCTCATTCATTCTTACTGAAATTCAATCTTCGAACAATTATTTCATAATAATGTCATTATCATTCAGTTTTAATTACCTAACTAATGTGAATGATCAACTTATGACAAAAAAAAAAAAAGTCATGAGATGATAACCAGAATATATAATATCGAGTATTGACGAATGACGACCATATATAAAAATTAAAACACATACCTTTTGTGGCAGTATTTTCTCTGGGTAATTTGTTTTGTTTTTACCACCAAATTTCATATATTTATGTTTTAACCAGCAAATAAGGGTAAGAAAATACAAAGGGTGAAGGATGTGGTCCAGTTATTGAATTGAGTGTGATTAATAATTGAGAGAATGTGTGGATGGTAATAAGAAGTCATAGGCTGTCAAACTGTCACCGTCCCCTTTAGTACTATTTTGATTAATAATAATAACTTTGTTCGCTTGCGCCCCAATACCACTTTGCTTTGTGGATATATGGTTAACTAATAATTTGGATTAATTTTGCTTGCAAAATTACCGGAGTAACCTTGTAAAATCTTTCTTCATGATTGAAAACTCAGCATAGGAGGCTTCTTACCTTTACGGCTATACGAATCTTTTTAAAAGAGGTATTTTGAGTTTTTGCGGACCACAAACCGTACTCATTCTGTGAAATGTACCCGGAAACAAAAAGATAACATTTTTGTGGATTGTTATTTTGCTAAATTCATATTAAGGGAGATTGCTTATTTGCTTCATGGTGGAGGATCATGTTGCCCGGTAGTTGGTTAAATCAATTCTTGCAGGGGTGAATCAAATTGATTTTTGGGAGAAAAGCTTCATGTATTTAAATCGGTTATTTACATATAATTCTTTCACAGGTTTTGATAAGGTAAATATTGGTTTAAAAAGTTCTTTTAAAAATAATAATTCTGTAGGTTCTAAATATAAGGCAGATTTTGTACCATGTATATAACATACATACATGTGTTTTATGTGACAACTTTTAAAGTCGAAACATCATCTATCACCCATTTTCTCTCCGACCATGAATTGTTGAGGCTCCCACCCAACTCTATCGATCTTGCATTTCCATCATTCCTAGTAACGAAATAAAAGTGCGTTATCCATCATTATATCAACGACAAGAAGAATAAATATTTTAAAATACTTTTACACTAAAAGATCCGATTAGCAAAATATTTATAGTACTTTAACAATACATATGTTAACAAATAAACACAAATGAGATTGTCAGATGATCGGTTACCCTTTATAAGGACAAAGGAAACAATTGATTTTAGTAAATAACATTTTATGATTGAAAATATTGACTTTTTAGTTTTTACTTATAAGTTTCCAAATATTTAAAGAGATAATGAACGCAACACTTCGAGTAATTATGTAGCTTAGTTTTTAGTGAAAAATGTAGTTAAGTCAATATGGTTGTATTTAAGTAGTTATTGATTTTTATTTAGTTTTAAGGGATAAATATAAGTTATTGGATCAAAAAATTCCTTGACAATAACCATCATCAAATCATATAAGATTAAATACGCCGATCGTCGCCGCAATCACATGTGATTGGACACACAAATCACATGTAATTCAATACACAACCACCACCGCCGCCCACCACCCCCATCGTCGGCCACTGCCGCCGCCCGCCGCCACCGCAATCACATGTGATTGGACACACAAATCACATGTGATTGAAAGTAGCTGGTGGTGGAGACGGTGGCCGGCAGAGGTTGGCGGTGGTGGTGGTGGTGGTTGGCGGTGTGCAATCACATGTGATTTAATACACATGAGATGGTGGTGGTGGTGGCGTTGATGTATTAAATCACATGTGATGGAAGTAGTAGTGGTGGTCTGGGGGTTGATTGATCTAAAGACTGAGATTTATCCCTTGAGACTACATAAAAATCAAGGATTATGTTGAATATTTCTCTAAGTCAAATATAAATTAATACCGTCATGGACAAATTGGAGTAAATTAAATATCGTAAATAAAGCTATAACCTCATATACTGTTATAAAAATTAAGAATTTTAATAATATATTCTCATAACCTTATCTAAAACTTTAATTAGAAATAAGAAATTTGTAACAAGTTTTGTAGCCCAGTGGTATCCAAAGAGGATTGATTTAAGGTGTTGCCCATGACCTATTGGTCATGGGTTCAAGTCCCGTCGTGGACAAAAAGATAGGAGGTTCGAGGGAAGGTATATTGCCCCTTATGGATGTCACTGTCTAGACTCGAACCACTAACTTACTAACTAGTTGTTCAAAAAAAAAAAAAAAAAAAAAAGCCAATTAATCTCGCTAATATAAAAGTTACTCATTTATCTCGTTAGCTAAATGAAACTGTATTCAAAATTAGATGATGTTACACTATGCAAGAGTTCAATTAGATGATTCTGTATTCAAAATATATATACTAGTTAAGAGAATGAAAATTCCAAAAGAAAAACTCTCGAACACGAGATAGTTAATAGTTAAAATGCAAAAATTAACTAACAAAAGTGACTTTTTAACAATAACTCTCTCCATCCTAATTTTATTGTCCACACTTCTTTTTCGATTTGTCTTAAAATTATTACCAAATTGAAAATTCCACCAATCAAAAATAGTTAAGTGGTAAAAATATAATTTTATTAGTTAGACAATGTAATAAATGTAATTTTCTTAAACTGTGTGATTTTTATCTATGGATAATAATTTTGGAACGGAAGGAGTATTTATTAACCACTACAAAAATCATATATTAATAACACGGTTCCCAGTTCACAGTTCACAATACGGCCTAATTACAAGTAATGATCTAGGCCCATGTGTTTTCAAATATATATAGAAAGTAACAACATGCGATGGGCTTAATATTAGTAATGGTCTAGGCCCATGTGCTTAGCCTTCTAAGTAATTAAGATATACTTCTTACGATTCAAAATAAGTGATACACTTTTCTTTTTGGGGTGATTCAAAATAAGTGATACACTTTGAAAAGTTACCTTATTTGGCAAAAAAAATGGGACCCACACCCACTAACTATCTACTTTAACAAAGTGAAATGACCATTTTACCCTTAATTTTTACTTTTAAACATCATTAACCTTACTTTATTTAAAAGGTGTGAGACTCATTCCCCACTAACCATCGAATTAATCTAATTTTAATCATCATTATAATCTTTTGCATCAAAAACCGTGAAACCCCAATTAATCACTTATTTTGAATCAGAGGAAGTATATTTCATGATGTGTTCTTATCCGCTAACCCGTTTGATCCACTGATTTGTTAAGTTTTATGGGTCATATGAGTTTGGTCCAAGTTACCATGGTTTATAAGGGTCCGGGTTAGGGTTTATTTTGTTGAACCAGAAGTTTAGACCAAGCCGGACTTGGGTTGATTGATTCAAACCAGCCAATCTGTAAACCCGAACAAACTAACTTAAATCCAACCTGATTGTCGTTTCCTAGACTCCACAAAGATATACCATATATGAAAGTGTGTTCATTTTTCAACATAATTTTTAGCTCAACAATCATATTAAATGATAATTATGACGAATGCAATAAAAAATTGTGGTATTAAAATCACATAATTATATACATATGTCCATCAATTGAATTTAACTTAATTAATATACAATTTAAGATAAAATAAATGTATTGCAAATTCATAACTCTAACGATTGAACAAATTGACGCCAAATGAAATCTAGATTGTGTGGTGACAGAAGGCTAACCTCAAAAAAAACCCGTCTTCATCCAGGTCTTTGGCCTTCAAACCAACAATCAATATTTGGATGCCACGTGGCATTACCTTCAATCTTGATTATGTGGCCGTTAATCTTTCAAAAGCCAATCCTCTCCCTCCTTGCAATTCTGGTACACTCGTTACCACTATAAGTTACAAAACCATTCCTCCAACTCATCCTCACTTCACTCATCTCCTCGATCTAAACAGTTCGCCGGAGATCATGGCCACCGCCGTCTCAACCTTCGGAGCCGCCGTCAACCGTGCACCGGTAATTCTTTCTTGCTTTCATCCATCACTTATTGTATCATCAAACAGTAGTATATCTTTCTTTGTTGTTCATGGATCTCCAAAAGAGTAATATTCTTCTATTTCACGAGTTCTTATTTGTTAAGCCAAAGGCGAGCATGTTGGGGGACGGAAACTGTTCCACTAGATAAAAGTATGCATAGTTATTTATGGTTTAATTTATAGATGAGCCCAGGGTGTTTGGGATTGAGTTTTCAACCTACTTATCTGATTATCACGTTTTAGAAACGCAGAAAATCAAAATTCAGTGTTTGGCAAAACCAAACTCAAAATCACTTAACTGCGTTTGTAGAGCATGAAAACGTGGTTTTGCAAAAGCAACCCAACACCTGCTTTTTGGAAACGTAATTTTACCTCAAACATATATACCCCAATCTACCCTTCTTTTCACCTTCTTCCTCACACATTCAGGCATGCTACTCACGATTCAAAGCAAGCATCAAGTATCTTCTCTTTGAATTTCTTTATTTTGCTTCATTATGATTGTTGTATTAATGGCTTGCTTCACTTCTAAACATGTAATTTTACATGATTCGAAATTAGGTTATGTGAGTGTTCTAGAAAAATTGAATTGATATGCTTCTTTCAATAAAGTTAAGGTCGATATATTTGTAATCATATAATTATTTAACCCTATTTATGTGAAATTGAGTTGATTTTGATTTTATATTATTGTAATCATATTTGTATATATATATTAGCATAAGGATCTATCACATGAGAATAACAGAGAGTGCATCAGTTACATATAAAGAACATAAAATATGAACCTTGAGAGTTGAGATTGTTTTAAAGCTTCATTTATAGTATAAATAGGCAAATAGGTGATCTTAGCAAGATAAGTTGTTTGGAGTGATTGAATGAAAAAATATATTTGTTTGTTAGAGTCAAATAAGCAGTTTGTCACTTGCTTATTTCCAATGTTTGGGCTTTAATTTGTTATATAGATATAGGGCTTCAGCTTTTTGTTTGGATCGATTATGAGGAAATGTGATAAGTTGCCGAAGTATAGAAATAAGTTTGAGTGTATTCACCTTTAGCCCACACAATTCTAGCATTGACTGCTAGTAGAAGGTTAAGGTGATGTTTTGCATGATCTATATTTGAGCAAATAAGAGATGTTTTGGAGAATGTCTCCTTTAGTCTTTTACCTTTTGAGTAAACGAATAATCAAATATGTCAAACACTAAAAAAATTAATTATCTGATTATTACGATTTCAAACAGCATAATCAAATTCAAACACTACTTTTCAAAATCACGTTTTGTAACCGCTGATTATCTGATTATTCATTTTCAAAACGCATAATCTGTTGTCAATAAGCAATCCCAAACACCCCCTATATAGATCATTAGACTCACGTTTTCTTCCTAATTTAGCGACAAGGTTACCAACGCCCACAAATTCGTTGTTACTTTTGTATTCTTTAATTTATATAGCATTGGCAATTTTGTATTTTACTAACAAGAACTTTGGAGTATGATTATCACATTTAGTAACAAAATTAAAACCAAATTCAGCATGTTGGTAACGCAGTTTATCTAGTAGTGTGATATAGCGGTGAACATTTGGATCGAAAACCATACTGAAACCGGCCAGAACCGAACCGAACTGAAACTGGAAACATGTAATCGGTTTTGTAATTTCATGATTTTCGGTTTCAGTACTATTGGTTTTAGTCCAGTCCTCTGATACGGATGAACATTTGGGCTGAAAAAATTGAACCGATTGAACATGTAATCGATTCGGTTTTAAAAATTAATCATTATCGGTTTCAGTCATATCTTTTCCTAGTATTAATTAATATTCATTGTTATAACAGTTGAGCAGCAATGGTGTTGCTGCAGTCCCAAGTTCAACCTTCTTGGGCAGCAACTTGAAGAAGATTGTGAACTCAAGACTCGCAATCAACAACAACAAGCTTTCAAGCTTCAAGATCATGGCTGCCGAGAAAGAAATCGAGGAAACCCAACAAACCGACAAGGACAGATGGAGGGGTCTTGCGTACGATATTTCCGATGATCAACAAGACATCACCAGAGGTAAGGGTATGGTTGACTCGCTCTTTCAGGCCCCACAAGATGCCGGCACCCACTACGCTGTCATGAATTCCTACGAGTACATCAGCACCGGTCTAAGAACGTACGTTGCTAATTAACCATAATTAATTAATTGATTTGATTAATGAAATCTTGATTATGGAGTTTTTGTGTTTAGATATAACTTGGACAACACCATGGGTGGATTCTACATCGCCCCTGCTTTCATGGACAAGCTTGTTGTTCACATCACCAAGAACTTCATGACTTTGCCAAACATCAAGGTTTTCTATATTCCAATTAACAATTTTTTTTTTTAAATACTACCATAATAGATAGTGTGTTTACGGTTTTTTAGGCATAATATTATAACGATGGTTAATGGTTAAAGTGAATAATTAGAGTAAGATTGATCCTACTTTTTTTTTTCTTATAAAGTGTTAAAACTAAAAATAAGGGTAAAATAATCATTTCAGTCAATATATTAAAATGGATGGATAATTATTGGAAGATAAGTCCCACTTCTTTAGCTAAATAAGAAAAATTTGAAAGTATGTCACTTATTTTAAAACTATCAAAAATGAAAAATATATTACTTATTGTGATACAGAGGAAATAAAAGATTTTTTTAACATAGATAAGAAAGATAAAACTACCAATAAGTTGTGTTTCTAGCCTTATTGAATTGCAAATCATTTTAATAAATGCTTTAACTCTTATTTTTGTTTCTTTTAGGTCCCTCTAATTCTTGGTGTGTGGGGAGGAAAAGGTCAGGGTAAATCTTTCCAATGTGAACTTGTTTTTGCCAAGATGGGAATCACGTAAGTTTTGTTTTCTTCCATGACACTTTGACTTCTTGGTCATAATTTTGACTTTTGGGTTTATCTTGACTTTCGACAGACCAATCATGATGAGTGCCGGAGAACTGGAAAGTGGAAACGCCGGAGAGCCAGCTAAGCTCATCAGACAACGTTACCGTGAAGCTGCTGACATCATCAAGAAGGGGAAAATGTGTTGCTTGTTCATCAACGATCTTG
The DNA here is from genome assembly GCA_963853835.1 of Calendula officinalis. Lineage (NCBI taxonomy): Eukaryota > Viridiplantae > Streptophyta > Magnoliopsida > Asterales > Asteraceae > Calendula > Calendula officinalis. The sequence continues at coordinate 61,690,949 of OY970824.1, read as the reverse complement.
ACGCAGGAGCAGGTAGAATGGGTGGAACAACACAATACACAGTCAACAACCAGATGGTCAACGCTACCCTCATGAACATTGCCGATAACCCCACCAACGTACAACTCCCCGGAATGTACAACAAGGAGGAGAACCCACGTGTCCCCATCATCGTCACCGGAAACGATTTCTCCACACTTTACGCTCCACTCATTCGTGACGGTCGTATGGAAAAATTCTACTGGGCCCCCACTAGAGAAGACCGTATTGGAGTATGTATCGGAATCTTCAAAACCGACAATATCGCCGATGAGGCCATTGTTAGACTTGTCGATACTTTCCCGGGTCAATCCATTGGTAAGTTTCAAATAATCACTTTAATAACGATTAAATCAATTCTAACTAACTTAATCACTACTAACTTAGTATGTAACTATCAAACAAACCTTAAATGTCACACGTAAATATAAAAGCTAGATCCTATTATTATAAGTATTGGCGGATCTAAGAATCGGTACAATAAGAATAAAAAAACAATTTTTTTTATGGGAGTTGATATCTACACCACATAAAATTATTCATGCTTTAAAACTTGTACAATATGGTGTGTAAATAAATTTATGTAGTTTAGATATCACATCCTTTTTTATATAGGGGGATGATTTTTACACCACAACTTTTATGGCATGTACCACAACTATTGTTTAATGTAGTTATACAATTAGCTACTATACTTGTATAGTGTGGTGTAAATATTAAAACTTGTGGTGTAGAAATGAATTCCCTTTTTTTATACAATGTGTTGCACATAAACCCACCACTATATGCGACTCAATTAGGGTTCATAGCCCTAAACATAATGTTCCACTTTAACCCAATTAAAATCGCGAATGATCTTGTATTCTAACTAAAAACTATCGTATTTTTCTTCCAAAATTTTTTATAGATTTCTTTGGCGCATTGAGGGCAAGAGTGTATGATGATGAAGTGAGGAAGTGGATTGGAGATGTTGGAGTTGAGACCATTGGAAAGAAGCTTGTGAACTCAAGGGATGGACCCCCAACATTCGAGCAACCTAAGATGACCATCGAGAAGCTTCTAGAATACGGAAACATGCTTGTGCAAGAACAAGAAAATGTGAAGAGAGTCCAATTGGCTGACACCTATTTGGCATCCGCAGCTCTTGGAGATGCAAACAAGGACGCCATTGAAAGCGGATCATTCTTTGGTTAGCCCTCGTGTTTCATATTTGAATTTTTACAATCATAAAACATGAACTCTAACTATAATTCAATTTGATGCAGGCAAAAAAGAATAGAAAGCAAAAATACGGGTGCAAAAAGGTTGCACCGGTTGTTGTTTGGAACATTTGACTGCATTTATACATTCTAAGGCCTTTTCAAGGGAAGAATAGTATGTTTTTTCCTAATGATGTCAAATATTATGTGTTTTACATCTGTTTCCAAGGATTTTTATTGTTTTTCTGTAAATTTTGTTTGTTGGTAGAAAAAGACTCTTTGTTTCTGTTTATTTAATTTTACTTGCTTCATTCGTATGGACTTTAAAACTCCAAAATTATTATGCTTCCACATTCTAGGTTATAAAATAGACAAAATAAAGGACGAAATCTAATAAAGGCCCATTATAGATCACAAAGCACTACACTTAGGTTCAAAGCCCACTACTTGTAAGGGAGGTTTAAAGGGACCCCAGCCGTGGCCCATGGATCACGTATAGAAGTTATTTTGACACGTATCAATACATTATAGTAGGGTACCCGCGCAATGCGACGACGGATATCCTATAACTATATTTTGCGATAACGATAGTGATTATGCGATGGTGGCAGTAGTGATTGGGTGTATTCGGTAGTGATTGTGAGGGTAGTGATTCTAGTGCCGGTGGTAATAGGTGGTGGTCAACAAAATGATATGAGTTTGTGGCTAGAGCTCATTTCTAATAACATGAAGTCGCAAGTTCAAGTCCTTGGGGGCTTGGGGTGTCAATTTTTTCCTAAATACAACTGTTTCCTGAGATAACAAACTGGTTGGCTAATAATTAAGCTTGGTAAATTGACAAAGTCTGAAATATATATTATATGTAGTACTCCCTCCGTCCCACTAAAAAGTACCCATTTTTCTTGGGCATAAGTTTTAAGATGAAAGTTAGTGGTGTAGTAATTGGTAATACTTTTGATTAAAATATAAGGTTAGTTTGGAGAAAGAATGATAGTAATTGGTAGGATCCTTGGTAAAAGATAAATAAATAGAAAATGAATTATTTTAAATGAAAGATAATTAAAAAATTATTTGAAATGAGGTCGTTTACCTCATAAATGTTAGCAGTTATTGTACCTCATAAATGTTAGCAGTTATTGTACTTTCATTTGAATAAGTAAATTGAAAAGGAAACAGTAGCACAAATCCGATGTAGTTGAGATGGAAAAGCATGAATCTTTTATGCACAAGGTCATGGGTTCGAATCCTGTGGCCTGTGTTTTATATTTTGGATGCTTTTAAAAATTAAGACATTTCCCGAAAAAGTAAGGTTGAAAATTAAGTAATGCTATAAAGGGAAGTACTAAATACTTTATATATTAGTAAGATTTGTTTAACGAGTAACCATATCTAACCTGTTTAATCAATCTATTCAATAATTCAACTCTATAAGGTAAATGCTAAAGATAAACATATCACAACAATAATGATACTTAATTTTGTTAGAATCAGTGTTCTAAAATACTAATTATAATTATAAATGTGGTCATGCTTCATTTTCTTTGTTTTGTTCTGTTATGGCCAAAATTTTTGGTATTTAGTGTATTTGGACAAGAAAATCCATATATTTTAAAGTTAGAATAGTTAAAGAAAGTGCACGAATGGGCCAAGTAGGTTAATAATGTCAACTAATTATTTTTAAGACAAACTATTAATTTACATATTATATGAACACTAGAAAAAACGTATTTTATGATACCGTTAAATACATAATAACTGGTCAAATAACAATTACAATACTATAGTTTAGTATTTGTCCTCGGCCTTCACCATAGACATCAGTCATCACCCACGTGAAAAGTACGGACCTACCATGTAGCAGGAGTTAACCTGTATAATCCTTCAAAATATCCCGAATAGTATTAAAAATATTTTTATTTTTATAGTGTTATGTACAACCGGTGCTCTTGCGTTGCACAAGTAAAAATTTTAAATATGAAAAATGATAATGACAGTCCTAAGGGCTGTCAATAAAAAGGCTAAAACATGCATCAAAATTTGTATAATAATCAATAATCGCCCCCTGCATTTTAGGATTCATCCACCACTAACAAAAGTACAAACAATTTATGCATCCAACTACCCCTAAGGGCTGTTATTAACAAAACCCTTTAAATATTTGTTAAAAACAGCTTAAGCACGATACCATCAAAACTCAGTAAAATTTACTCCCTCCGTCCTACAAAAAACTTCTCATTTGCCTTTTGCACAAGTTTTTAGGTGATAGTTAGTGGTGTAGTCATTGATAATACTTTTGATTAAAATATAAAAATTGGTTGGAGAGAGAAAGATAATTAGTGGATATTAGTGGTGGGGTCTTTAGAAATAATAGTTTTCTATTGTGTGGAGACTGGAGTCCATCTAATATGAGAAATGAGAAGTTTTTTGTGTCACAAAAATTTAAAGTAAAATGAGAAGTTTTTTATGGAACGGACGGAGTATGTAACTTCTAAATTTTTTTCCCGAGTCTGGCATGTGAATCATGCTTTTAGCCATTGATTTCTTTTTGTCGCAATTCGGATCCACTCTCAACTAAATATAATGGTTATTTAATTTGTGTTTTCTAAAGAAAAAGTTAGTTTATTTCTTTGAAAAGGCAACTTAGTCATTTATATGTTGTCGTTAAACAAACGAACAAATGCTTCGAAATGGTCATCCCCCGTTTATTATTCAAGGTGTATGTATACATCGATCCTAGATGTAAATTAAACTAATCGATCACTCTGAGACAATATCGTAATTGTTTTATTCATATTCGATTTCTTTCATTCAATTATTAAAGAATACATGATAGACGACTTTAATTAAATTCTTTTTTATAACAGTAATTTGATATTTTTATTTTATTTGTTTTATGTTACAACAATTATACACAGTAAGGGGCCGTTTGACATGCCGCAATCTTGCGTAACGAAATTTAATTATGAAGTAATTGAATTATGAATGAATTCAATTCATTCCTTGTTGAATTCCATTACGGAAGATTACGGCATGCAAAACAACCTCTTAATTAGTGTTATGATCGATTTTTGACATTTATTATACAACTTTTTCCTTAAAAATGTTACTAAAATCTAAAACTATAAAATTTTTTTGAAGTTTTTTTAATAATGTAACTAAAAACTCGTTGCATATTTCATTCTAGGACTAAATTACCCTCATGGCCATCGGAAAAGACTAGATTTAAATGATAATTTTAACCGTTGTTACACTTAGGGATTAAAAGCGTGACAAGGTATATATGTTACTTTGTTAGTGACTATCCGTATAATTTTAAGACTTAAGGACTAAATCCAAAATTTGTAATGAATAAAGACATGTGTTTGAAAATAAGATTAAAATAGTGAGATTATATTATTATAATGGTAAATCTAGTATCGCAATTTAGAGAGAACATCATCTCTTTCCTTTCTAAAATGTATGCAATTTAAGTTTCTTAAAATTATAAAATGATGATTTAATAGGTAAATCCAATCTAAGAGACAAAACCCATCTATATGAGAGCATATTGTGTGAATTCAAAAATATATTTTAAAAACTCGTCGTAACATACACAGATAAAACACTATTCGGTAATATTTTTGAGTTGTCTGTTTTGACATCAATTCTACACACAGATATTTATTAGATCGTGTATTCCTATTCATATTTGGCTGATCGGTAATATCCTTCATCCTTGATACTTGATTTATTAATATTTTAGTGATATATCTTCTTAGTCAATAATTAAACAAATATAGTATAATAAACCATAAATTTCAAAACGACACATGTTTTGTTTGATGGAATATGGATCAAGAAAGAAGTTAACTTATTTAGAGAAGTTAAAGAAGCAATTAAGAGCATTGATTTTATTAAAACATTCAAGGGAGCTTAAGGGTATGATTGACATTTTAACCCCTCCAACAATAGTTCGTTTTCTTTCAATTTTCCCTCATTTGTGTTTTTCAATTTTCATTGCCTCATCTTCTCCCCTTCTCCTCCCCTTCTCCATCAGTGGCTTATCCTCCTCAATTAAAACCCTAACCATTAGATGATTTCAAATCTGGATATGGGGAACAATTAAAAACTTGAAGAATATATTAATTCCCCTCAATCAGCTCCTATACGTGATTTCAGATATGCAAAATACGAATCATTTCTGATTTCAAATATGCAAAATGTGATTTCAAACATTTGTACGTTCGTTTTCTTCAATCAATACGTGATTTCAGTCATCTCCTATCCGAACCAGGTATATTCTTCAACCATTATGTGATTTTTCCTCCTCCTATACGAATGGTATTTCTCCTCCTCAACCAGCTCTACCTCAGGTAGTTTCTCCACCTCAATCAGCTACAATTCACATGATTTCTCTTCCCCAATCAGCTCCAACTCGCACAGCTCCTATACGAACCCTAAATCAGCTACGAACGAGGTAATCAAATCCAGATCCAGGTCTTCTATTTGAATCAAATCCATATCAAGGTAAGTCACAAATCTTCTAACTTGTGTGACCGATGCTTATTCTCTATTTAATACATAGTCTCTTTCAATTTGAATTTTGGATTGCTTACTAAGAAAATAATCATAAATAGTTAACCTATTATATCTAGAAGAAATGGTGTTCATGTGCAAATAACATAGACTAGTTATTTGATAAAAGGCTAATTATATTTGATACTGAGTTATTATGTCTAGAACGCCTCATGGCTGTGAGCAATTTAGATCCATATCCAGGTCGTCTATTTGCATTTGCATTTCCATCTAAAATATTGAACAGCTGCTGACATTTACATTTTCATGCTAGCAGTTGCATTTTCATCTGAAATATTAAATAGTGACTGCATTTGCATTTTCATACTTTCAATTGCATTTTCATCTTATGCACTTAATTTTTAAAGTTTAACCCTGTTTTGTAGTTTTAATATATTTAGTTTATTTTTTTTTATAGATTTTGATCATGTTCCAGCTTCTGTTCGAATTGGTTTTGAAAAAATATCCGCTCGTGATAAGTTTTGGATTCCTAATGTTCTGAATTCTAAAAGACCCATTAATTGTGTGCAATTTGATTCTTTTGGCGATGCTTGGAATTTCCATAAAGAGTATGCTATTGTAGGTGGATTTGAGCCCATTAAATCTACCCATAATGTTATCTGATTAAGGAATAAGCAATGGTGGAATTGTTACTCTTAAGATTTTTAGGTGTTTAGAGCATGGTAAGAATGTGAAGTATAGTAATTTTGTGGACACTTTGAAAGTGGCCAATGACGTGAATTTATCTAAGGAAATTGATGTTGAAGGTAGTGACAACTATGATCTGCATCGTATTCGAACTTGCAAGAATGGAAAAAGTAGAGGATGCACCAGAAAACGGAAGGAGCGGATTATGATGCAGGATGTTCTCAAGTGGCACATTAGTTTTGTTTTGTTTATATTCTTACTAAATGTAGTTAAACATATTTTGCATTTGCATTTTCATTGTATCTAGTTAGTACTTGAAATTTTAAATTATGGTATTTTCATACATGTAGTTGTATTTTTATTTTATGTAAGCTGATGTTTAACTTTCTGTTTCTGTTTTATATACTCAGTTGCATTTGCATTTTCGTACTTGCAGTTGCATTTTCACTTTCTCATTTTATACAGTTATTCCCTGAACTTATAAATACTAGTTTTGTTTCAACTTTCAAACACTAGTTTTTGCATTTTACCTTTTTAATATTGCCATTGTTTTTGGATTTTCATTAAATCTAGTAATTCCTTGAATTTTAACCAACTGTTTTAGATAATGATAGTTGCATTTGCATTTTCATAATTACAGTTGCATTTTCATTTTAATTACATATAGCTTTTTCGCAGTTTTTATTTTTGTTTACCTTTTCATGTATCATCATCATTTGATCAAATTTTATGCACCTGCGCTTGTTGTATTGAATATCATAAACAGAACAAATAAAAAAATCAAAATCTTAACAATTTATATTACTTCTACAACCTCTATCATTCCATATAATCAAAAACCAACTAACCACCAATAAGTTCAAAAAAAAAAAAAAAAAAAAAAAAAAAAAAAAAAAAACAAACCAACCTCGAAAACACATCCAACCACCTAAATCCAGCAATCCGTATTACCAAAAATGAACAAATTACATAGTTTATAATCATACAGAACAAACTTAATTTATAGTTAGACCAACATCCATTTTTTCCCACTCCTATGTAACTTGTTCATGATTCTTCTTCATCTTTTCAATTATTTCTTCATATCTTTCTTCATTTACATTCTCAAACATCTAGCTTGCCTCTTCTCCCCTCTGCGTTTTCACTTTTTCCTGCATCTGCATTTTCACTTTTTCTGCCCCTGCCTCTGCATTTTTATTTTTTTTTCTGCAATTGCATTTTCATTTTTCTCTGCATTTGCATTTTCATCTCCTGCATTTGCATTTCGTGTTTTTGATCTTCAATCCATCTTGTATTTGTTAATGAAAGAATTCAATGTCTTTTTGATTGCAAACCTAGTGTTACCAACAATTTAGGAAGCATATTATCACTTTGTGTAAATAAACTTTAAATAAATATTCAAAATAAAATGTAAACGCATTTTAGCATTTTGCAGTGCACATAAAGGTATTATCATATGAAAATGCAAATGCTAGTAGGTTTTGGGTCAATAAAGTTTAAATATCACTACCCTAGACCAAATAAACAATATGCATTTTCTCATATGAAAATGCAAATGCATACATAAAATAGACAACAAGAGTCACATCTTTGTAATTCAGAAGCCATTCGAAATCGCAACTTAGTAACACAATAACATTAATCAAATTGTTACAATTGTAACAAGAATTAGTTACAGCTAACGGAATTAGTTTAGTTGATTAGTGGTTAATTGACTTAATTAGTTACTGTAAATACGAATACATTGTACATGTAATAACAATCTTGAGAAATAATACAACTTCCTACTTCTTACTGAACCCTAATCGTAACCACAAGTACTGATTACTTCCAATGCTCTCTTCTTCATTCGAGCATTCTGATTAATTGATTATCACTCTAACACAAATACAGGTTTGTAATCAAATCATACAAATGCAAATGCATACACAAGATAGACAATATGAGCATAAATTGAAACATAAGTTCACGTATGCAAACTGACCGAGAGAAAGAGAATCAGGTCAAGGTTGAAACAAACCTTTTGCCTTCGTCGATTCAGACCCCTGACTGAAACCCCTCAATTGTCAAAGCTCCGATTGAAACCGTTAACTGAAACCCCTCGATTGCCAAAAGCCCCGATTGAAACCCCTGACTGAAACGATTTCGTTTGTGAGAATAGACACAGAGAATCGCACCTTTAATCACAGAGACAACTAATCGCCGTTTGAAACCCTCTATCGCCTTCGTTAATCACGCGTTTTGTGAGGGAGAATCAGAAGAAACCGAGTAGATTAGAGTACCCTAGCCGATTGAGTCGCGTTTTGTGAAGGAGAATGAGAAGAACCCTAGCGTTCGTATGGTGAGAGAAAGAAAGTTCTGTATTGTGAGGAATCAAAATCAACGTGAATGTTGCTTAGGTGAGAGATGTGATTTTTTACAATCCTACCCCTCTAGGCTATTTTTTCATTTAGATCCCCTCCCTAATTTACTAACGCGTGTTTTAAATGTCCCTATCATCTGAACCTTTCAATTCATGATCAAAGGGATATAAACTATTCCTTATGTTCTTTAATTAGTAGTGGTTTTCTATGGATCCACACCCTTGTTTGATGTAAGCTAATAATATCCCATTATGACTAATCATGTATAAATAAAAAATATATTAAACGTCCCAATAGATGCATTTATTATTTTATTTGTCTAATGATGCCTTAGAGAAATTTGTTAGGTATTCCTTATTAGACGATATATTCCACCGAATTTGTATATATTGTATTTGATTTCTTTCCATAGTTATCTTACTGTAAGTTAGGTAGTTTATGATTATCCCTTGTGTCTTGTACTATTTATATTCGATCAATAAGAATGGAATAGACATCTTTTCTCTAAAACCTTTATGGTATCAGAGCTAAAACCCTAATCGGGGCTCTCTCTCTTTCTCGACCGCCAATGTAACACCATAATTTTCATGCCATTTTTTTTAACAAAACACGGAAGCGTTTAAACAAATTAATTTACAGACATTATAAAAGTAAAGTAATTTAATATCAACAAAACGGTGTTATAAACTTTCGGCTCGATTCCAAAAAAACATATCTTTTATAATTTGGTCATCCATTCCTAATCACAAACTTCCAAAACCTGCAAAATATACAACACAGTGGGGAATTAGCACAAAGCTAAGTGACTGAAATTATAACACATTATAATGTATAAATCCAACAATCTCGATTCACAATTTTTCACTTAATCACAGATAACGAAAGGACCGGCGGTTTTGCAGAACCTTACAACTGTTGTGGGCCTAACAACAGCTTACCAGAAGCCCTTTACTCATTAGCAACGGTAAAGCTTCCTTCAGACACAACACATATGCCAAGGTACAATTACCGTTATCTAACAGTAAACGAAAGCCCAGCCCCCCACGCAGACTGTCCTCTACTCTTTTCATGTGCACATATCATTTAATTAACACATAGCCAGTTAATTAACAATAGAACATACTGTGTAAATCACAACACAAAATTTTGTAACCAAACAGCAGGTTCGTGCCACGAACCCAAAACTTCGTGCCACGAACTCTGGTTCGTGCTGCACGAAAAAGTTCATGCTGCACGAAAATCACATTCTGTTCAACTTCGTGCCACGAAACCAAAACTTCGTGCCACGAAACACTGCAGATGCTAAAATTCTCCATTTTCAATTCAACAACTTCTAAAACCAATCCTAACAAATTGCAACCTAAACCATTGCAATTTAAACAGTACAAAGGTTATAAGTCCACTCACCTTTGCATACACGAATCCACACTCAGTTGTCTTATATCACTGAGTCTTCTCCTTTCCTTTTCCTGCTAACCGAAACAATACCCGAATTAGTACCATTTCAAATCAAATGTACATAAACTTCAAACTCAATTCTAAAACAAAACATACCATACAATTTCTGCACATATAAGTATTTTGACTCACTCAAAGTCAATTTCACTACCAATTTCCCTATTTACAACTAGGGTACTAAATTGACCCAAACGGGTCAAAACCCGATTCTTAACTAAAACATCTTAACATATGAATCAATATTAACACAACATCACAACTGATTTTAGAATTATATTTAACCAAGTTCCATCATCATCTAATCCAGATTTGACTTTTCTAAAGTCAAACTACACCATTTGCAACTTACTAATTTTTACCAAATATCACCAATTTACCAATTCAATATTACTACTAGTTATTAATACAATTATAACTTCATTTACAATCCTAATAAACACAATTATCACAGATTTTATAAAATTCCCATTTTATCAATTTAGGGTTCTTGACCCAAATATCACCAACTTTGGATTATGATCAAATTGGATGTTTCAATCAATTATCTAACAAGTATAACACTTCATCATCATAACCTAACCTCAAGGAATCATTAATTTCGGTTTTTGATCAAAACCCACCAAGAACCCTAACCCTAGTTCTTCAATTAAGCAAGAATACTCAAGAACTTCTAACCCTAATCAAAAGAGAAGATTACTTACTAGTTGGAAGCTTCAATTTCGAATTTGGAACAAGAACCTTCAAAGAAGATTCAAGCTTCAATTTCAACTTCTATATTTGTGTGTTTTTTTTTTGTGTGTGTTTAGGCAGAGATGAGAGAGAGAGATCGAGATACTGAGATTGAGATTGAGATAAGCTTCTAAAATCCTTCCCACTAAACACGTGCCCATCATGAGGAGGTGTCCTCATTTAATTAAAATAGTACAATATAAAAATACGATGTTTAATTTGGAACCCTAAACGGACTCTATTTTTAAAACTAAAAATACCACTAGAACCCCGGTTCAAAAGTGGACCCAGATATATAAAAATCATACTAATATATATCTATCTCAGTTTTGCTAATTTTTAACCCCGTGGTTAAAAATTCTAATAAATCTTATAAAATTCTATAAAATTATAAATAATAAAATAAACTTACCGACAACTTTAAAAATGCTAGGCCGGGTCTCGGGGTGTTACAGCCAAGGCCGTCGCCTCCATTCTCGATCGCTTGCTGCTTCCGTTTCGATGGGAGATACACCACCAACCGATCCCTCATCCAAGCCGCTTCACCCGGTCTACACAGTTACGAACATACAATCCAAAGTTCGAACCCTAGACGGCGTGAAGGTAACATACTCGGCATGGGTGAAACTTTTCCGACTACATGCTCAAGGCTATCGTGTTCTATCTCACATTGACGGCACACCGCCTCCTGCGGCCACGAGTAACACGCATGGCCAGTGGTCGGAAATCGACGCCATTGTTCTTCAATGGATCTACGGAACTCTTTCGGATGATGTGCTGATTCGAGTGCTTGAAACCGACACTACGGCCTATCAAGCTTGGGAGAAAATTAAAAAGATCTTCCTTAATAACAAGGGATCTCGCGCTGCTGCATTAGAACATGAGTTCACAAACCTCAAACTCAGTTCGTCGGCTTCTCTTGATGAATATTGCCAAAAATTGAAGGATCTCGCCGATCAGTTAGGAGATGTTGATAATCCTGTTACCGAGCAGCGCAGGGTTCTCCAACTGGTTCGTGGACTCCCGCCCGAATACGACACCGCAGCAACCTACATCAATCAAACCTTACCGGACTGGGATACGGCTCGTAATATGTTATTGCTTGAACACAACCGGCAACAAGCTCGTGAGACAGCACCTCCTCCCACCGCCGTTGAAGCTCATGTTGCTGACAATCGCCATCCGAACCGATCAAACCGTGGCTCACAGTCCCACCGTCCGAACAATCGCGGACAGTCCGGTCAGAAGGATCACCGTGGCCAGAACCGCTCCAACTCCAATGGTCCGCCGTCTTCAAACCGGGGCTCATCTGGCTCATCTGGTTCGTATCAGCAGAGATCCGCCGTTCCTCCGTGGTGGAATATGTTTCCGCCGCCGTGTCCTTACCCTACCCAGCAGGGCTGGCCATACCCCTGGTACCCCCCTCCTCGGTAGAACCCGCAACAGTCCGGTCCGAGGCGCCAGTCGAATCAGCCGCAAGACTCGAACCGTAACCGGGATGCCCCTCAAGCACATGCTGCGGTGGACTATAATGCCCTTGAACCCACAGACATTGGAACCGCGTTTAATGCCATGAGTATGGACCCTCCGGATGATTTTCAATGGTACATGGATACGGGTGCCTCATCGCACCTCACAGGTGACTCAGGTAAATTGCATGATTTTTTACCTCACAGTAACATTAAATCAATTTTTGTAGGTAACGGCAATCACATTCCAGTTAGGGGATCGGGCAAACATACCCTCCTACACAACCCTAAACCTTTATCCTTACACAATGTTTTATACACTCCCGGCATCATCAAGAACCTTGTTTCTATTCGTAAATTTACTATCAATAACAAAGTTTCTCTTGAATTTGATCCGTTTGGTTTTTTTGTGAAGGATTACCAGAGTGGGAAGATCCTTACCCGCCACAATAGCACGAGTCCCTTATACCCATTCACACCACCGGAGTCACCCGACCAAGCTTTTGTTTCCGTTTCTAGTTTTGACACATGGCATTCCCGTCTCGGCCATCCCGCGGGGAATGTTTTAGATTTGTTACGTTTAAACAATGTTATTTCGTGCAATAAGAGTAATAATACTCCGTCTCTTTGTCATTCGTGTCAAATCTCTAAACACAAACGTTTACCGTTTTATGATTCAAACTTTAGTACTTCATTACCGTTTGATATAATACATTGTGATTTGTGGACATCACCAATTTTGAGCAAAAATGGGTATAAATATTATATGGTTCTTATCGATAACTTTACTCAATACGTATGGGTGTACCCTTTAAAACTCAAATCCGAAACGTTTACAAAATTCGCCCAATGTCATCAATTTATTCAAACTCAATTTCACACTAAAATTAAGAGTTTTCAATGTGATATGGGCGGGGAATTTGACAATCAAAATTTTAAAAATTTTGCTTCCACTCAAGGGCTTCAATTTCATTTTTCGTGTCCCCATACGTCACCTCAAAATGGTAAAGCCGAGCGTATGCTTCGTCGGCTAAACGAAATTGTTCTCGTCCTTCTTGCGCATGCATCCTTACCCGCACATTTTTGGGTCGATGCCCTCCATGCCGCAACCTATCTCCACAATATCACTCCCACCAAACTCCTTAATAAAAACACACCCACCTTTGCCATCTTCCGCCTTCACCCAACGTATGATCATTTACGCGTGTTCGGGTGCGCGTGTTACCCCAACCTATCCTCAAATCGAAACCACAAACTTGACCACCGATCCATCTGGTGCGTCTTTCTCGGTTATCCCACCGATTATCGTGGTTACCGTTGCCTCGACCCCCACCGGCAAGATACATGTATCTCGCCATGTCACCTTTGATGAAACTGTGTTCCCCTACGCAACACATATCATCAACAACCCACCCGACTACCGTTTCCTATCCGTCGATTCGAATCTATCTTCCACATTAGATAGCTTCACAAATCGACAACAACCACCTCCACCCCCCACCTCACAAACCGTACCTGCCCCACCCAACCCCCCCTGCCCACCACAACCAAACCAGCCTAACCCCCCCGTCGCCACTCACCCCATGACTACTCGGTCCCAAGTTGGCACGGTTAAACCCACAAATCGCCTAAACCTTCACACTTCCGCCATCTCTCCCTTACCCAAAAACCCGCACCTTGCCCTTCTTGACCCTAACTGGAAAGAGGCTATGAATGATGAGTATAAAGCCTTATGTGATAATGCCACATGGGAGTTAGTGCCAAGACCACCGAATGCCCATATTATTCGTTGCTTATGGGTATATCGCCATAAATTTCATACGGACGGTTCTCTGGCTCGCTACAAAGCACGCTTGGTTGTAAATGGCAAGTCCCAACAAGTTGGTATTGACTGTGACGTCACGTTTAGCCCTGTGGTCAAACCCACAACGATTAGAACGATGTTGACTCTTGTCGTATCCCGTTCTTGGTCAATTCACCAACTTGACGTTAAAAATGCATTTCTACACGGGAACTAATCTGAAACAGTGTATATGCATCAACCTCCCGGGTACGTAAATCGCGATCACCCAAATTTTGTATGCAAGTTGCAAAAATCTTTATATGGATTAAAACAAGCCCCTCGAGCTTGGTATCAACGCTTCGCAACTTATATCACTTCTACGGGGTTTAAAAGTGCCGCGACGGATACATCTCTATTTGTTTATCGCAAGGGCGGTGATATAGCATACTTACTTCTTTACGTTGATGATATTGTTCTTACCGCCTCAAATGACACACTATTAAGCAATATTATCAACAAATTATCAAAGGAATTTGCAATGACCGACTTGGGAAAATTACATCATTTTTTGGGTTTAAAAGTATCTCATACAAACAATGGTCTTTTCTTATCACAATCACATTACATACAGACCATACTTGAACGAGCTAATATGACAGGATGTAACCCAGTCGCAACCCCCGTTGATACAGGTTCAAAATTAAGTGCCACTTCCGGCGCCCTTATGAAAGACCTAACTCTTTACCGAAGGTTGGCAGGTGCTTTACAATACCTAACGTTTACACGACCTGACATCACATACGCGGTGCAACCGGTCTGTCTGTTCATGCATGCACCAAGAGAACCGCATTTTAATCTTATTAAACGTATCATCCGATATCTCAAAGGCACATCCGATCAAGGTCTTACTATCACAAAATCTAAAAACTTGCGGATAACAGCATACTCGGATGCTGATTGGGGGGGTTGCCCGGACTTGCGGCGGTCCACTTCAGGTTATTGCGTGTTTCTCGGAGACAACTTAGTGTCTTGGTCTTCGAAACGACAGCCTACGGTCTCTCGTTCTAGTGCCGAGGCTGAATACAATGGTGTTGCGAATGCCACTGCTGAAACTAGTTGGCTTCGCAATCTTCTTCTCGAACTACATGTACCGGTCACTAAAGCCATGCTCGTTTATTGTGACAACATTTCCGCGTTGTACTTATCTGATAACCCGGTACAACATCAACGTACTAAACATGTCGAAATCGACATACATTTTGTTCGAGATCTTGTGAAGATAGGACGTATCCGCGTCATACACGTCCCTACGGAACATCAATATGCGGATATCTTCACAAAGGGACTACCTAGACAACTTTTTCAAAGATTCAAGTCCAGTTTGTGCATATGATCTTCTCCTGCTCCAAACTGAAGGGGAGTATTAGACGATATATTCCACCGAATTTGTATATATTGTATTTGATTTCTTTCCATAGTTATCTTATTGTAAGTTAGGTAGTTTATGATTATCCCTTGTATCTTGTACTATTTATATTCGATCAATGAGAATGGAATAGGCATCTTTTCTCTAAAACCTTTATTCCTATTGTTTTTACTATGGGCGGACGACGGCGGCGATCGGAGGTGGCGATCGTCGGTGGTCGGTGGTGGTGACCGGCGATGGTGGTCGGTGGTGTTTGAAACACATGTGATTTGATCTTGATCATTTTGATCTAATGACTAAGATTTGTTCCTTGGGATTTAAAATTTTGATGGAGCTCCTTGAAGACAACTCTATACTATTTCTTTTAATAAAGATGTTTAAAATTAAGTCTACTCAATTAAAAAAACGTGGCCCTTTTACTATCAATTTAATTGAAATTTAAAATCTACTAATTCATTTTTCTGTTCTTATCATTTGATTTACAAAGTTGTACTGATCAAATGAGTAGGAGATAAAGTAGAAAATTTAACTAAAAAACAATAATACCTCCCATTGATCAATGATCATCTGGAATGAAAGGAAAAATTATACTTCCTCCGTCCCTTAATAAAGTTCTCATTTCTCCTAGCATGTTTGTCCCAAAATAAAGTTCTCATTTCTCAAATTGGAGGGACTCACTCAATAAAATAATATTATTATCATATACTTCACCACTAACTATTTCCTAAAAATACTTTCTCTATATAAAAAACTTTTTATTTTAATCAAATTTATTACTAAGGACCCACCACTAACTATCTCCTAAAAATATGTGTCAAGAAAAATGAGAATTTTATTAAGAGAAACAGGGAGTATTTATACAGTAAAGATAAAAGAAACGCTACTCTGAATATGATTAAGAACTAAAAAGGGGAGATGCATGTATGTATGGTGTGTTTTTCTGTGGCTTTGTAGATTAGACGACAAGATTTAAATAAATTGTAAAGAAAAGAATAGATGAAAGTGGAAACGTGTAGGGAGGTGATGAAATATGATCCACGTCAGTAGATAAAGCACGTGTCGAGGTGCAGAGGCCTTTTAAAAGCCTCCGATATTCCCAGAATCCGTCAATCAACCTTGACAAATGGTCCCACATGTGTCCCCACCTTCCAACTTGTTCGAATTCTGTACACTACTTGCTCTTTTTACATGTTCATTGTTCTGAATTTCCAAAAGCTATGCGGTATGTAGGGGTGGTTTTAGGAGTGTTCAAAACCGGCGATCCGGCGTAGGGTAGGGAATACTCCAATGGGATCCGGGCCTAGCACAAAGGGATGTCGGAAAAATACAAACGGTATAAAAAAGTACACAAATTCTCTTTTTTAGGGGATCCGGGTCTGCCAAGATGGGATACTAGGGGATCCTGGTCTGCCACCATGGGATAACATTATTTTTGCAAAGGGTCCAAAAAACAACATTATTTGTCCAATCCATATACATTCAGCATCATTTATGCAAATGACTCGTTTCGATATAGGTCTACTTATTTATCAACCTATTACGGAGTAGGGGATCGGGTCGGATAGTTGGGGTTTTTTCAAATATAAAAAATATTCAATACTCTAACCAAATTAAATTCGGGTATTTGGGTATGGATAGTTTGGATAATAGATCGGGTACGAGTAAATCTACTAATACCCGAGAATTTGCACAACTGTATTACCGGCGACCATAATGTTTATATTTCGATCTTAATATAGCATATTTGATTGTAATTTTATTAAACTCCAATCAACATGAGACTCTACCATTGACTTTTATATAAAATTCATGGACTATACAAGCATAACGATCGTATTTTATTTATAAAACTATAATATATAACCTTTAAAAAACCCTTTTAAGAACAATTCGGATATTCGGGTGTACCCGCCAACTTAAAATATTACCTTATACCCGATATGTATTATTTTTGGTTACCGGATACCCAAATGTTCCTACCCGATACCCAAACTACCCGACCCAATCTACCAGAATTCAAGACGGGTCGGGCGGGTAGAGCGGATTTCGGTTATTTTCAACAGCCCTATTACGCAGGGGTGTTTTTGAGGAGGTGCAACATGTGCAGTTGCACATGACCCATGTTTTATAGGGGGTCCAATTTTTTTTACATTTTATATGTATAATCTTAAGATTTTACACCCACTTAATAATTTAAAAGAAAAAAATAGAAGGTCCTTTTTTATGGGTTTTGATAATGACAGTTGTTAGATCATATTCATCATAGATTGAGCTAATTCAACATGATTCAAGGTGAGAAATAGAAGATTGAGCTTAAGTGTGTGTTTTCTTGGTGTTTGAGTGTGTGTAGAAGATGGAGAGGGAAAGGTTAGCTTTCAAATGGTTAATCAATTAGTAAAATGGAAAGCTTACAAATTAAGCCTAAGTAAAAGGTATTTATACCTCATTGCTAATCAAGCTTAATTAACATCTAATTAAGCTTGACCCATAAGACTAAGCCTAATGACTAGTTCCTAACTATTACATCTTGACATAACTAGTCCTCTAACTATTAGATACAATATAATTTGACCCTAACAATCTCCCCCTTTGTATCAATAGTTGAAATAGCATGTTCTTGAAATCTTCTTTTCGAGCAAAGTCTGAAACTGTATTAATCGTTTAAGTAGTTTTGATGTAGTATTAGTTTCAGCTTATGAAGATCAGATAAGAATGAAACTTTTAATCGGCTTTTCAACCAATATAAAGTATCTCAGAAGATTTCATGGAGTCTTGACTTAATTTGTCTTGATCATTATCCAATCTCCCTCTTTTCGAACATTTAGACAACATCCCTGTCTTTCTTCAAACAAGTATATTTAAAAATTTGAAAATTCTGGAAATGAAACATCTGTTTGGTAAGGATTTGACTGCGATTTAGAAATGTAGGAGATTTAATTTTGGATAGAGGTTTGTGAGGATAGGATAATGATGGTTTGTAGTGTGAAAGAATGATTTGAAAGTTAAAGGTTTTGGATGTGTGTGTGTGTGTGTATGTTTGTATATAGGAAAGAATGATATATACATTTAAGATTTGAATATACAAAAGAGTTTGAACGGTTAAGCTTTTGTATGGATGTGATTGTTTATGAAATGTGTAAAGAATGATTTATTCGATTAGATTTCAGTTTGAAATGGATGTTTTATGTTTTGAAATGGATGAATGGAAAACTCAAGATTTTGAGTAGATATGAATGTGATTCGTGGTTTGGATAGAATGATTTGTCGGTTTAAGATTTGAAATGGAAATGTTGAGGATTTGTGAGAAATTTCTGAAGATAAGACGGTTTTCTTTTTCTTCACAAATTATTTCATGTAAATCGACGAAAATGTAGACCCATAGATAGATAGAGTTGTTTGTAGCGGAAGTCTTTTGATGAAGTTGTGGCTTTGTCGATTTATGAACTTTGATAATTGTTATTAGGGATAAAATGTTGATGAAGTTTACGCTCCCCCTCGAACAGACAATTATTTCTTAATAAATCTTCTTCGGTTTCTTGTTTACTCCCCCTTAATTGGTGCATATGACTTTTTGAAGTGGAGTAAACTGGGCTAATATATCTTCGTAAGTCTTGTAAGCATTTTCTTCGTAAACTGAACTTCTTAGTAAATTTTCTCCCCCTCATGATGATTAAGATTAATCGGAATCATCATGAAAAATGTGAAATTCGTCGAGGTGAAATGAAGAAAATCTTCTAAGCCCATGAATACAAATATGATGAATAGTGATATATTCATATTTTGAATGAATCAATATACAACATATTGTATTATCGAAAACCGAACCGATGTTGATATAGATATCCGATCAAATCATTTGGCATTTAATCGCAATGATCGAATTAAGTCAGGAAATCCGGGATCACATAGATTACCCGTTAACACAACAGTTACAAAAACTGTGTGACCTACGTTCAGTGTTGAAATAGATGTTAGCACTGGTAGGATTTCCATTCAATCATCGTGGAATACCAAGAATGTTGGTATCACTATGAATGTTCCGGCTTTATCACAAAGATAAGCTTGGTATTATGCATTGTGTCCTAAAAAGTGTATTTCGGTTCTAGACTCGATTAGTGGACAAACGAAGGCGAGGACTGGAGAGGCTTGTCCTCTATTTCAATATCAACAATCTCCAAGTGAGATGTCGATAGCATATGAGATAGTCTCCGTGGAAATGAAACAAGTACTTTTTAAGAAATACTTGAGTGGCTGGGGGGTTGTGCATTGCATCACTGGGTTCCATGATGTGTTTTTCAATATCAGAGAGCAACACATGCAATCTGATAGAGACGTGGCTACCCGGCTTTTTATCAGTTTGGAAAGGGTTTTTCGTTTTCTTTAACCCTGTCACACCCTCCTCACTCAAGCTTACTTTTTCATTTTTCGACTACTCCCTCATTTCATTTTACCATGTATAGCTGAATTGCACCCCATACTACATTCCCCCTCTCAAATTTTATCTCAGCGCACCCCAATCAAGATCCCGTGATACTTGATTCTGCTCACCTAGACCTATGTACCCTTACATATTGTCCTATATTGTAGGTGGCTCCTGGGGAAGATCATGCCGGTTATAGCAGATCATAGGAGTAATTTGAGAGTGAACTATAACGCTCATGTGCAAATTATCAGCATATATGATGTTACTTTTTAAGAATAACATGAATTTTTCATCGGAAAAGTATGTGTTTCCGGCATAAGTTGTTGCCTTTAAGATATAGACGTTTAGGCACAGCAACTTGAAAAAATTAGGTAAAACCGGACTCACATAGAGTATCCGTTAACACACGGTATGAATCGATAGTCGTTTGCACAACCGGTGATTCAAATGTGTGACCTGCGTTTAGAGTTGGCGCGATTTTAGCTCTAGCAGGATTTCCACTCAATCCTCATGAAACACCAGATTGTGATGCCACTATGAGTGTTCCGATGAATACACGGAGATTCATTTATCAAAGTGTATGTGTCCTATATTGGAAATATTTGTCGGTGAGATCTAGACACATTGTGCATTCAATTGAAGACGTAACCCGGGGCAGAAGGTTAATTATTTCAATACCAACATACTCCGAATGAGCAGTCGATAGATTATGTGCTACGTCCCCTAATGAATTGAAACAAATTCCTTTTGAGAGGAATCTGAGTAGTTGGTGGTGGAGTGCAAATGCTTGACTGGGCCAGTTAAGTCTGGTGATACATTCAACACATGAATGAACACAATTTTGTGAGGTTGCCCGGTTTATTTTCGGTTTGGAAGCACTCAAAGGTGTGTTTTCTTGAGATTATCATGTTTTCACATCACCTTGCACTCACCTAAATTTATACCCTAGACATATACCCTCACATTTACCAATTTTGGCTAAAAAATATTTCCCTTGGAAGGTTAGGCCGGTTCTGGCAAACCATAGGAAGGTATTGTCGTTTGATAAAAAAAATTGTTCAAATAAAAAAATTCAAACGGGTATAAAAGTATTGATATAAGATTGTTACTCCCCCTGGAAATACTAATTCTCCCCCTAGAATTAATATTTCTCCCCCTCGACAAAATAAAGAATGAAAATTTACAGATTTAGAGGAGTGGGAAAGAATTTTTACAGTTATGTGAAAAACTGGTTTTGAGCGGGTTTCAAACTAATGTATTTGAAAGCCATAATGTTTAAAAGCGAGTTATACACTGAAATATGTATAAGTCATTCTTTTGAAGCACGAGTTATATACTGAAGTGTATATAAGTCATGTTGTGTAGAAAGATAAAACAGTTTAAGCTTTTAGATTTAGCATACCAAGTTTAGACACAAGAAAATTAAAACGTTTTTCGTCTAATGCCTTGGTAAACAAATCAGCTAACTGATAATCTGTAGAAACAAAGTACAATTCCACATTACCATGTTCAACATGATCTTTTATAAAATGATATCGAAGATCGATATGTTTAGTTTTTGAATGTTGAACAGGATTGCATGATATTGCAATTGCACTTCGAGAATCACAATATAAAGGAATACGACTATATAAAAAACCGTAATCTTTTAATTGTGATTGCATCCAAATTACCTGGGATAAACAGCTTGCTGCAGTAACATATTCTGCCTCCGCAGTTGAAAGAGACACGCAATTTTGTTTCCTTGAAGACCAGCTCACCAGTTTATCTCCCAGAAATTGAACACTCCCAGACGTACTCTTTCGATCCAACATGCATCCAGCATGGTCAGCATCAGAAAATGCAGTTAAATCAAAGGAAGTTTCTTTAGGATACCAGAGACCAAGATCTCGAGTGCCCTTCAGATACCGAAATATTCGTTTAACCGCTTGAAGATGAGATTCCTTAGGAGCTGCCTGATACCGAGCACATATGCAAGTGGAGAACATAATGTCTGGTCGACTCGAAGTCAGATATAGTAAGGATCCGATCATTCCCCGATAATGGGTAACATCAACAAGTTTGCCATCCGGATCAGCATGTAATTTCGAACCAGGCGACATCGGCGTCGATATTGGTTTGCAATCATCCATAAGATATTTCTTCAATAAATCAGTGATATACTTGGATTGATTGATGAAAATTCCAGTCGGTAATTGGCGAACTTGAAGACCCAGAAAGAAATTCATTTCACCCATCATGCTCATCTCAAAACGTTTAACCATAAGAGCAGAGAATTTCTTGCAATATTTGGGATTTGTAGAACCAAAAATTATATCATCGACATAAATTTGAATAAGAACAATGTCTTCCCCTTGACGTTTGATGAAGAGAGTGGTGTCGACTTTTCCTTTAGAAAAACCAGACTCAACTAAGAATTTTGATAAGACATCATACCACGCCCTAGGAGCTTGTTTTAAACCGTACAAAGCTTTGTCGAGAATATAAACATGATTAGGCAAGTGAGGATCTACAAAACCTTCGGGTTGATGAACGAATACTTCTTCTTTGAGAATGCCATTTAAAAATGCAGTTTTTACATCCATCTGATAGATAGTAAAGTTCTTATGTGCTGCATATGCTAAGAATATTCGAATGGCCTCTATCCGGGCAACAGGAGCAAAGGTTTCTTCAAAGTCAATGCCTTCCTGCTGAGCATACCCTTTTGCAACTAGACGTGCTTTGTTCCGAATTACAATTCCATTTTCATCCTTCTTATTTTTGAAAATCCACTTTGTACCAATAACAGATTTGCCAGGAGGTTTTGGAACAAGACGCCAGACTTTTAATCTTTCAAACTGATTTATTTCTTCTTGCATAGCAATAATCCAGTCTGGGTCTGAAAGAGCTTCACTGACCTTCTTTGGTTCATTTGAGCTTAAAAATGCAGTATACTGACATTCATCAGCAGTAGCTCGTCTGGTTTGCACAGAAGATTCAGGATCACCAATTATCTGATGTAAAGGATGCTCTTTTGTCCATTTAAGAGAATGAGGAAGTGGAATTTGACCTGGATTAATATTTGAGGTATCTGTGAATTCAGGATGAGGAATTATCGCATTTTGAGTATTTGATGAAGACGGTGGAGGATTAACCCGTTGAACGTTGAATTTAGAAAAATCTATCACCAAAGGTGGAGGTTGAGCTGGAACTAAAGATAAATCGAAAGAAGTAGCAGCTTGACCAGAAGGTGATGATTGATTATTCGTGGGTGGAGAATCGTCCGGAGATGCTTGATGTAGTAAAGGTGAAGAAGTTTCCGGAGATGATGTGATATCATTTTGTGGAACAGAAGGTGATTGAGAAGAATCATTATGTGGAGTAGCAGAAGTTGGAGAAGGAGAATCCGTAGAACTTGAAGTATGAATATCAGGAACAGAAATAGATTGAACTTCAGCTACTGTTGGAAATGGAACGCCAGCCTCCTCCAGTAAAGTATGTCGAATATTATGATAATCATCATAAAAATGACGAAATAAAATATCTAAGTCATTTTCAGATGTTGAAGGCGTTGACGATGGTGAAGGATTTGCAGCATTTGAAGTAACTGAATTGATAGGAAACGTCTCATCAAAATTAACGTTAACACTTTCTCTGATCGTACGCTTTAATCGATTATAAACTCGATAAGAAGCAGATTCTCTTGAATATCCCACAAAGATTCCTTCATCAGCTTTTTCATCAAATTTATTCAACTTATCTTTATCATTCAAGATAAAACACCGACTCCCAAAGATATGTAAAAATTTAATATTTGGAATACGGTTATTGATCAGTTCATAGGGAGTTTTGTTGTATGCTTTGTTGATGATTGAACGATTTTGAGTAAAGCATGCTGTACTTATAGCATCTGCCCAAAGAGATAATGGGAGTTTTGAATATGAAAGCATGGTACGAGCAGCTTCAACAAGAGTTCGATTTCTTCGTTCAACAACCCCATTTTGTTGAGGTGTTCTGGCAGCGGAAAATTGGTGAGTTATACCAACTGAGTCAAGAAAAGAATCTAAAACTTGATTTTTAAATTCAGTTTCATTATCAGTGCGAATGGTATTTACTTTTAAGTCCAAATTGGTTTGAGTTTTCTTGATGAAGGATATGATAATATTAGTTGCTTCATCTTTTGTTCGTAAGAAATGAACCCATGTGTATCGAGAATAATCATCAACAATAACCAAAATATATCTTTTGCCTGCTAAAGATTGAACGCTCATAGGTCCGCATAAGTCCATGTGAAGTAATTCAAGCGGTTTTGAAGTACTTTGAACTGGTTTAGACTTATGAGGTTTCTTTGTCATTTTTCCCATCTCGCACGAAGAACATAGATGATCTTTTTCAAATTTAAGATCTGGAAGACCAGAGACATGTCCACCTTTCACCAACTTATTGATGGTTTTGAAGTTAAGATGAGAGAGGCGACGGTGCCATAACCAAGATTCATCTGATGAAGCTGTCGACATTAAGCAAACTTCTTCAAGTGGAACTACATCGTTTAGATTGATAGTAAACAGATTTGTCTCTCGAGTTCCAGTAAGAAGTTCTTCTCCATCATATGTACGAACAGCACATTTCTTTGTACGAAAATTAACTTCTAAAGTTTTATCGCAAAATTGACCGATACTAAAAAGATTATGAGCGAGATCTTCAACATAGGTTACATTTCGAATGATTAGATTGTGTCGGATGATATCTCCAATGCCCATTATAGCAGCTAAATGATCATTACCAAATCTAACAGTGCCCAAATATTTGTCTCTAAAATTTGTTAACAAATTCTTGTTTCCGGTCATATGTCTTGAACAACCAGAATCAAGATACCATAAATTCTACATAAAACAATTAAAGCAAAAAGGTACCCAATCAGATATGGGTCCTAAATGATTAGTAAAACATGTTTTATGAAGAATTAGTTGATATAATTTGTATTTAGAGATTTGGAGAACTGCAGGGAGGCAGTTCTGAGTGTGTTAGTTTGATAGACCATTTAAAAGATTTGTCAGGAGAATGTAAAATCCATTTTGAATGTTCATTTTTGATCCATGTATATTTAACAAATTTTGAATGCTTTTTAGATGAAGTCGAAGAACTGGAGCTTGATGATGTAGTTGAAGTCACAGTTCGATAAACTAATTTGGTTGGTTTAGGTGTAGAAACCACACGATATACTGAATTTGTCGATTTAGGTGTAATCCTAGATTGTGATTTAGAAGCAGATTTTGGTTTAGGTGAAGCAGATGATTTAGGGTGAACTGATTTTGAAGATTTATTTGATGATTTAGTTGAAGCAGATTTTGAAGCAATAGGAGAAACAGATTTTGTAGGTAGAGGTGTTTGAGATCCAGCAAGAATGGTTTTGCATGGTTCTGGATAACAAATTTTGCATGAATGAATGATTGAGCCGTTTTTATGAAGCACATCATGACGAATACCACATGGAGCATCTTTTCTTACAAAATATCGTGTATCATATTGAGAAATTGGTTTATTAGTTTTTCTATCAAAATGAACTTTGTTTCCATTTGTATCTGTTTTAACAACCAAATTTATACCATTAACAGCGTGATTAACAGGTCTATAAATTGCTGAATCATAGACAATTCCATAACTAGTAGCAGGAGAAATAAATGTTGTTGAGTTATTACATTTATTGGAATTTGAAAAAGAAGAAGCTAAAAACGAGGAAGATCTAGACTTCTTAAGCTCATTGGACTTAAGCATACTAGACTTAGACGACTTATACTTCTGAGACTTCTCAACTTCTTTCATCCTGTCTTGCATCGGTGTCTTAAGCTTGGAATTTAAAGTTTTATCTGAAAAATTTAAAACATGAGAATTAGAATTTCTTCTTAAAAGAATTGGAGTTTTAGGAGAAGAAGAATTCTCATTGACTGATTTTGGTTTTGGAGAAACACTGTGACTTGAAACAGATTTTATTTCAACCATTTTATCTTCTAAATCATGAATCTTTGATTGTAAAGCAGATTTCTCTTTGTCAAATGCCTTTTGTGTTTCATCTATTTCGGTTTCCAATTGATAAATTTTCTTTTCTAGAATTAGAGAAGGAATGTAAACTTTACGAGTTACTTTTTGTTGAAGTACCGCATTGTCCTTTATCTCAAATTCTGCAGGTGTAATAATTGGAAAATATTCATCATTTTTAAAATTTGCCTTTTTAGTTTCATAAGTTTTATTTAATTCATTGTAATTGAAACTAATTTGTGCATTCTTCGATTTAGCTCTGTTGAATGCTTCAATTTCTTCTTCCTCATCGGTCATGCGAAGGAAACTTTGCCAAACATCAACATGTATATATTTGGAATCATACAATGTTGGAAGCACATTACAAGCCATCTTCAGATATTCTGGATTATTCGCCCCCAGTCCTTCTCTTGAATTGATATATTTGAAATCTTTAGGCTTGTTCAAGTGAATTGTTTGATCAGTTTGTCCTCGTTTGGCAATTATTTCTTCAAGATTTTTAACGTGGGAAGAAAGTTGAATTTTGTCATTTTGAAGTTGATTAATGACATTTTGTTTGTTATTTAATTCTTGTGATGTTTGTAAGTCTTTTTCATGAAGGGTTTCTGATAATTCTTTTATTTGTGTATTTAAGGATTTAAATTGATTTTCATTATCATCAAATTCTTTTTGTTTACGTTCTAACCAATTTTTAGTAATTTGATAGTCATTCCATGCTTCAATGTATAACTTGTAATATTTATCATTTTCAGCATTAGTTGTGGAACTTTGTGTATTTTTAAGATTGGTCAATTCAGTTTCTTGTTCAGAAATAGTATGAGACAAATGTTGGATATCAGTCTCATATCTAACAGTCAATTCTGAAATTCGATTTTGTAACGTCAGATTCTTTTTCTCAAAATTTTTATTTTGTTTAATAAAATGAACAAGTTGTGCATTATGATCAAAAAATTGTTCATTTTCATTTTCTAAAGCAGCTAATTTTTCTTGAAGTAAAGTATTTAATTCTTTTTCATTTAAAAAATTTTGTTTTAAAGATTCAATTTCAGAGTTCTGGTTTGTTACAAAACAATTTTCAGAATCAATTAAATGTGAAGAATGAGATAAGAAAGAATTAATTACCTCTATTTCTTTGTTGGCATTATCAGATAAACGTTCAGAAATTTCAGAATTTTCACGAGCCATAAAGCATAGATTTGCTGAATGCTCTTCATCTTCGGGATCAGAATCTTCCATCCATTGAAGATCTTCTGCTAATAATACCTTGCCTGACTCAATCTGCTTGGCCATTAACATTTTGCGTTTAAAGTATTCAGAATCCCGAACTCTAGGTTTCTTACAATCTCGGGAGAAATGACCAGGAAGTCCACAGTTATAACATTTCTTTGTAGGATCCAAAGGTGTTATAGTGGGTTTATCAGATGTGTTTGATGCAGATGGTGCAGACTTGAAAGTGGATGAAGATCTCTGATTGTTGTTTGTAGGAGTTGAGTAATACTTCTTCTCATATCGTGAGATGAAAGACATAGCTTGCAACAGTTGTTCTAATTCTGTCTCCATTTCTTCTTTTGTATCTTTAACAGGTTCTTCTGATTTTTCTTTCAGTTTACCAGATGAATTTGACTGGTATTGTCTAGTAAGAAGAGCCAGAGTATCAAGAGTGTTTGCATTTTCCTGTTTGGTTTTGACTATATCTTTCACCATAGGAGCATTTTGAAGTAAGTACTCATACAATTCATGCACATCTATTGAGCTCAGATCTTTATGTTGCATAGCACTGTTACCAAATGTGGCCCACTCTGGTAGTAGACTGTTGATGAACTTGATGTTAATCTCCAAATTTTCCTTCTTCAAGTTATTCCTTCGAAGTTCATTCAACAAGTTGCAATAACGGTGATATGTGCTTTCTAATTCTTCCCCGGTGGAAGCTTTAAACGATTGGTAAGCATTCAGAGTGGTTACCATCTTGGCTTTATTCCCTAAAACAGTGCCTTCCATTTGCTTTCGAATTTCATCCCATATCTCTTTACCGGTTTCCAAGCTATCTAGGCTATTATAAATCTCGTTCGGTAAACTCTGAAGTACGAATGAAAACGATTGTAGATCTGCTTTAGCTCGTAATTTCTGTTGAGCATTGTATCTTGATTTAGGAAGCGGAGTCCGACCTCCAAGAACTGGTGGTGTAGCGTTTGGTGCTGCTATTACGTCTTCATAGAATACTGCTTCACCATTTTCGAGTGAGTCACGTATTTCAGTTGCCAGTTCTTGATTTTTGATAAAATGGAGGAACCGTTTCTTCCACTGGGCGTATTCACCTCGGTATAAAACCGGAGGTTTGAGATCGGTTCCGATCGACAATGCATCTCTTGAAGTCATTATGAAAATGATTTAAAACTTTTACAAGTATTGTAAACTCGTATATTGTGTCAACTTGAACTGACGGAATATTTAAAATCGTATATTGATTTTAAAATTGTGTATTTGATTTAATGAGTTTAAAATCTTGTATTTGATTGACTTAAAAACAATCTGAATGAAGGCACAAAAATATACCTGATTTGATTTAAAATGAAGGCACAATCTGAATGACTTAAAATCTTGTATTTGATTGTATATGGTTTGGGCTGAATTGAATTGTTGAAGATGAGATAATTGGGCCTTAAGTTTTGACGATTTTATTTAAAGACTATTTTGGGCTTAAATGAATTTAAATGAGTAAAAAGAATTGTGGGCCAAATAAGGGTTTGAATTAAGCTTTGAATCCAATCAACTCGCATCGTCTGGTAATCAACTCGCATCGTCTGGGAAGCAACTCAATAAGCCGAACAACAGAAAATCGTCAAATCCGAGCGTTGATTTTCACGTTATCGGAATACTTGAATTTGTTTATACAGAAAACGATTCACGTCAAAGAAACTAATTATAGGAAGCAGATTATGATTCGATTGAATCTGTTTATGAAGCAGATTGAATTTTCGGCGATTGAAGTCGAACCACAGGAATCGAGCAATGAGTTTTTAGGATAACACAATTGATTGATTTCACGTTAATTGTTGATTCTGATTTACGATTTTGATTTGTTTTGTTTGAGATTCAATCTGTGATTCGGGGATTAATTTCTGGATTTTCAGAATTGACAGAGGCCGAAGACTTTCAAGATCGAATTTTCAAGATCGAATTTTTAATCGGAATTGTTTAGTCGGAACTATTTAATCGGAACTGTGAATCAATTGAATTGATTTTGCCGTTTTTGGTTTCTTCCAGAAATCAGAAATCAAAAATCATAAATCTATGAAATTGTTGTCGATATTTAGGTTTGAATTCAATTCTGATTTGATTTGATTTAGAAATTTAATTGAATTGAGACAAAGATACCATTGAGCCGAAGATCTGTTGACGGAAATTGTTGACGGAAATTGTTGAACAATCAAGATCAGTGAAATTGCCGAACATAGAAGAACCGAACTTGGGTTTGAAACAACATATTGGGCCGAACTTCTTTTACAATTGGGCCGAACTTGTTGTAAATAGGTTCTTCGGGCCGAACTTCTGGTTTAAAAACTTGGGCCGAACTTCTCCTTAGAACTTCGGGCCGAACAACATATTGGACCAATACTTCGGGCCGAACTACACTCAACACTTCGGGCCGAACTTCACTTAATAGCTGGGCCGAAGTTGTAGTATCTCGGGCCGAACTAGTCACTTTATTATTGGGCCGAACATCAAGTTCGTCATCTTCAAGAGGCCGAACTTCTTCGAGCGTATGAACACCGTCACAGACTTCACCAATTCAATCCGATTATGCTCAATTCTCAACCGATTTGAATGATTTTTCTTGCTAAACGTTAGAAATCAAATTACTAACACTTTGTACCGATCAATTTCTTCAATCCATAACACACAAGCTCTGATTCTTCAATTTACAGTAAGTTTTTGAGTTTTTCACTTTTTAGCTAAAATCATCAAATTGAAGATCAAATGTTGATGGAATGAATCCGAAATTGATTCTATTGTGTTTAGAAACGATGGAGACACACTAATCCATCATCAAATCTTCAATTCTAACAAAAATTTTACAACATTAAATTTCATTGACGAACATCAACTTTTTCTTCTATTTTCTCAGATCTTGATCGAATTAAGCTGAATTTGGATCCACTCACAGAGAGTTTATGCTCTGATACCACTTGTTAGATCATATTCATCATAGATTGAGCTAATTCAACATGATTCAAGGTGAGAAATAGAAGATTGAGCTTAAGTGTGTGTTTTCTTGGTGTTTGAGTGTGTGTAGAAGATGGAGAGGGAAAGGTTAGCTTTCAAATGGTTAATCAATTAGTAAAATGGAAAGCTTACAAATTAAGCCTAAGTAAAAGGTATTTATACCTCATTGCTAATCAAGCTTAATTAACATCTAATTAAGCTTGACCCATAAGACTAAGCCTAATGACTAGTTCCTAACTATTACATCTTGACATAACTAGTCCTCTAACTATTAGATACAATATAATTTGACCCTAACAACAGTCCTATGGGCTGTCATTAGACATACATCAAATATTTGTACATCAAACTATAACTAAATCTTGAATCTTAAGAACTACTGCACCCATGGATTAATGTACAACTTTTATGTGTCTAATAACAACCCTAATAAGGGTTGTCATTATCAAAATTTTTTTATATATATCTTGTATTTACGGGGGCCATTTTTATCTATTCGCACATGTGCCTTCAGAATCTCAGAGACGCCCCTACTATTACGGAATATTAGTTTTTCTTAACATATAATGATATTAATTACTTCAAAGACGAAAAGACAACAAAATTACAAGCGAAGCAGCTTATACTCCCTCCGTCTCAATTGTATTGTCTACTGATAAAAAATACACAGTTTAAGAAAAATGCATTTATTACACTGTCTAACTAATAAAATTATATTTTTACCACTTAACTATTTTTTAATTCGTAGAATTTTGAATTTGACAATAATTTTAGGACAAATGAAAAAGAAAAGATGGACAATAAAATTAGGCGGAGTAATTTACATGAAACAAAGTCACATTATGAATTTAGTAAAAGAGTAAATTACACGGAACGTCCCTGTGGTTTGCCACTTATTACAACCACAGTCCCTAGTCTTCGTTTATTACACCGGAAGTCCCTGGTGTATTCAATTTGTTACACCCGACATCCCTCTGTCAAACGGACGTATAAAACTTCCGTTAAATGACCCATGTGCACCTCACATGATGGGTAAAAGCGTAATTTCACTTTCCCTTTTAAAGAGTAAATTACACGGAAGGTCCCTGTGGTTTGACACTTATTACAGACACAGTCCCTGGAATTCATTTATTACACTAGAAGTCCCTGGTGTATTCAATATGTTACACTTAACGTCCCTCTATCAAACAGATGTCTAAAAGATATGTTAAGTGACTCATGTGCACCTTACATGATGGGAATAATGGTAATTCTCCTTCCTCCCTCAAACGTGTGTTCCCCAATTTACACAAGTCGTCCATTCACTTATTCCCTCTCATCTTTCCCCCTCTTCTCTTCACTGTATTTGTTCTTCAAAAAACCCTTTTTTTTTCCAACAATGGTGGGCCAATCGAGCAGTTAAAGAGGTACGAATGATGAAGAAAATGAATGCAATGAACTGTACGGTATGTGTTTTGTGTATTTATGATTCTTTTTAACTTTTTTCTTACCGAACTTCATGATCACTTATTTACAGAGCATTACCATTGTGTCCATCATGTGAGGTGCACATGGGTAACTTAACAGATCATTTAGACGTCCGTTTAATAGAGGGACGTTGGGTGTAACATAATGAATACACCAGGGACTTTCAGTGTAACAAACGAAGTTCAGGGACTGTGGATGTAATAAGTGGCAAATCACATGGACCTTCCGTTTAACACACTCTTTAAACGGGAAAGTGAAATTACGATTTTGCCCATCATGTGAGGTGCACATGGGTCACTTAACGGAAGTTTTAGACGTCCGTTTGATAGAGGGACGTCGGGTGTAACAAATTGAATACACCATGGACTTCCAGTGTAATAGACGAAGACCAGGGACTGTGGCTGTAATAAGTGACAAACCACAGGGACCTTCCGTCAGGGCCGACCCATTGGTTTTACATGCCCCGGGCGAAGTGATCCAATGATGCCCCTAAACCATACAATACATAAAAGATATACAACAAAAAATTAAAATAAAAATGATCTAAAACAACGTCTAATTGCATCTTTGAAGCAAATACATCAAAATATCTGAAAAATAGTTCATTACTTTCATCAGTCACTTATATATAAAATCTATAGACCAAAACTTTTAACTTATAAACACTATCAAACCTTCACTGGATCATGTAGAACAAAGATTTACTTATTAACATTATCAAACCTGCATCAGTTCATTCAATAAGGGGTTAATTGATTTATGCCCACTTACAAATTAAACTACAAATCAAGTCAAAACACATCGAAACATGACGCTTTCAAATTTTGTCATGTAACCCATTTTATTGATAAATAATTTTGTAATTTACCATTGCACAATGAAGATGCTGACATTTTTTGATAAACAAAAGTTTACCATTAATAAACATTTTTTGATACCATTGAACAACGACAAAACAAGATCAACATGATGACCAGCTTGTTACATAACCCATTTACTTGCATTGTCCTTATCTGTATTTTATAATTGATTACAATTGTTACAAAACCAACACAAAAAAAACCAGGAAAATAAAGTACTGTCAATAAAAATTTGCAGCAAATTGTATCAGTATATGCACAAAATCTAGATCAAAATTCAAAATGGCAACCCTAAATATGCAGTTTTCAAACTGAAGCAAATTGTATTACCCGTAAACACAAAGATAAAATTCTACAATAACTTCGACTAATAGGTCACAATTCACAAATAAATCAAACTATGCTCGAATTCAATTAAGAATTGAAACTTACGGGAAGAAACATCGCCGATGTATTGTGTTTCACTTCTGCCGCTGCCCTCTTTCTCACAAAAGGTTAATATAATGAGAAATATGCATCGGGCAGTCTAGAAGTCGAGGTATATCGATAGCCATTTAGGAAGTCTAGGAGTCTTTCTCGCAAATCAAATCACAGAGCTCTACGCCTCCGCCCTCCTTTATCCGTTTATTTTTTTTCAACTGGGCATAGTTACATATTTATGATGCCCTAAAGCCCACTGCTGCCCTGGGCCAGCGCACAGGCTGCACAGGGCTTGGGCCGGGCCTGCCTTCCGTGTAATTTACTCTTAGTAAAATTAAGTTTATGTATAATTATTTTGAGCTTTGTTTGAATATAAGGTGATTTTTGTTTTATGAGAAATGATATTTGTGCTTAGCATT
This sequence comes from Calendula officinalis, assembly GCA_963853835.1. NCBI lineage: Eukaryota > Viridiplantae > Streptophyta > Magnoliopsida > Asterales > Asteraceae > Calendula > Calendula officinalis. Next base: position 61,657,474 of record OY970824.1, on the reverse strand, counting down.
TGTGTCTATCTATGCATTACTCACTTCTAAATGTGACATATGTCATTCATTAATTTTCTCTTCATATCATTTCTTGATTTTGACACTTGTTATGATCAAGTTAATAGACATATGAGTAGGCACAAATACCATTGATCTTGTTTTATTATTAGTGTTTTGTAGTTTAGAAATGGTTGGATTTAAGAAAAAAGTTAACAAATTAAACGTTACACCAATTTTTTAAAACTCTCTTGAAAAATCGATTAGATGAAAATTATTTATCAAAGAAAGAAGTATCGTGTATGTAGATCTTTCTGAAAAAATTCTTTTTCATCATTTAGATTTGGTAGAGCCAAATATCCATCATCATAGTTATTGTGGAGAAAACTGGTAGAACATCGGGTCGGGAGTCCACAGATTAGGACCACATCCGGTTTATAAACGGAAGTTTATTTCTCTTCAACAAATCGTGGTAGCTTCTCATTGGGCCACGTAACGGGTATAGGCAAACTGTCCACGTGGCAACCTTAGGAAATCACCAGCATGAAGATTTTCTTTGAAATCAACGGTAAGGATTCCATCATGATTATGTTGAGATTTCTACGTCATACCAACTATACATGTCGGATGGATCATCCCGTGACGGGCAGCTGCCCGTCCCCACTACTCCTCCAACAGGTATAATATGGTCTCTTTCCCATCCTCTTTCCCACAAAACTTATTTTACTTTTTTAATTTCAATTGATCTCTCTCGTGTTGAGCAAAGACGTATCGTATATCTTCTGCTTCAATTCACAGCTTTTACTTAATTAGTTGTTTGCAGAGTTTGGAATTTGATTGAAAAACAATTAAATAGTTTGGTTGATCTATCCATAAGCTAAATTTGATATGGCTGGGATGTGCTGTAGTGTTGTTGGTGAGACAAAGACGCTGTCGACGGTTGAGCCTAGCGGCGGCCGTCAAGGGAGGCGTCGACGGATGGATATTCAACAACTTAAATTCCTTGCCGCTGCCGCGTCTGTCGACATGGTGATGCCTCTATCGGACAATTCCAAGCGACGAAGAGTAGAAAATATCGAGACGATTGAAAGTAGTGGTGGTGATTTGCCGTTGCCTATGCCGGAGGAAGCTGTAGGTCCTTCTGGAGCATGCGGAACTTCGTCGGAGACTTTGGATAAGCAAAACTCTAGATTTGGTCTCACCGTTGTGTGTGGAAGGCGGAGAGATTTGGAAGATGCCGTTGCCGTAAAACCGTCGTTTTGTAATCGGAATAGCAACGATCTACACTTTTATGGCGTTTACGACGGCCATGGCTGCTCACATGTAATTCACTCGTTCTCAAATTGTAAGAACTAATTTGGTGAATTGTAATATCCGTTCTGTATACTGAATTGGTTTTTGTTAATTCTGTTTAATTAGGTGGCAATGAAGTGCAAAGACAGAATGCATGAGATAGTCAAGGAAGAAGTGGAGAAATCAATGGAATGGAAAGAGACGATGGTTAACAGTTTCTCACGAATGGATAACGACATAACAGAATGGAGCAACTCGGCTTCAAGCTCAAATTGTAGATGTGAACTTCAAACTCCACAGTGCGACGCCGTCGGATCTACTGCCGTCGTTTCAATCGTCACTCCCGATAAGATCATCTTCTCCAATTGCGGAGATTCGCGTGCAGTTCTATGCCGGAACTGTGTTGCTATTCCTCTATCCACAGATCATAAGGTACGTGCAAGTCCGTCGATTTTGATCCCCATTATCTTCTAGATCGATCCTAATTTGGGGATCTAACTAGCTAGTTGATTGCATATAGATATTCACTGACAAATTCGTTTTTTATGGAATGCAGCCTGATCGACCAGATGAACTTAAAAGAATCGAAGATGCCGGCGGCCGTGTTATATATTGGGATGGCGCTAGAGTTCTCGGCGTTCTAGCCATGTCAAGAGCAATCGGTATGTTCTTAACATCTTATCCAAATATATTTGTTTAATATTTACTATTACTAGATCTGGATTTACGGAACTAATTATTCGTGTTATTCCTATTTCAGGCGACAACTATTTGAAGCCGTACGTAATACCGGAACCGGAAGTAACCGTAACGGAACGGACGGCCGACGACGAGTGTCTTATCCTCGCAAGCGATGGCCTTTGGGATGTTGTATCAAACGACGTTGCATGCAGTGTAGCTCGCATGTGTCTGAGGTCTCAGGAGGTCCCTTCGCCGGGAAGTGAACTAAACGTAGCTCGCGGTGAAAGCTCCGATAACGCATGCTCCGATGCGTCGATACTTCTGACGAAATTAGCCTTGGCTAGACGGAGCACGGATAACGTCAGCGTTGTGGTTGTTGATCTAAGGAGAAATTTAAGACACTGACATTATTCTTGATTCTTATTTTAAAATTATTATTATACGCCTTTCATTTGTTTGCATAACATTGAGTATAGTTGGGGGAACTAATATACCTTTTAATCCTTTGATTTAATTCTAATCGAATTTGTACCTTTCTAAAGTTGGTAAATACGTGTCCGATTAAAAATTGAAACCGCCTAGAGTTGCTTAGATAAGCTAATTCATAAAATTGCTTGTAAAAGTAAATTTAAATTAAACAGGGAATTAGTTGTGTAGTGGAAGTGTAGACGATATTGTCAACTTTTTTTTAAAATTATTATAAGCATGTTCAAATCATTTTGGACTAGTAGAGAAAAAAATAAAAAAAGAAAGTGGAAAAGTAGCGACACTTGAAAGACGACTAGAAATTCATTAATGGGTTCCAAGTGTCAACAAGCCAACAGTTGTAGGTGTCACAAAGCTAGGTTGTGCTTGTTGAGTTTTACGGTTTTTAAGATAAACGATTATAATAATAGTTAAATTATATGGAGTATTAATTAGATGATTAGTGGGGAATCAGCATCACACTTTTTGAATAAAGTGCGATTAATGATGTTTAAAAGTAAAAGTAAGGGTAAAAAAGTCATTTCACTTTATTAAAGTAAATAATTAGTGATGTAGTTCCCACTATTATTTGCCAATTAAATAACTTTTAAAATGTATCACTTATTTTGAATAACACAAAAAAGAAAATTTATCGCTTATTTTGAATAAGAGGAAGTAAATCTTAAGAGCTTAGATATTTAAAAATAAAAAAAGAATTTAAAAAACCAATAAGAACTTCATTAATGGGTTCCAAGTGTCAACAAGCCAACGGTTGCAGGTGTCACGAAGGTAGGGTGTGCTTGTTAAATAAATTTTGAGAGCTTAGATATTTAAAAAAAAATAATGGTATTTATGTATAGGTCTTACTCATATCTCTACTAATTAGATTAAAATACATGTAAAAATTAAGAGATAATATTAGAAGTAAGAATTAGTGTAATACACATGTCATTCTATTAATTGGCTAGGACTATGTGAAATAAAAGTACTTAGCTCCTTTTTTTTTTATCAAATGCACTGTTACACAGTAATTGGCACTAGGGGTGAGCATTTGGACCGCAAAAACCAAACCGAACCGAACCGAAATCGACCGAAACCGAACCGAACCAAAACCGATAACATGTTATTGGTTCGGTTTCGTTTTTGACATTCGTCGTTTTCGGTTTCGGTTCTATCGGTTTCGGTTCGGTTTTGGGAAAATGATAAACATTTGGCCTAAAAAACCAAACCGAACCGATACCAAACCGAACCAAAACCGATAACATGTTATCGGTTCGGTTTTGAAAATTCATCATTTGCGATTTCGGTTCTATCGGTTTCGGTTCGGTTTTTGGACCGAGCTCACCCCTAATTGGCACGTTGTTTTAGATGATGTGTTAATTTTCAAAATTTAAAAGGCTCTTTTCTTACATCAATATTAATAAAAAGTATCAACGAACGAGAAAACGATAAAGGAAGGGGTGGAAAGAGTGGTGGCCTATGAAGAAGATGGCTGAGGTGGTCGCGCTACGTATGTGGATGGATAACGCTGACCTCTTAAATCAGATTAAAAGTCACACGTCAGCATCAGGTGCAGCCACGTGTACATCTGGGCCAACCATATAGCGTCACTCTCTGCGTGCCGTAGGGGTGAGCAAAATGACCGAAAAAACCGTACCGAACCAATACCGAACCGATAACAGAATTCGGTTCGGTTTTCGGTTTTAGAAATTCAGCTATATCGGTTTCGGTCCATTCGGTATCGGTTTTAGACCGGACTGGACCGATAAATGGGCGCAAGTAACAAACGACCAATTTTGCCTCTCTGAACTACCTCTTCCCTCTCGGCCCAATACTAATTTTGCACGGTCACGAGGTTCGAATCCTATGTCAAGTCAACCATAAAAACCTCGTACACCTACTCGGTTGTTGCATTGAAAAACAACAGTTGTTGGTGTATGAGTTTATTCCAAATGGAATCCTCTTTGACCATTTGCACGGTCACAAGAAACAACCGTTGACTTTCAGTCAACCGTTAGGCATTGCTCATGACACTGCCGAAGGGCTTGCATACCTCCATTTCTCTACTTCTTGCCCAATATACCACCGTGATGTGAAATCTAGCAACATTTTACTTGACCACAAGATGAGAGCAAAGGTGGCGGATTTTGGTTTGTCAAGGTTAGCTCACACCGATCTAACCCATGTGACGACTTGTGCACAAGGTACACTGGGGTACCTTGATCCTGATTATTACTGGAACTATCAGTTGACTGATAAAAGCGATGTGTATAGCTTTGGGGTACTGTTGTTAGAAATACTAACGTGTCAAAAAGCTATAGATTTTGGTAGACCAACGGATGATGTGAACTTGGTTGCTTATGTCAAGCGAATGGTTAACGAGGAACGGTTGGTGGATGTTATTGACCCGATGCAAAAGAAACACGCAACCTCTTTGGACATTGATGCTATGAAAGCATTTGGGTTTCTTGCTATGAGTTGCTTGGAGGAACGAAGAGAAAATCGACCTTCTATGAAGGAAGTATCCGAGGAGATCGAATATATCATTGGTGTCTCAGCAACCACAACGGAATAGTCTCGTCTGAGTGTCGTTATTGTGTTGTGAGTGTTGTACATTGTGCATCAGGAGCTGTATGATGTGCGTTAGGGGTTGTATGCGAACAAACCATAAGCATGTCTTGTTTTCTAGAAGATATGTAAACTACCTCCTGATTAATACTCCCTCCGTCCCACAAAAAACTTCCCATTTGGCTTTTGCACATGTTTTTAGGTAATAGTTAGTGGTGGGGTAATTGATAATACTTTTGATTAAAATATAAGGTTAGATTGGAGAGAGAAAGATAGTTAGTGGATATTAGTGGTGGGGTTTTTAATAATAATAGTTTTTTATTGGGTGGAGCCCACCAAATATGGGAAATGGGAAGTTTTTTGTGGGACAAAAGTTTAGAGTGAAATGGGAAGTTTTTTGTGGGACGGAGGGGGTAAATTTCAACATAAGTTGTTGAGGAGTTGAATGCAATATCTTTGACCAATAAACCTTCGGTAAGTCAAATACCACCAAAATCGTGCTAAAAGTCAACAAGATGATAATAGGCAACTCGCCAAGAGTCCGAAATATCCTATTTATGCTGTTTAAGTCGAACCCATATATAACCATTTCTTAATCATTCGAAATGCATCCGATGTTACATATCGTGTATCAGGATCTTTCTGTTATGCATTACGAATTGCAGGATCGTAATCAATGATGAACCTCAGAAGAAAAAAAAAACTAAAGGGCATCACCGGTACAAAAAAATTCTTAAGGGAATACGATTATATATATTTTTTTCACACTACTCGGGAAATTTGGAGAGTTTGTACGTATTACAATGTGCTACACAATAGGTCTGCCAATGCCAATATAAACATGTGGCTAATTAACAAGATCTTGTTTCTGGTTGGATGTTTATTAGGCATCTCCCAACAGTACCGCGTCACTAAACACATCACTAAATCCTTCCCTACCGACGGATTACTGATGAGATCGTGACAATAGTAACACATCAATAACCCATCACTAATCCATTCCAACTCACAAAAATATTAAAATATTACCCAACCCACCCTCCCCTCCCCTCACAGCATGCTACGACGCCACCCCCATTCACGTCGCAGCGGAGACGCGGGCAACCGACATGCGCCTGTGACGCCTTGGTGCCAATGGCGTCAAGTGAGGACGTGCAAAATTTTGCTAGTGACGTGAAGGTAAGACGTCCATTGGGACGGGTCTTACTCCACGAGCCAGCATGGCCGTGCGATGCACATGCTTTGTTCACAATAAGGAGTTGTTGCATGTTGGTATAGATTGCAGAGTACGAACAAAGTAAAGTGTGTCAAAGGAAAATGTAAAGTAAATAAACATGAGTCCTTTATATTAACACTAGTTTCAAAGCCCGCCCGATTGGGCGGGCATGCTTCGAGATATGAAATCAATAACAATGAGAATAACGTAATAAACCATATAGTCAATTATTGTTGAAATGATAAATAAACATTTTGTTATACATGAATAATCAGATAAAAAAAACTTAAGGAGGAAATAAACCTTCTTTATATACAACGTTTGTCGTTGAGTTGATGTAGTTTTCATCGTGGTCACAACAAATAACTTTCAAGTCGTTCTTGTTCAGGAAATTGGTAAGTATAAACAGAGTCCGAAGACTCGTGTATCTTCTCGTCTCCATGAATTAAAGAAAGTATTCGTTCATTAATAATGTCAACTATTTTGTGTGTATGTGCGAAAATAGCTCGGTATTGAAAGAGACACGGGTTCCATATGTTTTGAAACAACAGATAGGTTTATTATATAATTAAATCAACATTGACTTGATATAATTTCAAAAAAACCCATTTTCGAATCACATTTATGGATATAACATATGGTTCTTATCTAACAAATAGAATAAAAATGTTATTTTTTGTGTTGGTTGTAATTGATTATGATCTTGGCATTGTTTCACTGTATTTTCAAATATTGTCAATTTCAGCCTATTTACTTATATTTGATTTATGTCATACGTGTCAAATAATTTTTTTTAAGCTAATTGGGGCGGGTCAAATGAAATAGTAGTTAATAGACCAACATCTATTAAGAAATACATACAATCTCAAAATTTTGTTTTCTTCCCGGACATTAATTATTATTATTGCAAGAAAACTATTTTGTAGTCAAAAATAACAATTACGATATATTATACTTTTTCTAAACAGATTGGGCTAAAAAGTGTGTGTGGATAAGCTAACTCGTTTCAACAGGAACTGTAAAAAACAAACTGTAAAATAAAAGTGAAAAATACATAAATTCAACAATAACAATCGTATAAATCCAACAATACTGTGCCATTAAACTGTAACCATCTTATAAACCAACAACAAATGACAAATTTCATGAAGTAACTATATATAACAACGGACATATATAATTACATAGCATTAATGCGTAAGCATGACAAATATGTAAACAACTTGAGGTGTCCATTCCACAAACAAAAAACTTACCAACAACAGTCTTAATTAGTATGAATGTTGAAAACACAAATCGTGGGTAGAAAATGAATTCTACAACAAAACAATACGAAGGAATAGGAAATTAAGTATTAGAGAATGAATGGCTGACAAGTAATAATATAAGAAGATAACTATATTTATATATAACCACAATGACAATTTAAGTTCATTTGGAAAGTGTATCGGTCTTAGAAATTTTAAATCCTTAATTATGCTCATAAAACCGTTATTTAGTACATCAATGACTTACCAAAAAAATATTTTTTATCATAAAACCGTTGTAAAATGGTCATAACTTACCAAATAATTAATTGTTGAAAACCTCCACCTATAAATATAAGGATTTTTTTCTTCCTATAATACCCTTTGAGTCACCATTTTGGACCAATCAAAATGCACCAAAATGACATGTCATCAAATGGTTGCTAAAGGTCTTGCCCCATATATAGGTGGGAGATAACACAAAACATGTTATTCATAACACATAAGTGTCACTATAAAGATATGCGTGCTTTGTATTTTATAAGGGCAACTATGGATAAACGATTATACATCTTCAAGGGAGACCAGTAAGTTAATAGCTAGTGCCTGAAAAACAATGTTTTAAAGTTTATTAAAAAGAAATAATAATGACTGATCTATTCGTAAAATAAATATAATATTTAATTAAAAAACAGTATCAAATTATGTGTTTCAACTAAAAGTTATTAAAATTTTAACTCAGTTATGTGTTTAGAAAAATAAAATAAAAAAGAGGATACGTCTAATTTTTTTGGTTTTATTATGTTTAAATCCTTTAAAAAAACTTTTTCATTAAACATAAATATAAATTGATTCATTGTACAAATACACTTTTTGTATTTAAATTAAAATATACATTTAGCTGTTAGTTTAGGTGGTTAAATACTTCCTTGTACATAACATTTGTTTTGTTATTGTTTAAGTCGTTGTCATTCTCTTCATTCATGAGAATTTTAAGTTCTATGAGTATTGTGATTCTTTTAAGAGAATAAGTATGATCTTAAATAAGCTAATTGTGGCAATTACTCATAAATTTAAATAACATGGATAACTCGTAACTATTTAAGTTATTAATAGAAATAAGACCCGTTAAAAGTAACAGAATTAAGAATTATGTTATTTGAAATAAAACATACTAGTATCCATATAGTTGACTTTTAGAAAGTCGAGAATTTCCTAAAAAGACAATTAATGCAATAAAATAAATTTGTGTTAAATATGTAAAAAGATATACAATTAATGTTTTAAAGTATGTCATTAGTTATTATTATTATTTTTTTTTTTTGAAAACGGAAAATATATTAAAAGGCCAAAACTTAGCAAGAAACTAAGCGGGAAAAGAAAAAATTACAATAAAGAAAGAAAACAAACACCCCACTCAAACCAACTACAAGATGTTTTACTCCTATGTATCAACCACATAAAAGAGGTTGAAATAATATCACTCGCGACTACCGTAAAAGATTTATAAATATTATTAAATGCCGCATCATTCCTAGCTTTCCAAACACATCAAATCGAACAATGGATAATAATTGTTAGCAACTTCTTTTTCGTAGGGCAATTCCCCCAAACCATGCCAAATTCTATGAGATCCTGCACCGAGCTAAATGATGGAGTTGAAATATTACACTACTTGAAAATCCATGACAATATATTTATGACGAAAGGACAATGTATGAATAAGTGATCAATATCTTCAACACCGTGATTACATAATTTGCAAGTGGTTGAGACCATCGTCATGTTGAAAGTTTAGATATTTTTTCGTTACTTAGTAATTATGAAGCATTAAATCCATCAAAACTGCAACCATATAGTTTATTATAATTAACAGTCTAATAATATGAAATAGTTTAAAACTATATTTTAATATCAAGAATATTTTACTGTGAGTAAAATATAATTCTACTATATTTTACTTAATTTACATCATATTATTGTTGCCATATAATTAACTCTTATATTTTATAACCATTTAATCGTATATCATGAATAAATACATCATACAATATTGGATTGTCAATTCGTATACATTGAAAAGGTAAATCTCTACTTATAAACAAAAAACCATTTGCTTAACCCGATTAAATTACGAATGAAATAAGGATATAACCTACCGATAAGGTATTTTCGCTATGTTGGTTAATATATTCAAATAAAAAAGTTGGAATGGGTGTCTAACAAAATATTTAGGGTTAGCCTTTGCTTTGCGGAGTGCATTGTGTTTCCCTGGAAAAACAGGTACAAACATACGAACAAGAAAGAAATGAACAAAATCAAAATGACTACGATTAATGTGATCTTTTCATCCGAAACAACAGAGTCAGTGCTTAGGTATTTTCCATTAATATTATTTGCATCTCATTTGCGACAAATTATTACCACAATAGGCCCGTGATTGTCTTATTTGAGTTGATCGAGGTGCAGTTGGCAGTTTGGTTATTTGCTGATGTCGACCTAATTTTGTAGTAGTTTTGTAATAACAAATTACAGAAAGTGTCGAAAGGTTAAGTGAACCCTTTTTATATGCGGTTTTTAAGACTTGAGATGATTAGATGTTATAGTGAAATCTTTGTACTTGAGATGGTGAAACGTTGGTAATTAAACGTTGGTCTTGAAATGTATGCAAGTAAATGCATGAATTAAACCAAATTTCGGTTTGAAATGAATGAATTAGATGCATGAGTTTTGAAACGTTGGTGTTGAAACGTCTGTCTTTATTGATTTTTTTTTGTAATAGCAAATTTCGTGTTTTATGGGTTTTTAAATGCATGAATTATGGGTTTTTTATTGAATACTGAATACATGTTCAGTTTTTTTGTTGCCATGTAATTAAATGCATGAATACGTATACAGTTAAACGTAAATGCATGAATTCGTAATGGAACATTCCTATTCTAAAGAACTCATTTAGATGCATGAATTAAATTTTGGAATGGAATTCAAGTTTATAACATACATTTATCACATGGTGGTAATAATTACTGCTTTAATTTGAAACTTAATTTATATAGATATAGATATAGATATAGATATAAATTTTTTATTAAATTAATTCTTATTCACATTTAATGATTGTAATTAAACATAAATGACTTTATTACTTATATTAATTTACTAATACTAAAGTCAACAAAATTGACAACAAACAACTGTATAAATAGAAATATCCTTTTCACCTTCCTTGAAATCAAACTCATGAAAATTATCTCAAAGTCGCCAAATCCACCTTCGTTGTCACATTCGCGGTGGCATTGTTGCTAACATGCGCCGGTTTCGCCACCTCTGCTACACGTTGCCCAGACTGTGGCTCAACACAAGTTCCATACCCTCTCAGGCCCTACGGAATGGGCCAACGGCGTGGGAGTAAGGGGTGATTTGGCAAGGGGCAACGCCGTGGCTTGGTATGGAACACCATTTCCCCCCAACACCGTGGGGGGTGGGCGTGGAGGAGCAAGCATGCAGACCACGGTTCGGCCACGGTGTGTGAGGATTGCTTTTTGATAAATGGTGGCCTGTGATTGGTTGAGGGGTATTTTCTTTTTTATTATATTTAAAATTTAATAGAATAAAATGGTGTGGTGTGGTGTGGTGGGTATTTCCTAGAGATGATGTGGTGTGGTGGTGGTGTGGTGTATGAGGTGGCGATGATGTGGCAGAAAAGGGCACCACCACATGTGGTGCCCATACCCAGCAGCCTCAGCACCGGACCTAGCTGTGGGGACCAGTCCTACAAGATCCGGTGCGACGCGGGTGCAGGTGCACTATACTTCAACTCCTTGAATAACACATATCCGATATCCTCCATCTCTCAACCCACCCAAAGGTTCATAATCCAACCACCGAGGTTCCTCAACAACAACAACACCTGCGTCACAGCTGATATTTCATCCCAAGGCCTCCAGTTGGACCCCACTTTACCGTTCAACATCACAAGTGATAACACTATCATGTACCTGAACTGCTCTAATTCGATTCCGAGGTCGCCGTTGAATTGTACCTCCACGAGCCTCTGTCACTCTTACATAAATAACTCGGTTGAAGCCTCGTCTTGCGGCGGAGCTCCGATTTGTTGTACGTTTCGGTCGGGTGGGTCATCGACGATGTACTCGATCCGGGTGAGGGATGGTGGGTGTCAGGCGTATAGGAGTTTTGTGAATTTGGATTATTCTTTGTCGGTGAGTAGGTGGCCTGCTCCCGGAGTGGAGATACAATGGGTGTCACCGCTAGAGCCCTTGTGTAGTACCCAATCGGATTGTGATGCTAGCTCTACCTGCGTGTCGTCCAGTTCGGGTGGTGTTCGTAGGTGTTTATGTAACACCGGACTTCATTGGGACGTAGTTGCCGGAGTTTGTGCCCTAGGTAATTTGTCTAAGTTTTCAATTTTTATAAGTTACTATGGTTGTGTAGACAAGCAATCATACATTCATACGGTCTTACCTCACTAGAGGAATTTATAATAATGATTTTAATGTTAATTTTGGATAAAAATCATTTAATTTATTAAATATTTAAATAATGGTTAATTAATTTGACAGATGACACTCTGACAACAGAAATGACTCAAAGCGGACTGCACTTATCGCAGGTATCATAATTTAATTACATTTTATCGTTTTATCCTTAAAATGATTGACATATGAAATTCATTACTTTTTTTCATAATCTCATCATTTAATTTAGATCATGAATAGTAAGATAAGTAACAAAATTTAGTAATAAGCGATATCATCTCACTATAATTTATAACGTCTCACTTTTGCTAACATAACTTTTACCTTTTAGTGTGTTGCTATGGTAATTTTTTTTGTCATGAAAGTTGCAAGTGACCCTAACTTCGGGAGTGTGTTAATCCGGATCAGATTTGGTTAGCGCACGGGTTTGCAAGTTCTTACCTAGTTTAGCTCTCGTATTATGGTCTTTAAGAACTTGACTAGTAGTAAAATTATATAGAATCATACAAGTCAAAAAAAGTTTGATGGGATTATTAGAGCTAGCAAAACATTTGAGTTTTAGGGTGTGACATGGACTGGATTCAAACAATATAAGTTATAAGGTTGTCCGGATTTGTATGGCTTATTTGCTTGGGTTTCATGACCTATACATGCTCATGGGCCCTCATCAAGATTCCAATTAGTTTGCTAGTGAAATGTTAAGGTAATTCTTAGTTTTTGTGTATTTTTAAGTGACAAATTTCAATCATTAATTAAAATGGTCAAGATTAATCACATATTTTATACATGAAGGGTATTTTAGTCATTTGGCACTTACAAAAAAATTTTTTATTAATTTTTTATTTTATTATGTTATTAATTTTTTATTTCTTTTAATTTTTTATTATAATTTTTCGTTAAAAAACAATATTGTATGATAATTACGTGTGATACTTAATCACATGTGATTTTAGTGTACAATCACATGTGATTGTATGTTTAATCACATGTGATATTTTTGTACAATCACATGTGATTCAGTATATAATCACATGTGATTATAACATTATGTGTTATTAATGAAAACAAAATAATTTAATAATAATAATAATAATAATAATAATAATTCTAAAATAGATAATAATAAATAATTATAAAAATGCCCAATATACCCTCCATGTATGAAACATGTGATTAATCATTAATCATTGGTTGAGATTTGTCCCTTGATATTACATAAAAATTAAGGAATACCTTGAATACATGAATGGGTATATTGGTAGTCCTTAAATTTTGTGTAATCCTAAGGGACAAATTTCAATCATTGATCAATATGATCTAATGGTCAAAATTAATCACATATTTTATAAATGAGGGGTTATTTTAATCATTTGGCACTTACAAAAAAAATTGATTTTCTTGTTTTCTATTTTAAAATTATTTTATTTTATTTATTATATTTCTTTAAAAAATAATATTATTTCATAATTACGTGTGTTACTTAATCACATGTGATTTTGACAATTGTCTAAAAGCAAACAATTACCTTTTGCTCTTAACATTAAACGTGTTTTAAATGTTTTGGATATAATTCATTGTGATTTGTGGGGACAATCTCCCATTACTTCTACGGATGACTTTCGTTATTATGTTATATTTGTTGATGATTTTTTCAGGTTTCGCCACCTCCGCTACCCGATGCCCCGACTGTGGCTTAACACAAGTTCCATACCCTCTCAGCACCGGACCTAGCTGTGGGGACCAGTCGTACAGGATCCGGTGCGACGCGACTGCAGGTGCACTGTACTTCAACTCCCTGAACAACACCTACCCGATCTCCTCCATCTCTCAACCCACCCAAAGGTTCACAATCCAACCACCGATGTTCCTCAACAACAACAACACCTGTGTCACATCTGATGTTTCCTCCCAAGGCCTCCAGCTGGATCCAACTTTACCGTTCAACATCACCAGCGGTAACACTATCATGTACCTCAACTGCTCCAGTTCGCTTCTGAGGTCACCGTTGAACTGCACCTCCACGAGCCTCTGTCACACTTACATAAACAACTCGGCTGAAGCTTCGTCTTGCGGCGGAGCTCCGATTTGCTGTACATTTCGCTCGGGTGGGTCATCGACAAATTACGCGATCCGGGTGAGAGACAGTGGGTGTCAGGCATATCGGAGTTTTGTGAATTTGGATTATTCTTTGCCGGTGAGTAGGTGGCCTGCTCCCGGAGTGGAGATACAGTGGGCGACACCGCCGGAGCCCTTATGTAGTACCCAATTAGATTGTGATGCTAGCTCTACCTATGTGTCGTCTGGTGCCGGTGGTGTTCGTAGGTGTTTATGTAACACCGGACTTCATTGGGACACTATTGCCGGAGTTTGTGTCCTAGGTAATTTTTCAAAACTTTAAACAAGGAATCACAAATTTTGTAAGTTACTATGGTTGTTAAGACAAACAATCATACATTCATACCTCATAAGGGGAATTTATAATTCAAATGAGTTTAGTGTTTTCTTTTGGACAAAATCATTTGATTTATAAATATTTAAATGTGGTTGGTTAATTAATTTGACAGATGACACTTGTGACAACAAAGGGGATTTTAATGGCGAAAAAGTAGTGGAGTTTATACCCTAAGACGTAATTTTGAGGATGGCATAATTTCATATATTTTTATAACAACTATAGAGAATACAAATTTAGTAAAAAAAAAAAATGATCCTTAAATTATCATTGTAAATTTAAAATTTAAAGAAGTAACAAAATATTAACAAACTATATTTTATAAATGTCACATTTTACAAATAAAATCTTATACTTCCCCCGATTCAAAATAAGTGATACACTTTCATTTTTGGGTTGATTCAAAATAAGTGATAAACTTTGAAAAATTACGTTATTTGGCACATAAAAAAGTAGGACCCTCACCCACTAACTATCTACTTTAATAAAGTGAAATGACCCCTTTACTCTTACTTTTCAATTTTAAACATCATTAATCTCACTTTATTCAAAAAGTATGGGACTCATTCCCAACTAACCATCAAACTAATATAATTTAACCATCATTATAATCTTTTGCCTCAAAAACCGTGAAATCCAAAGTGTATCACTTACTTTGAATGAGAGGAAGTATAATTTATGATATGAAGCCCATGACAAAACATTGTATGCCTAGCAATATCTGATATAAGCGTCTTATCGTAAAAATTCTCTTTGTGTAAGGTATTCATATGGTCTGTAAAAAATCTGTAGTTTAGTTTTCACCATTTGTCTACAGCCTAGAAATATAAGACGTTATAAAATTAACACAAATGCATCATATGGGACAATATATTGCTATTATTTTTATATATACAATCACCATAGCATCTTTACTGTTCATTAACATATCAAAACGCTGTTTGGAAAATTAGGAAAATTCAGAGAAAATGGAGAATTAAATGAAATAATCGGGATTAAAATGGGCTCTGCATTATCTCAAGAGCGAAAAAACCGCCACTTTATAGCATTATTGCAAGTATTGCTTCATGTTTACCAAAATCCCCTAAAATACTCCCAATTCTAATAGCAATTGCTCCACTATCAGTCCCAAATCAACCCACAAAAACCCTCCTTCAGTTCATCATTTTTCTTAATTAAATCATTAACCAAATAAAAAATTGAATCAAAACCCCTTCTTTAAAACCAAATCCCTCCAATGCTCACATCCTACAATATACTGAAATAGCCTGCTGTTTTCAATTCTTTGCTTCCGACAAAAAATATTTTATTAAATTTACCTATCAATTGCACAGCATCATCATGATTAATTTGTCTTGATTTAATAGCTTCAACATTCTCATCAGCAAATAATTCTTTCGAGCCGTAGCTTATGATGTCATCAAGCTCTTCCTACGTTGTAATAAGATCATCAATCTCAATTTGACCTAGGGTTTGTTCATGATCACAGAAACGGGATGATTAATTTGGAACGGGAATTGACATCCACGGCTAGATAAAAATGGAGAAACTGCCAAAACATATAAAAAAGGAGAAATTACATAACGATTTCAAAACAACTTCCGTAATAACATGAACTTGAATATACATACTTTTATTTAAAAGTGGAAGTAAAATCCTTTCATAAGATTATCGCAATTACAATTGATTACATGTAATAAAGCGATTTGCTTAACCTGTTTACTACTTAGTTAAATCGTTTTACTTATGTTATCCATTTGACCATTGGAAATTATTAAATAACCCAAATCGACCAATTTCTTGTAAACGGGTCAAAGTAGAAGATCACAAGTTATTTATTTTTTAGTTTATGATATTAATTGGAAAATGATAATGACAGCCCTTAATAAAACGTCAATACACGCATAAAAAACTTGTACAATAATAACTAACCACCACTGCATTTTAGGAATCAACTCCCACTTATAAAAGTACAAACGATTTATGTACACAACTACCTTTTAATGACAGCGTAAGGGCTAGTCGTGTATACAGATCACAATCTCAGTCCATAACAGAAATTATTGGGATCAGAAATTCATCATAACAAATTTAATGGAGCATGAACAAATTTAAGTGAAATACCAAACGTACCCTTTTATGGAGTTGAAGGACCAGTAGTATCAGATCCCGCAGGGGCCCTCGGTGAACTGGGTTTGGGTTGATGCATCAGATGGCTTTAGAGTAGCACCTGTAACAGCACCAAATGCACCTAAAAATTGTAAATAAACACAACATTTTTCGATTACACAAGAATTCTTTGTAATACTCTGAATAGAAAAATCAAAATCTCTACTTAATCAAACTAATTGCAGTAATTCTGATAAAAAGCAAGTGAATTCAATTATATTGCCGATGCGCCGTTACCCACCAGAAGCAGAAGAATTCAAGGAATCCGAATTTGTATTCAAGGATTTCCAGCCTCAACTATCCTAGAGATTCTTTCTTAAGAATGGATCCTGAAGATTTCAAAAATAAAATAATTGTAACGGTTGACCATCATTATATTATATTCCGATCTGTCTCTAACTGTGGACAACTTGCAAATTGCAATATGGCACAACTAATATAAATTAGACAACTTGCAATTACAATATGTTAATCACTCATTATTTTTTAGCTATATAGAGAGCTAATGTACAGAAGAGTGATGATCTACAGAAAGAGAAAAGCACGATGAGTGTTTATATATATATTCAGCAGGTTTTACTAATTTTATGTTTCATATTTTTGTCTCAATTGATTACATGCATCAATTATGATAAAATGTTTTGTAATCTCTAGAGTGTATTCAAAATTAAGTAGAACATATATACCATATTACATGACAATATTTTAGCATTACAAGCAGCTGCACATCCCAAAGCCAGATCTGAATACGAGTGTCCATGCAAAAGAGCCTTTGCCAAATACACACAAAACAGAACATTTCATAGAACAAAACACAAGCAAAGATATATGCTAAAACCATAAATCACCCTTCCAAATTACTCAATCGTTGCCAGCTTCCAGATTCTATCAAATCCAATTACCATCCCTACCCGATAATTGAAAACCTATCAATAATCTTATAATAATAAAAGTCGGTTTTTATATCAAAAATAGCCTGTTATGACATGGCTTTATAAACATTCAATAAAAGCTTCGTTTGATATAGAGATAGATAGATAGATATAGATGTTTCCTGTTCTAGAAAACATAAACGTTATCTTTCCACTGACATATTTCACATTAAATTCCAATACAAGTTAGTTGAGAATGTGGAAGTACTATTTTTGACAAGCAAATAGTCATAGTCAACACCAATTATCTGTTCAAAAAGTCAACAAAATTGACAACAAACAACACAGTATAAATAGAGATATCCTTTTAGCACCTTCTTTGAAATCAAACGAAAATATTCTCAAAGTTTTCAAACATGGCGGCCAAATCCTCCTTCGTCACCACATTCACGGTGGCACTGTTGCTAACATGCGCCACCTCCGCTACCCGTTGCCCCGACTGTGGCTCAACACAAGTTCCATACCCTCTCAGCACCGGACCTAGCTGTGGGGACCAGTTGTACAGGATCAGGTGCGACGCAGCTGCAGGTGCACTGTACTTCAACTCTGTGAACAACACCTACCCGATCTCCTCCATCTCTCAAACCACCCAAAGGTTCACAATCCGACCACCGAGGTTCCTCAACAACAACACCACCTGCGTCACAGCGGATGTTTCCTCCCAAGGCCTCCAGCTGGACCCCACTTTACCATTCAACATCACCAGCGGTAACACAATCATGTACCTGAACTGCTCCAGTTCACTTCTCCGGTCGCCGTTGAACTGCACCTCCACGAGCCTCTGTCACACTTACATAAACAACTCGGCTGAAGCTTCGTCTTGCGGCGGAGCTCCGATTTGCTGTACGTTTCGTTCGGGTGGGTCGTCGACAAATTACGCGATCCGGGTCAGGGACGGTGGGTGTCAGGCGTATCGGAGTTTTGTGAATTTGGATTATTCTTTGCCGGTGAGTAGGTGGCCTGCTCCCGGAGTGGAGATACAGTGGGTGTCACCGCCGGAGCCCTTGTGTAGTGCCCAATCGGATTGTGATGCTAGCTCTACCTGTTTGCTGTCCGGTACCGGCGGTGTTCGCAGGTGTTTGTGTAACACCCGATTTTATTGGGACGCCATTGAGGGAGTTTGTGCCCTAGGTAATTCGTCAAAACTTTAAACATGGAATCACATTTTTAATATAATGTTTTAATGTTTTTTAGACAAAATCATTTGATTTATTAAATAGTTAAATTTAAACTAAATTGAAATGCATTGGTTAATTAATTTGACAGATGACACTTGTGACAACAGAGGGGATTGTAATGACTCAAAACGGACTGCACTTATAGCAGGTATCATAATTTAGATAAATTTTATTGTTTTATGTTAAATCTTCTTTCACTTATAAAATAATTGACATGTGAAATTTATGAATTCAATTTTATAATCTTATTATTTAATTTAGTCACTTAATCAAATAAGTAGTAAGATAATAAATAATAGAGTATTTTTGAGTAAATTACACGAATGGTCCCTGTGGTTTACACATTGTTTTGGATTTGGTCCCTAAGTCTCAGTAATTACACTCGTGGTCACTGTGGTTTACACTTCGTATTGGTTTTGGTCCTTAATACTAACAGCCGTTAAAATATGCTGTTAAACTTTTTTAATTGATAATTTTACCCTCACCCTCACCATCTCCTTCCTCCTTTCTTCATCTATGCACGCAAAAACACACCCAAATCAAATTTCCTTATAATACAGTGATACATATATTGTATGGAATTTCCATTGATGAAAGAAACTTGAACCTGCTACCAAAATCAAACCCTCCTACAATTTTCAAATCAACATTCGTACTCAAAACTTGCAATTTCTTGAAATCAAACCCTCGATCTGTAATTTCTCACAAAGACAAATTAACCCAAATTAACTTGAAACAAAATACGATTTTACTTTTTCGAAGATGTTTGTAACTTGGTGGTCTGTTAATGACGGTGGTCGGAGCTGCCGGTACCACCACAACCGGATCTCTTGAAGAAGGCCGGGTCCGATTAGGGATTTTCAAAATTTGCGGGTGGTTCCACCGGAGAGAAATACCGATCATAGAGACACACCAAATAGAGTTCATACTGGTGGTGCCGTGGTGGTGGATTCAACCCATTGGTGGCAACCATAGCTAGCAAGAGCAGTAGATTCAACCCATCCTTAAATCCATAATTTTTTGAGTTTTAAGCCACAGGTTCAAGTTTTCAAAGTGAAGAAGAAGATAGAATGGTGTAGTTTGAGATCCGGGTATGTTTTGTCACCGTTAGATGTACGGACTGCGGAGTGTTGTGTAGAAATGAAGGACGAGGCTTAATCGAAGAAATGCAGCTAAGAACATCAATTATGATGCATCTACATTATCATCATCTCACCAAACTCGATCACTTGATAGTTGTTTCCTCTCATAAAACTAGTTACCGAATTGGATGAATTGATCACTAGTTACCGAATTGGATGAATTGATCGAGGTCTTATGATCCTGCTCAAAAATTAGATGATTTTTTTAGAAATGTTAGGGTTTTTATTTGGGTGTGTTTTTGTGTGTAAAGATGAAGAAAAGAGGAAGGAGATGGTGAGGGTGAGGGTAAAATTGTCAATTAAAAAAGTTTAACAGCATATTTTAACGGCTGTTAGTATTAAGGACCAAAACCAATACGAAGTGTAAACCACAGTGACCACGGGTGTAATTACTGAGACTTAGGGACCAAATTCAAAACAATATGTAAACCACAAGGACCATTCGTGTAATTTACTCTAAATAATATCTAGTAGGAAGCGATAATATATCTCCATAATTTATAACGTCCCACTTTTGGTACAACTACTTTTACCATTTAGTGTGTTGGCATGGTAAATTTTTTGTCATGAAAGTCGTAAGTAACTTCGGGTGTGTGTCAATTTGGATCAGATTTGGTTAGCGCACATGTTTGTAAGTTCTTACCTAGTTTAGCTCTCGTATTATGATCTTTAAGTACTAGAAATAAAATTATATGGAATCATACAAATTGATGGGATTATTAGAGCTAGCAAAACCTTTGATAGTTGGGGCGTTACATGGACAGGTTACAAGGTTGTCTAGTTTTGTATTGCTTATTTGCTTGGGATTCATGGGCCCTGTGCATGCTCATGGGCCCTCTTCAAGATTCCAAATGTTTTGCTATTATTGGTCCTATTTAGGCCCCTAAGATAAAAACATGTCATTTCTGTAACTCTTTTTTAAACAAAAAAAATATATATATTTACACAACCTCATCCATGTTTAAACTCTATTTTATTGATTGACTAGTCATATTGATGCCATGCCTTGTTGATTTCTGGGAAATAAAGGAGAATTAAATTCATGTGTTATAATGCTGTCATTTTTTTTTTGGCTAATCGTGCCTATAATTAGATTCTTAAAGTGTAGCCGATTCATAAAGTTGGGTTATTTTGTAAGAACCCACTAAATGGTTTAGACAAAAATATCGTGTAACGTTTTTTATAGAAAAGAAAAAAGAAGGAAAAAAGCAACGTTCTCTATACTTTTCTTTTTATTTTAATCCAAAGGCTTGACTTTTGGCCCAAAAGCAGTACAAGGTATTTCTAGAATTCTAGGTGAAGCCGTGTTTATGAGGTCAAAATTAGGTCAGATTCAAACTTATTATGAATTTGATCAATAATACTATCTTCGTATCAAAATAAGTGATACATTTGAGAAATTGTGGTTTTTGAGGCAAAAGATTGGAAAGTAATTTAAAATATTATAAAGTGGATAGTTAGTGGATAATGAGACCCACTTCTTTTGGATGTAGTGAAATTAATGATGTTTAAAAGTAAAAGTAAGGATAAAAGAGTAATTTTACTTTATTAAAGTAGATAGTTAGTGGATAGGGGGTCCTACTTTTTTGCCAAATAAGGAAAGATTTTAAAGTGTATCACTTATTTTGTTCCACCCTTTTAGGAAAGTGTATCACTTATTTTGATACGGAGGTAGTATATTTAGGCCGAAGGGGAAAACATATGGCCATTTGGTTGACAACTTCATATTATCATTATTAAAAAAAGTTATTTCATGATTGCAAGTTTTAGAATTTTTTTTCAAAATTCTAAACTCAGTGACAGTGCTTACTGCATAGCATTTGAGTTTGGAATTTAAAAAAAAGAGTATATTACTGTTTTTGTCCCTGTGGTTTACTCGATTCTGCGTTTTTGTCCCTATACTTTTTTTTTCCTTTTTTTGTCCCTGAACTATGTCAAATTCCGTTTTTTATCCTTCCGTCCATTTTTTGCAGTTAACAAACGAGAAATGCTAAAAAAATGAGGGTATTTTCGTCTTTTCACTCTTTCTTCATGTTCTTCATATGTGTCCTTCATCTACAAAAGATAATCCCCAAATTGATGAACCCTAATCCTAAATTACAAAAACCCAACAAACAAATTATAGGTAAATTCTTGTTCTTCACACAAATTAGCAAAAATCTACCTGCACTTCAAGTATTAGATATTTCTGATAATAACTTAAAAGGATTCCTTCCGTTTGGAAAAGGGAAATTGGAAGAGGGCCTATAGGCCCTATACGATTCGATTGAAAGTTAAAACTATATATTTCGTTGAAAATCAAGTCAACAAAATTCGGGAACAGAAACACATCTTCGAATTCAATAAAATCTTCAAGTCAAACCTAAAACCAACAGAAATACGCACACTTACGATTACTTTCATGCATCATAAATCAATTCGATTACGCTCTCGGATGATCATAGTTGATAGGTTAGAGTCGTCAGCTACGGCGGTGGTGACGGTGGGGGCGGTGACAGACGGTGACGGACGTTTTGTTTTTATCACTGGTGAGTCGGTGGTGGTCGGTAGAGATTTTGGCGAAGGATGAAGAAAGGAAAGGGGAAGAACACTGGATTATTACCTAATTCGTTGAAGATTATTTCTTCGTGTATTAAGACTGTGTCTACTAATGCTAGCACCATCGTCCGTTCCGCCGGTGCTTCCGTCTCAGCTTCGATTGCAGCGTATGATCATAAATGTTTTCTTCAATCTTCAATCTGGTCACAAATGTTTGTGTGAAGAACAAGAATTTACCTACAATTTGTTTATTGGGTTTTTGTAATTTAGGATTAGGGTTCATCAATTTGGGGATTATCTTTTGTAGATGAAGAAAACATACGAAGAACATGAAGAAGGAGTGAAAAGACGAAAATACTCTCACTTTTTTAACATTCCTCGTTTGTTAACTGTAAAAAATGGACGGAATGACAAAAAAACGGAATTTGGCATAATTCAGGGACAAAAAAATGGAAAAAGCAGAATCGGGTAAACCACAGGGACAAAAACAGTAATTTACTCTTAAAAAAAAAATAACTAAAGCTGCAATATGCCGTGAATTAAAAGATCAATTGTTAAATTAGCTTATACGGAGTAATAAAATAATCGTTAGCTGTAACCCAATATAATTTGTTTCATATGATATATTTATCCATGCCACCAATGGTTTGTGTACTATTATTTTTAATTTATTTCAATGACATCAAGTGGTAAATCAAAGAGTAAAAACTGTATGTTTGGTGTAGCATTTTATTGACATTTGAATGTATAGGTTTGACCTCCGGACTGGGATCAACACTAGTGGCAGCTGTAATCCTATTCCTACTCTACAAACGTCACCGCCGCCACAAAGAAGCACAAGCACGCCTTGCACGTGAGCGTGAAGAGATACTAAACTCCGGTGCCGGAAAAACCGCCAAAGTCTTCACCGGAAAACAAATCAAAAAAGCCACAAACAACTTCTCAAAAGACCGCCTTCTCGGAACCGGAGGATTCGGTGAAGTTTATAAAGGCATTCTAGAAGATTCAACCGTCGTAGCCGTCAAATGTGCAAAAGTCGGCAACACAAAAGGTACCGATCAGGTCCTAAACGAGGTCCGAATCCTCTGTCAAGTTAACCACAGGGGTCTCGTTCGACTCCTTGGTTGTTGTGTCGAGCTCGAACAACCATTACTTGTTTACGAGTACATCGCAAATGGCACCCTTTTGGACCACTTAAAGAGTCAACACCACGGTGGGTTGACTTTGACTTGGACTCAACGCTTAAAAATTGCCCGTGATACCGCCGAGGGGCTAGCCTACCTCCATTTCTCGGCGGTCCCACCAATCTACCACCGCGATGTAAAATCTAGCAACATCTTACTAGACGAGAAACTAAACGCTAAAGTTGCGGATTTTGGGCTGTCACGTTTGGCTGAAGCGGATTTGAGCCACGTGACTACATGTGCTCAGGGTACATTAGGGTACTTAGATCCTGAATACTACAGAAACTACCAGTTGACTGATAAGAGTGATGTGTACAGTTTTGGAGTTGTTTTGTTGGAGTTACTGACGTCTCAGAAAGCGATAGATTTTAATAGGCCACCGGATGATGTGAATTTGGCAATTTATGTGAAACGGGTGGTTGAAGAGGAGAGGTTGTTGGATGCGGTTGACACGAACCTGAAAATGGGGGCTAGTGAGTTAGAGTTGGATACAATGAAAGCATTGGGGTTTCTTGCAATTGGGTGTTTAGAGGAACGTAGGCAAAATCGGCCTTCGATGAAAGAGGTGACCGAGGAGATCGAGTATATTATCAGCATTGCAACAAGTAAAACTGAAGATTAGAGAACATTAATGAAAAGGTGTGAAAAATGTACCAAAAAATTAGAAATAAGGGTATTTAGTGTAACCATAATTAAGTTCCATTTTTTAGGTTCCGGTGTTTATGATTATTTTGTCTTTTGCAGACTTTTACGATTACACTTGTTTTGAATATATAACTGTTCCATAACTTGTTTTGAGAAGGAATCGGTATGGGTATGGGTTTAGGAATAAGGATTCGGTTAGAGTTATGTCCAAATATATGGATTTGATACCTTAATAACTCGAAGTCATTAAACAAACAACTTTACTAGGAATGAAACCTATTCCTTTATTCTCATCCCAGAAAACCTATTCCTTTATTCTCATCCCAGAAACACAATATAGCTTAAGCCTTAAATAGTATGAATAAATGAGGTAAACTATTACGCACAATATTCAAAACATCCCAAAAACACTATAGCTTAAATAATACTCCCTTCATCCCATAAAAAACTTCTCATTTCCTTTTTACACAAGCTTTTAGGTGATAGTTAGTAGTGAAGTCATTGATAATACTTTTGATTAAAATATAAGGTTGAGTTGGAGAGAGAATGATAGTTAGTGGATATATATTAGTGGTGGGGTTTTTAGTAATAATAAATTTTTATTGTGTGAAGCCCATCAAATGTGAGAAATGAAAAAGAATTTGTGGGACAAAAACTTAGAGAGTAATGTGAAGTTTTTTATAAGACAGAGGGAGGAAGTAATATATAAATAAATGAGGTAAACTGTTCGCAGTTGTGTGTGAATTAATAATTGTTTCTATAAAATTACTCTTTTGACGTCATTGGTTATTTTTTATTGCTTTTTCTTTATACACTAAAAGCTTCAAAGCAGGTTTTCATTTGAGACTTACAAATTTAATTATGAAGAAAGTCTTAACCTGATTTGGGACTCGGGGCAAAATATAAAATGGGGTCCTTAACATGCTCCGAACCATAATACATAAAAATAACAACTAAATAAAACTCTAAATAAACTTGCATTATCGAAATATAAAATGGGGCCCTTCCCTAATATCAATCAACTTTTATTTTGGACTAAGTTTGGGCCTTTCTAGCAAGGTATAATTTATTTTTTTTGGGCTAAATATATATATATAGAATTACGAAAATAGGGGGCCCTTTGGCATTTGGGGACCCGGGGCGGTCCAACCCTATGAAGAAAGAAAATAAAAATCTGTTAAAATAAACCTAACCATATGGTAATAGTTAATTGTAAAGACGTCTCTGAAATGATATTTTAAATGTCATGAATTTGATTTCTTCACTAAATGAACATTTAACAGATCGTCATGAAAATGTTCGAGATCGACCATAGTAAAAGTTATGTCACGTACATCTAACGAGTAAAGTTTGGTTACTTAGGGAGTCAGTTTAAATGGAAATACCCTTTTTAAAAAATAAAAAAATAAATCTAAAATAGACTTCTTCAAGGGGTATTTTTTTTTTCCCAAAAATATAAATATCATTTTCTTTTTCTTTCTCTAAACTTTTATGCAAGTTGGGTTGAAAGTGCAGACTATTGACTTGATCAAGAATATACGTCTGTTTTTTAGTCTAAATCATGCGCGGATAGACGATCTATACTTTGCTTCTAAAAATGTTGGAATAACTACAGATTTTATGTTAGTTCTCATTTTAAATAATATATTATTGTTTTTTTTTACGTGAGTGATAAAAGATAATGACATAATGGGTCCATATATAATTACCAAGCATGTACCGTACAAGTTCATTCCAGTTAGTTGAGTTGATTTCCTACATCTATTAAAAATTGCAACCAACAGATCCCGACCAAAAACTTAAATCATTTGGAAATTGTCTAGTGATAAATGCTGCTAAATGAATAAAATAAAATAAAAGGAATCCAACTAAACCCAACTATATTGATTTGTGAATTTAAAATTTGAAGTCAAGTTCATCATTATAAGTATTATTAAAAAAAACAACTGGTAAAACAGTTAAAGAAAGTAAAATTGCGCAATTTTACTCTATGACTTTTTTCATGTAGTGTGCACAAAACTATTTATATATTTCAAATTGGGCTTATTTTTCAATAAAATGAATATGAACAAATATTATGCTTTTCGACACTTGCATTTACTTTGTCAATGCATGCATGTCGAGCTTCTTAGAAGGTTGGGGGTAACGATCGGCGTCGATAATTATAAGCAAATGATTTATTGAGAAAATCCTTTCATTCCTATTTTCCAACCCACCGGCCACCTAATAAATATTTTAATCTTCAACTTGTTCCTTTTATTAATTTTTGTAATTAACTTAATTAGACCACTTCATTTTTTTATTATTTTTTTATTTTATAATCATGCAGAATCAAAAACCAAATTAAACAATTACTAATTAAATAAGTTTTACTATCTTAACTACATACGTATAAAATATTTGACACTTCTCTTAAAAACTTAATTTTAAAACAATTTGATTGTTCTTCTATTTGTTAACGTTTATTTTTAATTTGTCATTGTAAAATATATACTTCGTATTTCAATCTTTTTTTTATGAAAGATTACATATAACTCTTTCTAAGTTTAACATTGTAAACTTTTAAGACTTAATTACCAAACCATGCTAAAAGTTATTAATTTGACCCGTGCTTCAGTTTTCCTACAATCCTTTTTTGTAAAATGGTCTAAAAGATTAAAAAATTGATCAACTTCTATTTTTTAGAGCTTTTCGTCCAAGCTTATGTCTATAACTAAATTTCTAAATATGCCGTTCAAAAAATAGATGTAATAATTATGGGTTAAGCTTAAATTAACCTCAATGCTAACAAGGTATGAGTAGATCTTTTATTTGGTATCATTACTTAATCATTTACAACTATAAACATGTTATTAGATTGTTATTTATCAGTGAAATTGCGTCATATAATCATGCAAATTTCCATGCTCTAGAATAAAATTGAAAAGTATTCTTATTTATAAAAGGTTTACGCGTTTTTGGGGTGATCTCACAAGACCCTTTAAAAAAATTTACTTATTTATCTACCATACAAGGCCATGCTCTATCTATTTATTTATTAATAATGAATATAAATATTACTCCCTCCATTACATTTCTCATGAACACAATATTTTAGGAGATAGTTAGTGGTGGGGCCATTTGTAATACTTTTGATTAAAATATAAGGGTAGATTGGAGAGTGAAAGTGTTTTATTGGTTGAATGATTGATAATATTATTATTTTATTAGGTGAGCCTCCCAAATTTGAGAAATGTAAACTTTTTTTTGGGACAAAATTTGAAGGAGAAATGTAAAGTTTTTTGTGGGACGGAGGGAGTAGTATTCTTCTCCATTTTTTGAAAATAATGTCATATAATATTTTAATACGATAACTTGATAAGCATGAAATAAATAAAAAAAACTTGGAGAGCAAAAATACTACTAACATACATATATATGTCTTCAAATTAGATTTGAACGTGCTACTTATTCTTTTTTATAGATTTATATTTTTATAAATTTTCACTTTAGAAATGAATAAGTTTCTTGTTAAATAAAATTAAGCAAATAAAAACCAATCTAATTAAAATTTTAATTTTCAAATAAAACGCGCGAGTGACACATTCTCGTTATGCAATATTGTAGGGTCAACATTAAGCAAATTACTCCATCGGTTCCAAAAAAAATCTAATTTCTCCTTAAAATTTTATCTCATAAAAAAATTCTTATATTTCAAATTTAAGGGGCTCACTCAATAAAATAATATTATTACTAATGATTTCACTAATAAAACATTTTTTTCTCTCCAATCTAACCTTATATTTTAATCAAATGTATTTTTAGTACCTCACCACTAACTATCTCACAAGTTTGTGCCTAAGAGAAATTAGAATTTTTTTATGGAACAAAGAGAGTATTTAATTTCTACCCAACTTAACCAATTGGTTTAGATCAATTGGCCACCAAGAATAGCCTTAGGGTTTTCCTTTAAGATGTCTTGAGTTCAAGCCTTGTTGGAGGTAAAACTAGGAGTTTAAAAGGTGGTGGGGTTTATTCCCCATATGTGGAGGGTTCGAGAGAAGACATACTACCCCTTATGGATGTCATTGTCTAGACTCGAACCACTAACTTACTAACTTGCTGTTCGAAAAAGAAAAATAAAATTCTACCCAACTTGGTTATAGTAAATTGAGTAAATTGCACCAGTGGTCCTTATGGTTTATATCAAATTTCACCAATAGTCCTTTAGTTTCAAAAATTACACCAATAGTCCTTATTTTTGAAACCTTTTTCACCGATGGTCCTTTACACTAAATGCCATTAAAATTTTCTGTTAATTCACCACGTGTGCAATGCATATGAGGGTATTTTTTGTATTTTCCTATTTATTTTCTAAAATAGCCTACGTACAACTTTTCATACATCTAGTACTTGCAACCACCAACTTCAACTTCTTCACCATCTGTCGTTGCCATCGACAGCACCACTGTTCGCCACCAACAAACCCAGCACCTGCAATTGTAAAAATCAGTACGATTTCTCATTTTCACTTGATCCATAACATCCCTAAACCAAAAATGTAAATTTCAAACAATCAAAACAATCATAATCAAGATTATACCATTTTCTATTCAAGGAGTGATAATCAAGATTAAAATTGAAGCGTCCACTAGAGGTTTTATCCTTGTCGACAAAACATAACCATTCACAACCTAAACCCCCAATTAAGACAATTATTCAAAATTAGAACAAAAAATATTAAAATCCATTAACATAAATTTACAGAGATCTGTAATGTACTGACGAGGAGATGGTAAGGACCGACGATGGAAAAGATAGTAGGTACCGGCGACTGAGGTGTTTGTAGGGACCGGAGACAGAGGATAGAGACCGGCGGTGGAAGAGATGATAAAGACTAGCGACAGAAGAGATGATAAGGACCAGCAACGATGGTTGTGGGTTGTGATGGTGGTGGTTACGGACTTACGGGGTTGGGGAGAGAAATGAGACTGTTACACGGAGGTTTCTTCCATTTAAATTAAGAATTAAAGAGAAAAGAAATGGAAAATGAAACCATAGAAGATGAAGTTGGTGGTGGTGGCTGTGGGTTGTGATGGCGGTGGTTGTGGGGTTGTGATGGTGGCGGACATGATTACAGTGGAGACCATTTTAGTGGATTTGTGAAGTCTGGGTTTGATTAAAACCCTAGAAGATGGAGACTTTCTTAATTCAAGAATTAAGAAAAAGAGATGGAAAAAGACAAAAATACCCTCATGTGCATTGCACATGGGATGAGTTAACAGAAAAAATTAACGTCATTAAGTGTAAAGGACCATCGTTGAAAAACCTTTCAGAAATAAGGACTATCCATGTAATTTTTTAAACTAAAGGACTATCGGTAAAATTTGGTATAAACCTAAAGGACCATCCGTGTAATTTACTCTAGTAAATTAGTAACCACTCATTATATAACTTTAGTCAATGTTTTCATTTTCTCCTCTTAAAAGTGACCAAACCACTTGATTTGTTGTTACGACTTGGCCTAAGATGCTTTCTTACATCTGATACTCTTTGACTTAAACAGAAGTCAAAACATTTACATTTTGAAAGCTTCTTAATTTATTTCATATTGATTTCTAGCTATCTCAATTTGTTAATTAAACTCGTTCAAAACATTTAAACTCAATCGAGTTTTATCCGTTTTGTGGTTTTTTAAAATAAAAACTAGGGAGAGTGGTTATAAGTATCATTGTCACTAGCGATGTCCAAACAACCTTCGTTTGTGTTTCAACAACAAATTCCTAAACCCCATTTAAATACAACATCCTTATTGTCATTCCTCATCATTAATCACCAAATCAATTTCCAAAAATGACCATACCATCCCCATACCACACATTTGTCATTCTTGTTCTCCTCTCTTTCTTCACAACCCTTTCTCATCAAGCACCATCTCCCCCAAACCCAAGGCTCCAAAAAGCCTATTTTGCTCTCCAAGCATGGAAACATGCAATAACATCGGATCCTCGAGGCTTTACTTCCGATTGGGTCGGCCCTAATGTATGTAACTACACCGGTGTGTTCTGCGCGCCTTCTATAGACGACCAGCATATCACCACAGTTGCTGGTATCGACCTCAACCATGCAAACATCTCGGGATCTCTCCCAGAAGACCTAGGGTTACTCAGTGACCTTGCACTGTTCCACATCAACTCTAACAGGTTTTGCGGAACAGTGCCAAAGTCTTTTGAGAAACTAGCTCTTCTTTACGAGCTTGATATAAGTAACAACCTCTTTTCGGGTAATTTCCCGTCAGTGGTGTTGTCACTTCCTTCGCTCAAATTTCTAGATATTAGATTCAACCAATTTAAAGGTGGTGTGCCTTCAAAATTGTACGACCTTAAACTCGATGCAATTTTCATTAATAACAACTTATTCAGTTCTAGTATTCCAAAAAACCTAGGGAACTCTCCTGTTTCGGTTTTGGTTTTTGCTAATAATGATATCAATGGTTGTTTGCCATCGAGTATAAAAAATATGGGTGAAACTTTGGAAGAAATTATTCTAATGAATGTGGGTTTAAGTGGTTGTTTAACGCTGGATATCGGGTCGTTGAAGAAGTTGACTGTTTTCGATGTGAGTTATAACTCACTCGTGGGGATGTTGCCGGAAAGTATAGGAAAAATGAAGAGCTTGGAGCAGTTAAATGTGGCTCATAACAAGTTTTCCGGCGAGATTCCGTCTAGTATTTGCTCGTTGCCGAAATTGGAGAATTTCACGTACTCGTATAATTACTTTTCCGGCGAGCCCAAAATTTGTCTGAAGCTGGCGGACAAAGATGATCGACAAAATTGTATTCCGGCTAGGCCGGCACAGCGACAGGTGGCGGAGTGCAAATCCTTTTACTCTCGTCCGGTGAATTGTCGTGGTTGTGCAGCTCCTCCACCTCCACCACCTCCACCTCCTCCACCGCCACCACCTCCTCCTCCTCCACCACCACCACCTCCTCCACCACCACCACCTCCTCCTCCTCCTCCACCTACTAAGAAATGGCTTCCACCGCATGGGCACCATCCATACACGGCGCCACCATTGAAATATTAAATCCGAAGAAAAACAAAAGAAAAAAAAAATCCCCTTTGAATTATTTATTCAGAACGTATAGATGAATAAGAAATTTGGAATTAGTTTCGTGTGAGATTTGTTGATGTTGACGCGTTACTTCTCTTTATTATTTTACTGACATTTTATCTCATTTGAATTTCTTAGCTTTCTAAATTTAGTTTACACGGTGATTATTTAATTTCGTATGAATATTTATAATATATTTAACAATCAATTAACAATTCAAGAAAGACTATGTCAATTTTTTTGAAAATCTCGACCGACCAACAACCCACAATAGTTATCTATCCATAATCTGAAACTTCTAAGTTCTAACTATTTCCTCATTGTTCTAATAGAGAAATGCTTTTGATACAATGTAACATGAGAACATGCAGATACTTTGAACCTCTGTTTTCTGGGAATCTGAACCATAAACTTTTAACATTTTTACACCACACTTTTTAATCTACCTATCACAATTATTGCATTATATATTTGTACAATATGCAGGATTATTATGATATTAAGATCAAAATTTGTGGTATACAAATTAATTCCCATTGGATTTTTCTAAAAATAACTTATTCATGATCAACTTCTTAAAAACCAAATTACACGATTAAATCTATTTGACCATTTATTGAAATTTAATAGAAGGCCCATTTTATTGTTGTAGTTGTGGGCTTCACACACAAGGCCTGTTTAACTTATCATTTGAAGATAGACACGGTAATTAAGTCTACTGACTACATGGTATCCGTATAACCACATTAATTTATCATGTTTCATTTGTTTCAAATTCGGTGAAAAAGAATGTATAATGATAAAAACGTCTTCCAGCTTTTTTTATCGATCAAAATGTTTTTTTTTTTTGGTTAGATTTGGTGTGAGTATCATTCAGTAATGTCATATAAAGTAAAGCAACACTTTGTCTAATTCATGCACTAAATGCATGAGACAAAGAGTATTAAATGAAATTAAAGTTATTATTTATATTGAAATGTTGCATCAATTATTTATATTAAAATTATTATTTGGTTTGTTGGTTTCGTGATGATAATTCAAGAATTTCTTGGGCCTTGGTCGAGGACGGCTGTTTTACGGTTAAGTCGTTAAGAAGGGCTTTTGATGATTTTCATTTTTCTAGATCAAGTATAGGTTGAAGCTAGGGTTGGAGGTGTTCCGATTAGAATATTTGATGTTGTAATCCTTATTCTCGTTGATTTCTTCATGGTTTGTATTAACTGTTGTTGCTAGCTTCGTGCTAGTGTTTTGGTTTTAATTTTAAGTTTACTACCGTTCAACAAAAAATAATAATACTTGACTTGAGTTACAATTATATCAGATAAGTTACTTAAATGTTAAACTTGCCAAGCCATCGAATTGGAAGCGCGCTGATTGAAGTTTTAACCCCTAATGAAAATGGACATATCTTTATGTTGTCAACACCATTTGTAAGGCATGCTTCTCCTGTTTGACTTTAATTGTTACTTTGATTTTAACTTTATTTCTTGTATTTGTATCTAAAGTAATGAGTGTCAAATTACCTGATTTGGTAACTTGGATCCAAGTAGAGTCAAAGCCAAGTAAAGTCAACGCGTCATGTTACGCTCTTCTTCATTTTGGATAATTAATTATTACTTGTATTAAACTTGACCAACTACAACTACAGCTGACTCAATCAGTTCAAATTTTATTGTAAATAAGCAAATTTGTGGCAAGTTTACCTTAATTCTTAAAAGCTTTTAAATTTTACTGATTAAGAATATTCTATTCTTGTAATGATACAGTTATTTTACAGCAATTATACATTTCTCTCCACTTTTTCTTTCATACATATATCCATTACCATACCTACTTAAAAACCAAACGTTATCTAAGATTATTAATATGGATTGATAATTAGTATTGTCAAATAACCGATTTCACATGCTATACACATTTTGTCATGCTCTAAAGTATATGCATTCCACCATAGAAGACGTGAAAAACTACGTGCCCGCTATAACTTCCCAATAATGACATGTCAATAGGTCTAGTCACATAACTCCCCCGTGAAAGAAAACGTAACGATAGTAATTTGAGAAGTAATGTTACATCCCATTATTTATTGTACGTGTTTACTCATTCTACTAAAAAATAAAAATAGTTATAAGTGCCCACCAAAGTGCCTTTGGCCTAGCGGTATGGTGATTGACTCTCATCCTTGAGGTCAGGGGTTCGAGTCCCGTCGTGGATATAGGTGGTAATTAGAAGTAGATTATATTTGCCGTTTAAAAAAAAGTTATAAGTGCCCACATTTTGTTCCCTCTCTCCACGTATAATCTATTGATTTTAATGCGAGTGATCACATTAGTTTCTGAAGAATATCATTAGAGATAATAATATTACAGATCATTTGAAAAATATAATATTACTTTGTGCAAGTATTTATCTTGTTACCATCAACAGGCGTTATAGATATTGATTGTGATCCATAATCTTTTCACTTTTATATAATGGGTTTTTCTAACTCATGCCTTAAGGGTATGAGATTAGAAACATTAAATGAACTTAGAATTTCCATTTATAATAAATAAATGCATTAATTACTGATTAATTATGCTATTTTTTGCATGTATTTAAGGTTTTTTAAACTAAAAACAGTAAGTTTAAGTTCATTAAATCGGCTTATCTCATGCCCTTAGGGTATGAGTTAGCCAAACCCTTGTATAATTAATGTGTATTTAAAATATCTGACAATTAATTAACTATTTTACTTAGAGTAAGAGTATATGTTTTATTAAATGTTGCCATGACATTCTCATGGTTTTATTACCATGTTTTTAAATAACAGCATCAATCTTGCATCATTAACGCATTATTAAGTCAAAGTATACATAATTGTTTTTTTTAAGTGGATTTTTTTAGTTGAAATTAAGTGATCAAATTTTATTTATTTAATCATCTTTGAAGTCAAGATTAAAGCCAGAACTTGCGGGTCCCGCTAATCTTTTAGAGCATGTCTGAATGTTAAGCAACTTTTCCATCCGTATGAATGAAACAACCCAGCCTCCTTTTACCCGAAAAACGTCAAACAAATCTATGTGCCTACCTGCTCACAAAATGCACCACGATTTTTTATATAAACGCTAATAAATAAGATTTTGCTAACTATTTCTGGTTAAGAATAGTTTAAATAGTTAATGTACAATTAAATAAGAATAACTACTTAAAAGTAGTTAATAAAATTCATAAGAGGTGATTTTATTAGTTAATTTACAATTCTTCAAGCATAAAATATTTTCTTAATCATTGCCCTTTTTTTGGAAACGGCTTTCATTAAGAACAAACTAGCTAAAAGCTAGAAAAACAAGGAGTTAACAATTACATGGTAAAATAAGTCATTCGGCCCAACTAACTTTATACTTAAGTCTACGATTACAAATCCAAAGATAAGCGACTTCTTTTATAGCATCAACGAGCATGTTTCTT
Source organism: Calendula officinalis (assembly GCA_963853835.1). NCBI lineage: Eukaryota > Viridiplantae > Streptophyta > Magnoliopsida > Asterales > Asteraceae > Calendula > Calendula officinalis. The sequence goes on along the minus strand of OY970824.1, from coordinate 61,622,747 downwards.
CGGGCATCGCCATTATCGAACGTAATTGCATTTCTATGTCGCCACAAGATCCACACTACCATAAAGTACACTGCCTCAACTTCCATTTCATGCTTATAGAGCTATTATCCAACGCACTAAACAATTCATCTAGATCTTCGACATTTGTATCGACCACTTGAAGCCAATTCCCAATTGCACGCCACACGGTTTTAGAAACCTCACACCTCCAAAAAACGTGATCTGTACTTTCTACACCATCACCACACATTACACAATTTAAATCATCAAACGCGATTCCTCTTAGAGAAAGATTTACTTTACATGGAACCCGATTTAAGTTTATCTTCCAAAAAAGAATGTTCACTTTCCGAGGCACTAACGGGTTCCATCTTGTACTCACTAAGGAAGAAGGTAATAATATATTATCAAGCCATCGTCTCGTGCTTTTCACTTCATACACACCGACCTCACCGATGTCCCAAACCCAAACATCCGAGTCATTAGAGAGTGTAACTTCATCTAATAAACTAGTTATCTCCCCGATTTGGGCCTCTTCCCTTCCTCCCCGTATATCCCTACACCACTCCCACCTAACCGTACCATCAACCATCCGATCCGCCACCGTACATTCTTTGTTTCTATCCAATAAAAAAATCCGAGGGAACTTCAAATACAAAGGACTTTGGGCAGTCCATTTATCCTTCCAGAACCTAGTGTACCGACCATTGCCCACCTGAATTTGCAAATGTGAAAAAAAAATCCAGCCCATTATTTTTATATCTTCGCACCATACTTAATAATTGGGCCCAAGGTTGCGGCCCAAGATCACTATTACCGCCCACATCCAGCGCCCCATACTTCCCATAAATTGATTTAATCACATTAGACCATAGACTATTTTCACTCTTCACAAATCTCCACACCCATTTTAAAATAAGAGCAATATTAAATGCATATAAACTCCCAATCTCTAACCCACCATTATCTTTAGAGGCCAAAACCAAATCCCAGTTTACCCAATGGATCTTTCTTTTTGCCTCGGAACCACCCCAAAAAAATGATGCTCTCAACTTTTCTAACCCTTTAGCGACCGATTTTGGCATCACAAACATAGACATATAATATATCCCCATACCACCTAACACCGTTTTTAATAACATTGAGCGACCGCCGACCGACAACGTATTCACCTTCCACTTTGATAACTTTTTCTTAAATTTATCAATCAAAACGTCCCAATTCTTCTTTCTTGACATACACGACCCCACCGGGAGTCCTAGATATGTGAACGGGACTTTATCATTACACACACCAATTTTATCCGCCATATTTCTTACCTCACTATCCGGAATCCCAATACCATATAAGTTTGATTTATGAAGATTTATTTTTAACCCCGAGGCCATGTGAAAATAATGCAAAATAATAAGTAGTTTTTGTACATTATTCAACGACCATTCCCCCATAAATATAACATCATCAGCATATAGTAAGTGAGAAATTGTATCCGTATCTTGTTTTACCTGGACACCTCTGAACAAATGTTTCGAAACTGCCACTTCCATAGACACATGTAGGCCTTCCATAGCAATAATGAATAGGAACGGAGATAGTGGATCACCTTGACGAAGGCCTCTTTCAAGTTTAAATTCTTTAGATGCGTTGCCATTTAAAATAACCGAGGCCCTTGAAGATTTAAGAATCGCGTTAATCCACTTTCTCCACCTTTCCGGGAAGTGCATAAACTCCATCATCCGATCTAAATACTCCCAGCTAATCGAGTCATACGCTTTCTCAAAGTCTACTTTCAACACCATTGCACTCTTTTTCTTCTTTTTTTATCCAAGCAATAATCTCGCTGACGATCATTGGACCGTCCAAAATTTGGCGACCCTGAATAAACGCCGACTGTTCCATGCTAACCACTGAACCCGCCACCAAAGCTAGCCTCATAGCTAGTAATTTTGCTATAATTTTGTACTGAACACCGATTAGACTGATAGGACGATAATCATTAACTGCAAGCGGGTTAGTCACTTTGGGGATCAACGTAATGAATGACGAATTGCATCCCGTCGGCATAAAACCTGTTTCAAAAAACTCAACAACAAAATTAAAAATATCATCTTTTAAAACATCCCAAAATCTTTTAATAAAAGCAAAAGTAAAACCGTCAGGCCCGGGGGCCTTGTCGTTTCCATAGCTCCAAACTACTCGTTTCAGCTCGCACATAGAGACCGGCGCCACCAATAAACTCGAACTATCATCTGACAAACTCTTGAATTTGTCACTTCTTCTCGCAACTGTAATAACCTGCACACTTTTAAATTTGTAACACCGCAAAATTTAGAGAACGTTTTTTTTTTTAAAATACCCGAAGGCGATTAGGTTATCCTCTAGGTTAGTTTAGTTATCTTAGTTTAGTTTAGTTTACAAACAAGGTCCCAAAATAAACTCCAAAACATTAATATTTAAACGGTGTCACTTAACGACATGGCTCGATTTACAAAACATAACCAATTGAGCTTGGTCACTCATTCCGTCCAAAGCACCGATCAACCTGAAAAGATTCAACGAGGGAGGGATTAGCACAAAGCTAAGTGAATGAACATAATCTACAAATTCTGTAAAGCCCAACAAGCTAGCATAGACATCCCTACGGTCTAAAGGCCACATAACTACGTATCACTGTTCACTAAAACACGGAAGTTCTAGAACATCTCCGGTTGGGGAAAACACTGTTTGTTCGAGAAGATCGGGGTCCTGCCGGAGCCTTAAACCATGGTCGGTCAAACCACGGTAACCGATAGCGTTTCGTATCCAACACCCGGGCAACTCCCTCCCCTTAACCATGCAACAAATACAGGTAAGGTCGGATACCCTATTAGTCGATACCCGATGCCCAGCGCAGTGACTTCTCAAACCTCGGTTACCAATCAAACCGAGCCCTCGGTTACCAATCAAACCGAGTTGTTGCTTGCAATCAAGCCAAGTCTCTTCACCTATGTGCCCATAATCATGTATGGTATTCCCTAACACTAGGCATACATACGAATAGACTAGCTACGAAAAACACTGCGAAAAACGTCACGGCAGAGTTCCCAATCGCGAACTCCAGTTCACGATCGCGAACTAGAGTTCGCGACGTGAACTCTGATCGTGAATATACCGTACGTCTACGGTATATGTAGGGGTGTTATTTTTTACCCAAGACTGACCCAATTATTTTTTACCTCAACCCAAACCTGTTTATTTTCGTGTCGGTTTCAGGTCGGGTTTCGTGTCGGGTCAGAAATTGTCACCCCTAGGGGTGTATATATATATATATATATATATATATATATATATATATATATATATATATATATATATATATATATATATATATATGGAAATATATAGATGCAGCAAGGCTCTGTATACATCAATCATCGGAGAAGCTTCTTGTTGATAAAGAAAAAACAGGGTGTAACAACCCCTGTCGACCAATCGCTACGGGTTCCAAATTACCATCTTCTATATTCATTTTATCGTATAAACAAGAGAAATCGAAGAAAAATTAGGGTTCAATTTGGTTTCGAAGCATTAGAAACAGAGTAATTAAACCCTAGATCTCTTGTCCCCAAGGTAATAATTCATCTCTTTCTCTTTCCTGTTTTAAATCTAGGTCTTTTCATGATTTTGGTGAAGTCTACTCGTTTAATTTACCTTGTAAAATGTGTCGGTTGTTTGGTTATTTTGGGAATTGAACAATGTAGGTGCGATCAATGCAAATCAGGCTCTAGAAGCTGTAGATCCTTGCGTTTAGGATCAAATTGCAGTGCTTTTTACTGCCATTTTGCGAAATTCATAAGCGTTTGATTTAAATTAGGAATAGATCTGATGAATTACTAAATTGGGTCTACCTGTTTCTCGTTTAATACTTTAATCTCGTCTGATTAAATTCAGTAAAACATTGAATGATTTGTCTTGCTAACAATTGAGAATTCGTGGTGGTTAGTTTGAATCACATTAAGATCATGCGCTTACAGCCTCCAAAAAGATCTAAGATCACAACTTAAACTTTCGGTTGGGGATTACACTCTGTTTTCAATGATTCTGTAACAATTTTCTCATCTGATTTACACTCTGTTTAATGTTTACATATTACTGAAATGTCATTCCTTATCCATCAAGGCTCACATGATGAATGTGTGTAGGAATATTCGGTTATTTCACATTAATTCCGGCTTTAATTCTTCAAGATATATCTTTTCTAACCCATCCACTCATTATCCTCTTCTTATTAAGGGCATGTTTGGGAAAGCTTATTAAGGGGGCATATTAGCTTATTAGCTTAATAAGCCTGAAATTTCAAGCTTTTTTGGGCTTATTAAGCTAATAAGCCCCCTTAATAAGCTTTCCCAAATGATAAATGCGTGTCAAATTTGATATACACTCGTCAACTTAAGCACCGAAAAATTTGTCTTTTTAACTGAATATAGTAATTTTATCATCATAGGTTACGATAGTTCCGTATATATTCATCTTTCTTAGTTTAGCACTTTAAATTGAAGGGATTTTATGCACATTTCCATGCATCTGAGTAAATTACATTCTCTGTTTTAGCTTCTGATAGTTCTTTTTAACAGAAAAAACTTGCAAAAATGAAGGCACTTATTCTTGTTGGAGGATTTGGAACTCGTTTGAGACCATTAACTCTCAGTGTCCCCAAACCGCTTGTTGATTTTGGCAACAAACCCATGATTCTTCATCAGGTATATACATTTTCTTGAAAATTAAGCTTATTATCATAATATTATAAAAGAAATTGTTCAAGTTAATATTGTTTTCATATGATTGTATCAGATTGAGGCTTTGAAGGCTATAGGAGTTACTGAAGTGGTTCTGGCGATTAATTATCAACCAGAGGTAATAAAGTTTGAAGCTTTTTTTTTTTAATTAAGAAAACTATATTAATATTAATAATTCTTTTGTTTTTTTGCAGGTGATGCTCAACTTTTTGAAGGATTTTGAGACTAAACTTGGGATAAAGATCTCATGTTCACAAGAGACTGAGCCACTTGGAACAGCGGGCCCACTTGCCCTAGCCCGTGACAAGCTAATTGATGATTCGGGCGAACCGTTTTTTGTTCTTAACAGTGATGTCATCAGTGAATATCCCCTGAATCAAATGATTGCTTTCCACAAATCACATGGTGGTGAAGCTTCAATTATGGTCACCAAGGTAAATTACTAAATTTGAATTAAATTATTAAATATTAATAATCAGTTTAATTGGAATTATATGATTAGGTTGATGAACCTTCGAAATACGGTGTGGTGGTTATGGAAGAGTCAACGGGCCAAGTTGAAAAATTTGTTGAAAAACCAAAAATGTTTGTTGGTAACAAGATTAATGCCGGCATTTATCTTCTAAACCCATCTGTTCTTGACCGAATCGAGCTAAAACCCACTTCAATCGAGAAAGAAACATTCCCAAAAATCGCGTCAGAAAAACAGTTATATGCAATGGTCCTACCCGGGTTTTGGATGGACATCGGGCAGCCCAAAGATTACATAATGGGCCTAAGACTCTACCTTGACTCCTTGAGAAAAAACGCACCAAATAAACTAGCTAGCGGGTCACACATTGTGGGTAATGTTTTGGTTGATGAGAGTGCTAAGATTGGTGAAGGGTGTTTAATCGGGCCCGATGTTGCAATCGGGCCGGGCTGTGTGGTGGAATCGGGTGTTAGGTTGTCCAGGTGTACTGTTATGCGGGGTGTTCGTATCAAGAAACACGCGTGTATCTCGAGTAGTATTATCGGGTGGCATTCGACAGTTGGGCAGTGGGCCCGGGTTGAGAATATGACGATTCTTGGAGAAGATGTGCATGTCTGTGATGAGGTGTACAGTAATGGTGGTGTGGTTCTGCCTCATAAGGAGATCAAGGCTAGTATCTTGAAGCCAGAGATAGTCATGTGACGATTGTGCAAAATATATATAAATAAATATTATATATATATAGTTAATGTTTTCAGGGGTTGGTTTCTGTAATTTGTTTATGTTTATTTGGTTGTTTTGTTGTAAGGTGTAAAAGTATTGAAGGACCTGGTTAGACATTAGAAGTGCAAAGATTAAATGTTAAAAGTGTCTGTACTTTTTTTTTTTTTTTTTTTTTTTTTTTGTTATGGGTACAAGTATGATGTTTTTATGTGTTATATGATACAATCTTTATGTTATGAAGTATATAAGAAATACAAAATATGTGATGACTGATGACAGTGTATTCTTCTACGAAAAGTGGATAATTGAGAAAATGAGATGGTCCACCTGGATTACAAAATCTTGCAGTTGGTGGCCCAAGTCTGAGGTGGCTTTGATTGGACACCCAATAATTATTAATTTTCTTTTTAGTCAAAAATCATACAAAACAAATAAAGTTAAATAAATTCTTTAAAAATAATCTTAAGGTGAAGTAATTTTATCACCGACTCACACACACACAAACCTCTGATTATGGTCGATGTTAAATATCCAGTTCTCTTTTATCCTTGCAAAATATTTTTAGCAGATCCGAAGGCCATACTTATAGGACTATGATAGGATGAAGTTTGTTTAGAAGTCGATAAAATTTGAGAATGATAAGTTCTTTTGTATTAGAAAATTAAAGCTTGAGATTGAACGTGTTGACGTTTGAACTAAAGCGAATATAAAACTTTACTAAATATTAGCGAATATAGATTTTATAAGATTTACATGCGAAGCGAAACGTATGAACTTACCCTTGCATAAATATACGCTGCGCATATGCATACGTAAAATGGTGGTTTTGGACAAGGAAAAATTGACATCAAACCGATAGTGTGAGACTTAAAGGTAAAAATAAATGAAATTCTATGAAAATGGATACTTAAGATGATCCCATCCCATCCCATGGAGTAGAAAACTTTGCAGAAACAGAGTGGTGACTTTCATTGAGCACCTTCTCTTTTCTTTGTCAATAAAGGGACTGGGCCTTCTTGGACTAGGCCTAACATCAATACTCGAATACAAGGAGCTGGGCTTCTTGGCCCATGTCACCTTTAACAACCCAAATTTACAGCCAAAAAGAAGGTAATTTACTCAATATTTACAAAAGCCAAAACTATGGAGATCTGAAACGTATTACATGACAATGCGGGCTCTAATATCCGTGTCAACACAACCATCACTCCTGCAGATGAGCAACGCACTCACCTATCCATGCTCCAAAAATGTTAGGTAAAGATTTAATAATTTATTATTATTACGATTATAATAAGAGCTATTTAAAAAGTCAAACTACTCCCCAACCACAAGAAGATATGATTGTGCAGATAGCATGAATATCAAGTCCCATTGCTGCAATTAGATAGCTGATAATCAACAATAAACACAAAATCAAAAGCATATACAATTGAACATTTAATCAAAGCAAAACACAAAACAAAGCAAACAATAGCAACCAAACCCCAAAATATACATTAACAGTGAATTTGTGAGATTACCAGAAGCAGAAGCCATAAGAGCGAGCGAAGAAGCAGCGCATAAACATTGAGCCCTGGCCTTCCCTGAACAACGATTTCATTTCTCTTTCTCTTTGACTTTCACTGACGGGTGAAATTGAATCTACATGGATGGACGGATAATGAGTCATTTTTTAGATTATTACAACATTCGCCTAATTCTATTTGTACACCCCAAATCTATCGCCATCAATATGCAAAAGGGAAGCATTTGATGCTGTTGCTCCACCTTTTTGGTTAATTATGATTAGAATACACATTCGCCTACGACTCACAGTACTTCCTCCGTATAGTGAATCATTTTAAAGTTCACGTTGACAAAATAAGGTAATAAGAGATTAGTAAAATTAAATTAGATACTTAATTAGAATGGATGGAGACCCATATTTTTACTATATTGTTGCTTTTATGAGGAAGATGACAAAATAGGATGGAGCCCCACACCTTTAATGATGTTTAAAAAAGTATAAAGTAAGGGTAAAAAGGTAATTTTAAATATAGAAACATACCAAATAAGGTAAATTATTAAAGTGATTCACTTATTTTGATACACCCCAACTTATTTTGATACACCCCAAATAGGAAAGTGATTTACTTATTTTGATACGGGGGAAGTATTAATTTTTAAATAGAAAATGATTCAATGTCACAAAGTGTTCAAATGTCTTATTCAAAGATTTAATTGTTTATGATCATGGAAACGATTATTGGTTTGTGGTTTCGGTATACTTTGACTTCTTTTACAAACTCGTCCCGTTTTGGCAAGATGGCATAGCATTAAAATTAAAAATATAATATATTTTTTTTGGCAAAAAGACTCCTTGGGATAGCAAAACCTATTATTGTCATAGTCCCTTTCTCTGGATATATGATAAATATTTACCTAAAAAGAATCAAACTCGTAAACTCTAATGAAGATGGTATTATAACAAAGTGGATGACGAAATCTTCTAATGTTTTAAACCATTGACATGATGAAAGTATAGTCTCACTTGAAAGTTGGCATTTTTGACTCAGATGACAGAGTAATAATAAATTAAAAAAACTTGTTTGATAAGGAAAAGATTGAGACTAGGACATAATAATGCATTGATTAGTAGTTGTAAAAGCAATTAGACCCACCAAAGTAAGTAAGTAGTAAAAAGTAATAACCAATCAACAACCAATAATATAGTTTTCAGCCCGGTCCGCTTAAGTACACGAACGCATTAAAAGCTGTTAAATATAACACGTACAACACTCGGTAACAAGATCTCTGTTCCTAATATAATGAGTAGCATTCAAGCATGGTGGGTGAGGTCTCGATGACAACCCCTTTATCATTATCCACCACTTCCTCTTGCAATCCTATAAAATAAACATTACATTAATACGTTTGTCAATAACACACCAACATATGACATTTCTCAAAGTATTATATGAACATACCACCGTGTTGTAAGCAATCCTTCAACTCCTACTGGCCCACGTGCATGGATCCTGCTGGTACTTATCCCAACCTGATCCAATCCAATCCAATCCAATCCAATCCAATAATTACTAATGAGAATACATACATAACTTTAAATTAAAAATATGATACCTCTGCACCAAGACCAAAGCGAAATCCGTCACTAAATCTCGTGCTTGCATTATGAAATACAGCCGCACTGCAAACGCAGAAATACTATAATTTGAATTTTGCAATCTGCATCTGTGAATGGATTTTTAATATTTAAGAACACAAGAACCTGTCAACTTGACGTAGAAACGTGTCTGCAACTTGACGGTCTTGTGTGACAATACAATCAGTATGTGCACTGAAAAAACAACAAACCATCATATATAACAATTCTTTTTTTAATTTAAATACTAAATATAGAATATATATGAATAACTCGCCTTCCATGTTTGTGTATATGATCAATGGCAGCATTGACATCATCCACAATCTCAATGGTGCAAGTTAGCGACCCATACTCATGATGAAATGAAGGGAAGATTAAGAGCCGAGCTTGCTTTTGGACCACCATTTATGCTAACACCTTTAGTTTGAAGTTCAATAAGGAGCTCATTAACACCACCATATTCCACCAGATCTTTATGAACAAGAAGTGTTTCCTAGTTGACAGGTGGCACATATCTGGCACATTATGCTTAAAAAAGATGATTAGTTAAATACCATACCATAGCGTTACAGGCTGCGGGGTAATCTGTTTTTGCATCCACCACTATGCTCTTTGCCATTTCCATGTCAGCAGATTTGTCCACATACACATGGCAAACTCCATCAGCATGACCTAGAACAGGAATTTTTGTTGAAGACTTGATTTCAGACACAAGTTTATTGCTTCCTCTAGGAATCACAAGATCAATAACATCATCAAGCTGCATTGCAATCAATTTATATTACCATTACACATCTCATATATTTAATAAAAAACCTTGAGCAACTCAGGAATCTCATCTCTAGAAGTCACAAGTCCAATTAGCCCTGCACCAATGTTTTTTGGTATCGCTGAAGTAATAATCTATAATTTTGGAGAAAAAATATATCAATAAAATAAGAAACTCAAACAAACATATATATTATATATATATATTGAGATGGATAAGTGACCTTGTGCAGAATTGCATTTGACCGTCTTGCTTCCTTTCCCCCTTTCAACAATAGTCCATTCCCGGTTCGTATAGCCAATGATGCTATCTGTTGAGAAAATAAACTTGCATAAATAAAAAATTATGCATATCTAAATCATTATTGTACATTTTTTGTAGGTGTGACATACCTGAACTAGTGCCTCTGGTCGAGACTCAAAGATAACAAGAAGAGCACCCAAAGGAGAAGATGTTTTGTCTAAGATGAATCCCTCTGAAAGCTGGATGTAACAAAATTAACCCCATAAAACAAAAGAAAATATAAAAGAAAAAAAAGTAATATTACCTCTGTTCTCTTTAATACTTGTCCAATCGGTTCTTCCATATTTGCAAGCACACGTATGGCTTTTGCAAGACTAGATACCTATAAAACTAGTTATATTATGTGCACAATTAATAAAAAATATATTTCAGAAGCAAAATACTTGCCTTGCCGGATTTGAGAGCTAAACGGGAGACTAATGACGTTTCATATCCAGCATCTTTAGCATTAGTGACATCAGCTTCATTTTCATGAACAATCACTTTCTCATTTGCTTCCAGTGCATCAGCTATATCAAGTAAAATCTTGCTTCTTTCTTTCGCAGGTACACCCTAATTAAACATATTTTAATTAATCATAATTCTGTTTAGACACATTAATCATGATTGAATAATAGTTTAATACATACCTGAAGAAGCCTGGAACTTTCTCTTGCTGCAACTGCCATCTCACGTGCATTCAGTTGTCCATTTGAAACCCACGTGTGAGCATCCTTATGAAAAAGCGTGCCAATATGTTGACCTTGAAGAACTTTCACAATATTGTCCCCTGCAAACCCACTGAAAAACCAAACATTTTTCTAATGAATCATATATATGAGTACTAATTAAAGAAAATAGTAAAAATACCTGGTTATAACAACAGGGATGCCAGCCTGTGAAGCATAAACAGCAGCTTTGACTTTTGCAGTCATACCACCTCTTCCTAATCTTGACTTGTCACCAAAAGTAATTGTGTTTTCCAGTTTTTCTTTAATGTATGTATGAATTAGCTTTGACTGAGGATCACTGGGGGGCCCACTGTACAGACCATCTACATCACTTAATAAAACTAAAAGATCTGCTTTTAGCTCCAAAGCTAATAGAGCTGCCAGGCTGTCATTATCCCAGAAAATACCAGAAGAATCCTACAATTTATAAGGTAACAATTTCTCTATAATTTGAAAAATAAGGTTGAAAATAAAAATGTTAAAATGATGGATAGTTAGATACCTCATATGGAGCTCTACGGGTACTGACAGCATCGTTTTCATTAAATACAGGAATAACCTTATAAGACAGAAGTGAATCCACAGTTTCAGTAAGTTGTTTCCTAAATTCTGGACTCCTGAAGTCGTTATCAGTTACAAGAAGCTGCGCTGATGTCACATCCAGCTACAAAGGAAATTAAAAATAAAAGGATTAATCATGAAATATAAATTAAAGGCCAAAATGCATTTTAGTACCCTGAACTTGGCTGACTAGGTCTTCTACTACCCTGAACTATTCAAGGTGCAACATGGTACCTTGTGTCACACCCCGCCAAAACTGGTTTTGCGGAAAAGCGGGCGTGCGACTTACATCGGAAATCACAACAATCGATCAATAGTAAAACATAGCATTAAAAATGGATTACCAGTTGTTACACGTTTATAAACCAAAAGTGAATGGTTTATTACAAATATATCGAATGAAATGATCTTTAAGATTTTCAACCGACATCTAGACTCCATGCTTAGAAGTAAAGACAAAATGCTTTTCAAAATATGGTAATCCGATACGTGTAAATGTCATGCTAAATGCTTCACTTTCAATACCTGAGAAAACATATTAGAAAAGTGTCAACACAAAGGTTGGTGAGTTCACAGGTTTTATGACTCTATAAATCGTTGATTTATTCCAAAATCTTTATCGGTACAACTCGTGTACTAAAATAATCGTTGAAGATTTGTTGGTACAATTTTTGTAGTAAATATAATTTAGATACCGTTTCAAAACCCTAAAACCAAATTTGCACATGTTCAGTGCTTAATACACTCTTTTGTTAAATGTTTTAACTCTATAAAACATAATTTGCATATGGTCGATGCATAAAACCATTTCAACATGATTTTAGAAAGGTAAGTCGTTTAGTACAAATCTATGTACGTTCAAGTTCACTCGTTTCAAATCCATGAAACATAATTATTGAATTTAGTGCGTAATCCCTTATAGGCTAGCTAGGCATACAAGTTAAAGTATAAGTTCATGAGCCTGTAATCAAACCTAAATCCGTCTTTACCTAGGCATGTCGAGTCCACGACGTTTTAATAGAATATGTATCTCATATGTTACACGGCTAGAGCGACTAGCCATGAGCGGGGGATCAATCCCGAATAGTACTACTCATATATTCGTTGGCTAACTATAGTTGATGATTACAGTAATGTTAGATCTAAACGATCTGGCGATAGGAGCGTCTATCAACTCACGGTTATACAAAGATTAATGTCGCAAAATATAGTTTTTCAAACAAGTCTTAAGTAAGACTTTTTGGTAAAAATACTTTTATAAGTATGTCTTTTCAATGACCAGTTGTCTCAAAATGATAGTTTATCCATGTTTTCACAAAGACTATTTGTACCAAAATATTTTTCATAAATGTCTTTCAAAAGACCAGTTGTACCAAAATATTGTTTATGAATAACTCATCAAATTCGCTAGATACACGGTAATAGTTAAAAATGCATTTATAAAACCGTAATATGTTTCTCACCCCAAAACAGTTAAAATACAGTAAAAGTGGGGTTGTGAAACTCACCTGATACGTTCCAAATGCTAGTAAGCTATAAATAATGAATGATAGTGCCCGATAATACGCCTCGGCTACCTATATGTGTGAGGTTAAACGATAAGTGGACGGCTCTACAAGCGCGTCTAGGCAAGTGGTTCACTCAATTGATGGTTTTTAAGGACGTTAAGTGCGAGAGGTTCGATGGTAACTTTATAAGATATTAATCTGAACTTATTAACATCTTTCAAATTTCAAATTTTAGTTTAGATTATTAAAAGGAAAAGAAGATTTCTTTATATTAAAGATTTATAATAATACATCCACTTATTTTCATCTTATGTATTTGTATACATAATATGTGTGGGTTCAAGCTTTGGAGTTTAAAACATCAGCTCATCTAGTTGCATTCCATTTAATGTTTATTTAAATTTGTCTATTCCTTAACATGATACATAATAGGTCGAGACAATCAATATGCTTTAAATCACGTCATAGACCGAGTCAAAATCCACGGGTTGCATGTAAATTCTTATACCGTAGGCTTGCATAATACCCCTCGTCAGCCTAACCTTCTCCATGGCGCGTGACTATGGCTGATCGGCATTGACATTCAACCACTCGGCGTGCTGGTTGTTTGTTCGCCGTCGGTTCTTTTGAAATGACGGCAACTTGGCTTGGTGATACGGCTCGCCATGTGCACCACCCGTAGTACATCGTGTGCCTCTAATTCCCGACGTGTGAAACGGACAGCCTCTAGTGACCACGGCATGTTACAAGTTGCGCGGCGTGTGGTTTCGTCACGGTATGTGGGTCTTCTTCGTGGGTACTTTCGTATGGTTCCTTGGGTTTCATTATTACCATAATAGTTTTTGTACATATAACATGTTGCTATATTATGTAATTTCAATCATATATCTATATTCATTTTTCGTAAGGGTTGTTTTCACACTTTAGTAATTTAATTTTTAGTTTGTTAGTGTGTTTTTAACAATGGTGTTTCTTAGTAGGTTTGGTTGTAGTTTAGAAGTTGTGGACGGGTTTTTGTGGTGATTTTGGTTGCAAAAGGACGATTTTTGGTGGCCTGGAAATGGAGTTATGAAACTTCCTTTTCATAGTTAATCTTGGTGCTTAAACTAATTGGACAGAGAGAGAAGATGGTTTTCTTTTCAAGTTGAGATGACTTTGCCTGCAAGAGTGGATCACCTCAAGGTTATTATCCATATTGTGGATATTGAAGTAAAATATGATGGGAACATTGACAAGGGGAGTTGGTGATGTTCCACAAGAAAAAGGAAAGGGGCGACAAAAGTATGAGGGGGAGGTTAAGACAAACATGATCAGTTTTTAGGATGGCTTTATGTCACTCAATGCAAAAAGGACAATGATGGTGGTTGCTTGCTGCAGCTCACACGAAGGGAGTGGCAGAAAAGACAACTCTTAAGTTGACTTTTGTAAAGGAGACATGATTTGTCATCCTACTTTGTTTATTGGTTTTAGTTAGCAACCAATTTTATTCAATGTATTAATTTAAGTTTTGTTTTTAATTACAGTGTTATAGTATTTTAAAGATTATGTAGATAATTATTTATTATATACCGTTTGGTTCCTTTAATTTCTCCCGTTCACTTGACTTCGTTATGAATTAAATTTGTATTCGGTATATTTTAACGTGGTTCGGGTTCGTGCTCGGCTACAATAAGTGTTGGGAAAATGACTCATTTTCGAGGTTGTCACATTCTCCACCCGTTAAAAGAATTTTGTCCCGAAATTCAAGATAATTTTCCACTGGTTTGCATCTCTAGGAACAAGTGTGGGTATTTACGTGTTAGATGGCCTTATTTTCGTATAATTTGATTTGGTTGGATATATCACATGGTGACATATTATATTTATATCTTTAGTTCTGTTTTATTTTATTTTATGTTATAACATCAAATCAATTTCTAAATTGAATATTTAATGTCTTACGAAAGCTCGCACGAGACTACGGGTACCGAAGAGTGACCGATTTCCGAGGGTTGTCACACCTTGAACTTGACATAATGGTCGATTTAGTACCCTGACTTACTAATTTGATCGTGTTTTCTTACTTGATTTACTTTCGTTGGAGCTTTTGACGGGCTAATAAATATACGTTCATCTCAATATATTGATATTGGAACCATTCATGGTACTAAATCGACCATTATGTCAAGTTCAAGTACCATGTTGCACCTAATCAGCCAAGTTCAGGGTACTAAAATGTATTTTGGCCTAAATTAAATAAGGAAAAAGTATAAAAATAAAATGAACCTGACTGAACAATGTATCATAAAGTGCCATGAGACCATTTTGTCCAACAGCTGCACATGCCTTACCGTCAAGCTCAACTTGTGGTTTCTGGAGGTCAGCAAAGCTTCAATAAATAAACATTCGTTAGTTAGTTAGTTACTGATCAACATGTAAAATTTGTTATAAAATATATTATTTTAGTAATAATCAGCTTCAGTACCTGCTGTGGACAAGTTTTCTATATCTAAGCCGCTGTCGACCAGCACCAACAGCACCTGATGAGACTAAGATAACCTCAAATCCTTGAGAATTTAGTATTTGAATCTGCATTTTAAATAGAAGTTAATCATAAAGTCATAATAACTATTCAAATACACGCCCTTAATTTTGTTATAAAACTCAGAATAAAACAAAACAAAAACAGAAAAGAAAAGCAACGAAAAACATCTTAAAATTACTCAAATAAGTTTTGATAATAATTTACCTGCTCGCAAAGAGCTCCTAGTCTTCCAAGCGCAAGTCTTCCATCATCCGGGTCATAACAGCTGTCCCAACCTTAAAACAAAAAAAAGCATAAATTTGCATTGGTATTAGATTTATGCCAATATCCTTTAGGAATATTCTTTTAAGGATTGATAAGATAAGACCATAAAGCATGAATCATTAGCAATTATTATCAAATTTCATTCCATTTTCACCATATAATCATCCACAAGTATTGGGGAATTAGTTTTCTTACCACAATTTTTGATATTCCTACCACAATGTACAACTATTCCTGCAAACTATATAAACATATAATGCACATATTGTGGTATAATACTTAAAAGATGTGATAGGAAAATCACCCCCCTCAAGTATAAAGATCAATTCCAATTAGCTACACAGCTATCATAATGAAAAAAAAGCATCGGAAAACATTAGAATAATCTACATTCGTGAACTCATTTAAGTTGTAATTAGCTCAGCAAAAACCTGGCATGATTGCTCAATTAACATGCACAAAATTAAACAGTTAAATACAACAGGACGCCAAATGCAATCTGAAAACTAATATCATGCGATTTAGGGGTTAAACATGGCGAAAACCATCAATGAACTCCAAAAACACTAATTAAACACAGCAATCGATAGGATTCCACTGAAAAAGGAGAAATTAATAAAATTAACAGTCACCTTGATAACAAGACGCTTAACATCCTTGAGAAACCTACGATTTGGATCAATCGCAGCCATTGTTAAAGGTTTAAGCTCTGCGTGTGTGTCTGTGTGTGATGATGATGATGATTTGGCAGAGAGAAATGAGGAAACTCGCAAGCGTAGGGTTTCAGTGTCTGGACATCGATCTGTCCGCCTTTATATATAGGGTTCTACTATTCCAACCGAATTTTTTATTTTTTATTAAATTTTATTATTGGGAATAAGCACTGTCAACACCCCAGTCAAACCCATTCCGATTGATTGATATAACAGAAAGAAAAAGCTGTTCAGTATTTAAAGTGCTTTTCAAGTACAAAGATTTTATTTTTTCACTTTTAACAAAAAATAAAAAACTGATACACTTTTTTTTACAAAAAAAAAATACGTACAGTGTTTATTTATTTAAAAAGCCATTGGCAATCTCTTAAAGTGCTTTTTAAAGTACAAGGTTTTTATTTTTTTCTTTAAAAAAAATCAGAAAGCTAATTTAAAGTTCTATATTTTTTTTCTTTAATAAAAAAGAGAGATTTTCAAGTACAAAATCTGTACAAATTTTTTATATTTTTTCTTTAATAAATTCTGCTTCAATCTTACAAAATAGAATCTGTACAAACTGTAGTCAAAAGAAACCATCGAAAATGTAAGATTTTTAATAAAAATATAGATATTATCGGTACTGAAAATGAAAAAGAATAAAAACTTATTTAAAGTTTACAACAAATCCAGTAGTATATATCTTGAAACTGGGTATCAAATACAAAGAACAAGTAATAACATATTTCAGGCTAGATCTAAGCAAGTTATATATCAAATCTAAACTATAAAGAAGAAGAAAAACAGAAGAGAAAGACAAGGAAAATATTTAAACAAAGGTATGTAACAAATCTAAACTTTATAGAAAAACAAAACATATTACACTACCCAAACAAAACACATAAACGAGAGAGGTCGGAGAGAGAGCGGCTGGAGCGGTGGAGATATGGTCGTCGGACTGTCACGATGGATATGGCGACGGAATGCTGGTGGAGACGTCGGTGAAAGATTTCGTTGTTGAGGAATGTTGGTGAAGGCGGCGGTGGAGATGGAGAGCAGCAGTTTCTTGAGAGGGGGAGAGAGAGAGGAGTGAATGAATTGGGGAAGGATAAGGTTTAGTGTTTTTTTTATGTTATAGTAAGTGTTTAATGAGTGGGTTGGGTTTAATTAATGGGTTGGGCTACTTTTTAAACATGATCTGGGTTTTAGGATTGTAAGACATTACATAATGTGGTGTCAATTATTATTATTGCTAATTATGTACTAAATAGAAATATCATTTTTTTATTTTTATTTTGCAGAATTTTGTTTTGACGTGACAAAGAAAAATGTCATTCTTTCCTGAAAACAACTCAAATGGTGTAGAATTTTCTACTTCAATGTCATCTTTTTCTTCTAATCAGGTAAAACGATTACGTATTATAAATATTTTGTTTTATTTATAACTATATATTTTTTATATAAATTTAACTTTAGGTGTTTCACTCTCACGATGATTTAAAAAACTGGGCGCAAAATATTGCGCTCTCTCTTGGTTACGTCATAATTACTCAAAGGTCATACACGGATACAAATGGTTTTCTGTATGAAGTCACGCTTATGTGTGATCTTGGTGGTGAATATAAACCTAAAGAGGGGCATGAATCAAGTAAAAATTCAGCTACCAGAAAAATTAATTGTCCATTCCAATTAGCAGGAAAATATTCAAGCAAATATAATGGTTGGTTGATAAGTGTAGTATGCGATGAACATAATCATCTTCCAGCACAACATTTGGAAGGGCATCCATATGCGAGACGATTGTCTAATGATGAATATCTGTTAGTTAAAGATTTGACAAAGAAGAATGTGCCACCACGTGATATTCTATCAATATTAAAGTCGCAAAATGAAAAAAATGTGTCGACAATTAAAGACATATATAACGCACAATATAAAATTCGTAAGACCTTACAAGTTGGAAAAAGTAAGATGCAAGTTCTTTTGTCACTTTTACATTATAATGGCTATGTTCACGACTTTTCTGCAAATGATATTACAAACGACCTAGAAGCTTTATTTTTTGTTCATCCGACATCATTTAAAATATGGCGTGCATTCCCGCACGTGTTGATGATAGATGCTACCTACAAGACTAATAAGTATAATATGCCTTTTGTTGAGATTGTTGGGGTAACTTCTACAGGAAAAACATTTTGCATAGCTTTTGCCTTTATATGTGAAGAAAAGATTGACAACTATAAGTGGGTCTTAGAGTGTTTAAAGCTCACATTAGATGAATGCATGCTTCCACGTGTTATAATTACTGATAGAGAGTTGGCTCTTATGAAAGCATGTGAAATTGTTTTTCCGAATGCTACTCGATTACTTTGTAGATGGCATATTAGCCAAAATATTTTGAAGAATTGCAGGCCAACAATCAAGAAGCAACGTGACTGGGACTCATTTCTTTTGGCGTGGAAGTTATTAGAAGATTCTCCAACATGGGAATCGTACATCAAGAACTACAAACAACTTCAATTAGTGCTGATAAAATATCCACGTAATAGTTTTATATATTTAACTTATTATATTTTTATATTTTCATATATTTAATATTTTTATTTAACTTTTTAGGTGTTTTAAGTTACGTGGATAACCAATGGTTGAATAATTATAAGGAAACGTTTGTGTCTGCATGGAGTGATCAATCTCTCAACTTTGGCAATCGCACAACCAACAGAGTTGAAAGCCAACATGCCAAGTTAAAAAAGTACTTGAAATCAAAAAAGTATTCGTTAGATCAATTTGTGGGATATATCAACCAAATCTTACAGTCCCAAGTTACAGCAATAAATGAAAGCTTTGAAAGAAGTAGAATTTATCGTTATCATCAACATAACATACCATCTTTCGACTTATTACGGGGTTTTGTTTCAAATAAAGCTCTTGATATGATTTTAAGAGAATTAAATCGATTAGATGATCTTGAGTTAGACTGCTCAACATGTGGTTGTCAACTTCGTAAGAGTTGCGGGCTACCATGTGCTTGCATACTTATAAAGTACTCAATTTCTGGTGAGTTTATTTAACTAAAATAGTTTGACTAATTTTTCAAGGTCTTGATTTATCAAAAACATTAAAACGTCCTTTTGCAGGTGTTGCTATTCCTTTGGATTCCATTGACATCTTTTGGAGGACGTTGGATGTATCATGGTCAACACCATTGGAATATGAAGATATTCAATGTGACGATGAATTACACAATTTTAAAGAAAAGTTTAACAAGCAGTCTAACGCCGGAAAGAAGAGTTTTTTAAGAAAGCTAGGTGACATAATCAATCCAAGCACAAATCTAGTTAGAGAACCGGCAGTTAAAAAAAATACTCGTGGACGACCAAGCTTGAAGAAACAAACAAAGAAGAAGTGTGTTGATCCGAAAAGCCAAGATCATGGTAAAGGTAGTTGTTCAACCAGACTTTTTGGGATAGACTTGAATATGGAACCGGCAAGACATAGTTCATACTCGAATTATGAAACATGTGCACACAACTTGTTCCCGGATTTAAATGTAGAACCTGCAAGACACAGTTCGTATGTGAGTCGGTCATTTTCCAGACATGGTTCATCTATATCAACAAGCGCTTCAGAAAGATTTTTGAATCAACTTCCACAAATTTTCCGTCCTTACCTTATGGGGTTACAAGATGTAATGGGTGACGGAAATTGCGGATTTCGATCAATTGCTGTCGCTCTTGGTCTATCAGAGGATCAATGGCCTCGAATTCGTTCAGACTTGGTGCAAGAGTTAGATGCTAACAAGCAAAACTACAAATGTATGTTTGGAACAAAAGGTTATAATGAAATCTATAAAACCGTACGATTAGCTGGAAAATGGATGGAAATGCCAAACACGGGATTGGTTATTGCTTCTACATACAATAGAGTTGTTATATATCTAACTAATGGAGGAAATGTCGGAGGTTGTACTACAATTTTTCCACTTTGGTCCAGTGCACCACAATCAGAGCCACATGAGAGAATTGTCATTGCTCATGTGAATGGAAACCATTATATTAAAGCGGAATTACGTGAAGGTTGTCCTTTACCGTTTACTCATCCACTTTGGTTAGCATATAGAAAAGGTGACATTGCATCTGGATGGGAAGACTCGTATGTTAGTCGTCAAGAAGAGTTTCGCGAATATCATTATCGTAATCCTGAATATGATGACTTATCGAGTTAATTATGAACCTTCCTATTTAATGTAATCTTGTTTTATTTATTAATGAATATTTAATTTGAAGTTATAAGCTTTCACCTTAGGCCAATGGAAATATGTACGATGCACAATTTTAAATTATAAGCTTTCACCCATATTTTAATGAAGTTATAAGCTTTCACATACGAAATCTTTTTACAAAATGTTACTAGAAATAAAATAAGGATAAAAGGTTAAAGTATTTTTCCATTTAAACCATGTGATGGTAAAAAATCTCTTTTTATTTATTTTTAAAATTAAAATCTCCTTTCATATTTTTGAAGAAAAGTGTGGACATGCGGTCAACTTCAAACTTATATCTCTTGTCATATCTTGGTAGGCTTAGTGATTTGCTTGGTAGGCTTAGAACAAGCCTATATATAAAGAGATAGAGATAGAGATAGAAGGCCGCTATATGTATTGTATATGTATAGTCATCATCAGACACATAAACAACTAGTGAGAGGGAGAGAGAGAGGGCTTGACTAAAGCAAAAATCAAGGGAAGCTATTTCTGACGTATTGAGAGATAGGGTGTGATTGACACAGCTGTCACCACCAATGTCTTTGCCTCAGATCGTGCCACGTTGAGAAAAATTAATTTGATGGAAAAATACCAGGGTTTTGTAGATCACTGAGGAGTACCGGAGCACAACCTCTCTCTTTCACAATAGGTTTTCTATTAAGACTTTATAGTCTAGTGGTATAAAAGAATAATTTAATGTATTGTACAAAATTAAAAAGTTATGGGTTTAACTCTATTCGTAGATAAAAAAAGAATAGAGCCTTTCAAAAAAAAAAAAAAAAAAAAAAAAAAGGATTTTTCTATATTACAAATTTTAAATGCACCTTAATTAATACGAGTATTATGACCAATATCGATTAATATATTTTAAGATATTTTAACAACCCACATATCCAAGGCTTGTAGCCTAGTGATATCCAAGGTGGATTTAAGGTGTTGCCCATGACCTATTGGTCATGGGTTCAAGTCCCGCCGTGGACAAAAAGGTGGAAGGTTCGAGGGAAGGCATACTGCCCCTTGTGAATGTCACTGTCTAGGCTTGAACCACTAACTTACTAACTTGCCGTTCAAAAAAAAAACAACCCACACAATCTACATTATTGTTATTCATAAAAATACTTAAACTTATAAATTTATAAGACACATAAACACCTGATGTTGAGTTATAAATCCTTTAATATTAATATATTTTAAAATAAAATAAATAAATAGATGGTAATTTATACAACAATTTAAAGTTAACTCTATTTATAATCCTCAGTTTGTTTTGTTTGTATTGGTTAATCGCCCCGTGTCCTTCTTCTTAAGTGAGGTTTCTTCCTTATTACTCGTGGTCACAGGTTCCTATACTTGTTCTTGAATACTCTACCTAATATTATTTTAAGATCAATTATTATGATTGTGGTTTATTCATATATTTTGTTCATTTGGAAGATGATAACCGGAAGATTCTTGCTGCTGTAAAGATAGATAAAGAGATATTTATTAACAATTAAATTCAAATTTCTTTCATTCTTAATAAATAAAATAAGTCGGTTTATCGTAAGTTAGCCCGATTGTTAGACTGAGTGGATGTTTTTAATTTTTGTCTTGTCTTATTCCTATAGGTTTTTATTAATTCGGTTTAAGATAATAGGTGTTAACAAAACTTTGATGTGATTGTTGTTAATTCAATTGATTGTCCAATGATTATGATACAACATTCAATTGAGTGTTAAGTAATTATGATCGTTTGAAAATGAAAGATACACATGGTACTCACTTACTCGAGCATATTAATAAATAGGGATTTGCTAACCATTGCCCTTAGGGCAATGGTTAAGAATGGATAAAGTGGTTTTTATACAATTAATGATGCATAACTAATCAAAGGTGGTTATTAAAATGCATGGGGGTGGTTTTTTATTAGTTAATGTACAATGATTTAAAGCCAATAAAAATTTCTTAAACATTGCCCTAAGGGCAATGGTTAGCATTTTCCTAATAAATAAATAAAATTATCTTTTAATAGTTATATATTTAGCAAAACTACAATTTTATTTACTTCCTCTAATTCAAAATAAGTGCTACACTTTCTTTTTATAAGTGATTCAAAGTGCTACACTTTAAAAAATTATCTAATTTGGCAAAAAAATAATAAGACTCACACTCACTAAATATCTACTTTAACAAATTGAAATGACCAATTTACCCTTACTTTTTACTTTTAAACATCATTAACCTCACTTTATTCAAAAGGTGTGGGACCCATTATCCACTAACTATTCAATTAATCTAATTTAACCATCAATATAATTTTTTGCATCAAAAATTGTGAAACCCAAAGTGTAGCACTGATTTTGAATCGAAGGAAGTATTTATTATGTAAATTCAAATATTCTCTATTGGTGGTGGGTTGTTGGTTGTTTCAACATTATTGTGAGGTTCTATGTTTGTTTTTTTCTGCATTTTACCATACAAAAAAATTCATAAATTGGGGATGATTGGAAGTTACTTTAACGTGTCTATCTTTTTATATAGAAGCCAAATTGTGCTTACCCATTTATAATTAAGTGCAAGGTGTACCCGAATGATGTTAACCTCTTTCCTTCCTGTAATTTCTGTCCAAAATAATGTTAATTTTACAATAAAACTAGTTTTTTATATTGTTCGGGTTGGATCAAAATTCTCTTTTAAGTTGTGTTAAAAAAGAGATATCCGAAAATGAACACTTTTAATTAAAGCTACTGATGCAAATATTTCGGATTGTCCGATATCTGTATCTAGAAATAGACACACTTAGACTGAGTAATGAGTGTATTGATTATCGATTGGGCAATTAAATATAATGATGTTACTCGACAATTGCTACTAGTCAATAAAATCATTCATTCAAGGACACTCGTTCTAACATGCTTATGGTTCAATAAGTAAAATTCATACATAACACTTGTGATAATTTTTAAAAACTCATACATAACCTGGCAAGTTTTTAAATTTTAATCTAATTATATATACATTTACTTGTGATAATGGCTGCAATAACATATGGTAAGGCAAAATATACAACTACATCTACTTAACTGATGTATATAACCAAAATAAACCAAAATCTGGTTTTTGTTTTACTTTATTCTATGAAAAGTAAAAGACATTGTATTCAGTATTTTGCCTAAAAAAGAACGTGACAGTAGTGATCTGGCTATATGCAGCAATTAGCATCTAGACACTTGTAAGTTGTATAGAAAACTTATTCTTATCGGGCTGGACCTATATAAATATTTTTGACTTCACAAGTTTACATAATATTGGGCTATATGAAGATTTTTTCAAAGAATTTTAAACGTAAACATCTTTTTATTTCACATGTTTTCATTTAGTAAATTTTTCATAAGTAGAACAAAATACATATTTTGATAACTTATATAAATTTTTAAATAAATGAATAATCTTAACAAAAGAATTAATACATTGTCGGAAATATAAAGATAATGATAGTATAATGAACAAAAGAACGTGAGGCCCAAAACGTTTTTAAAATACATTAACCTCAGGCCCAAAACGTAAACCGCTTCCTCTTCAAGGTCTCGCAAGGAACCTACGCTCCGTCGTCACAGGAGCACACAGCAGTCAGCTCACAAACATTGGGTATGTATTATTACCTCCATTGATCTAACTAATCATATTATTCTCATGAATGTGTTTAATGTCTTCTGTTTCTGCCAATATATATGATGAACTTATTGATTTTAATTAGCTACGTTTTGGTTGATAATTAGCCATATACCTCAGTTAAACTATTTTCTATTTTCTATTTTCTGCTGATTGTTAATTTTATAGATCTCGCAGGATTATAACTTGATTGAATTGTTTGTATTAAAATGTTTTATGTGTGATAATTGTTAGGTTATTGCTACATCGGCCTTCCGCGATCTAACGCTTTCCTCTATACCCGACCAGCTGCCTGTTTTTTCAAATTGACCTAGCTCTTCAGCAGTCCAGTTTCTGATCGGATCGGCCCATTTGATCATGTAAGTTTTCTAAGTGAATACATTATAGCTTAACTCAGTTTTGAAAATGATGTCGATGATTTATTAGACGTTTGTGTGGGGAACTAATCCCCAATTCCCCATTGATCTTTAGAAATTGCGCGAATTGTATCAGCAATTGATTTCACAGTTATTGACGCAATTACTTTAATTGTGTTAATCCTTTTATATTAGTTTCTTCCTAAATTACCCTCACATACATTTTGTTATCTCACAGAATGGGAGAACTTGCAAGTGAAAAACATGCAGCTTACATCTTAAAAATCGAAAAAAAGAAAGACGATATCGAATCAGTCCTAATGGAACATATCAGAATCAACGGGGCATATTGGGGATTAACCACACTCGACATTTTAGGTCAACTCAAAACCGTTAACCAAGAAACCGTTATTTCATGGGTCATGAGCTGTCAACACCCAAGTGGAGGTTTTGGCGGGAACGAGAATCACGACCCACATTTACTCTACACTCTAAGCGCAATCCAAATCTTAGCACTATTCAACAAAATCGAAATACTCGATATTGATAAAGTGTCAAATTACATATCTACCCTCCAAAATGAAGACGGTTCGTTTTCGGGTGACAAATGGGGCGAAATCGATACTAGGTTTTCCTATGTTGCTATATGTTCACTTGCATTACTAAAATGTTTAAATAAAATAAACGTTGAAAAAGCGGTTAAGTACATTATAAGTTGCAAGAATCTCGATGGTGGGTTCGGGTGTACCCCGGGTGGTGAGTCACACGCGGGCCAAATTTTTTGTTGTATTGGGGCACTTGCTATAACGGGTTGTTTACACTATGTTGATAAGGATCTTTTGGGGTGGTGGTTATGTGAAAGACAAGTTAAATCGGGCGGGTTAAATGGGCGGCCTGAGAAGCTTCCGGATGTTTGTTATTCGTGGTGGGTTTTGTCTAGTTTGATTATGATTGATAGAGTTGATTGGATTGATAAATCGAAACTTGTTAAGTTTATTTTAAATTGTCAAGATAAAGAAAATGGAGGGATTTCTGATAGACCAGATGATGCTGTCGATGTTTTTCATACGTATTTTGGTGTTGCGGGTCTTTCATTACTTGGGTATCCGGGATTAAAGCCTATTGATCCCGCTTATGCACTGCCTGTTGATGTCGTTAATAGAATTTTTCTTCGTTGACTTTTTTTCTTTCTTTTCTTCTAAAGATGCAACTTTTTATACGAATTATTTGTTTCATTTTGAGACTGTATATGATGATTGTGTTTTGCATAATTGTGTACTAGAGAAAATGATCCATTATGTTATCAACGGTTATCAATTTTGCTACAATATCATAAGTAATTGAAGTAATACCAAGGCTATTTTATAATGGGATGATACCACAACTTTTATTTCATCTATTACAACTAATGCTTGTACAATAAGTTGTAAAATTTATACTATAGTATGTAGGAACTAAAAGTTGTGATAAAGAAATGAATACGTATTTTACAACATGTTTTTTATAAATTGAAAGTTATAAAAATATCATACACTTGGGTTTTTTAGAAAAATTATGATTTGATAAATAAAATTTTGTTTTGCCTAACGTAACTCTTATAACAAATATGATTGACGCCTATAAACAAACAGTTGCCGTTCTAGCTCAGTTGGTAGAGCGCGTGGCTTTTAACCACGTGGTCGTGGGTTCGAGTCCCACGGATGGCGCTTTTTTTACGTGTATATATTACCCAAAATTTAAACCTATTCGTTAAAAAATATCCCAAAAGAGAATGAGTTATGACATTCCCGCCCCTTCCAAAGCTACCACATTCATCATATACTTCCTAATCCTTGGTTTACCTTTTCATGGCGGCCATGTCTCCTTCCTCATCCTAGTTTTCATCCTCTCCGAACACCCCACCACCTCCCTCTACCTCTCACCCAAAACGCTCTTCTCCAATTACGACAAAATTCTTTCAAAATCTTCGTCTACACGCCACCACTCTCTTCACCACCGCACAAGAGTCCCAATTCTACACATCTCTCCTCCGCACCCCTTTCGTAACCCAAGACCCCACCCAGCCTCACCTCTTCTTCCTCCCCTTTCCTCCCTCCATCTCCACGCGCAATCTCATCAGAACTATTCGTCTTAATTTCCCTTTCTGGAACCGTACACTCACTTTTACCTCTCAGCCGCCGGTGTTGACTCTTCTTCCGATAGAAACATTGTCGAATTGAAGAAGAATTCTATCCAGATCTCTTCTTTCCCGACGCCTTCCGGTCTGTTCATCCCGCATAAGGACATAACCCTGCCTCCGGTACACTCGTTCCAAGTAATTCCGTCGGTCAACGCCACGCCGGCGTTTCTCGGATACCTCCCGTTACGTTTAATTGAAGAAATTAATAGCGATCCTGAGTTCAAGGTTGAATACGAGCAAAAGGCGGAAATTCATGAAGAGTAGTAGATTTTGTTTATTTGTGTACGGCTCTGATATGACGTGGATGGTGGAGGCGATGGCTTCCGGGTGTGTGCCAGTGGTGATCACCGACCGTCCGATTCAGGATCTACCGTTGATGGACGTGATCAAGTGGTCGGAGATTGCTGTGTTTGTGAGTTCAAGTGGCGGCGCAGAGGGACTGAGAACGTTGTTGGACGGAATAGAGAAGAGTCGGTACGAGCAGATGAAGGAATCTGGTGTGGTGGCAGCACAGCATTTAGTGTGGAACGCGGAACCACAGGCGCACGATGGTTTATCAGCTTTGGTTGAGACGGCATACGATTAGATACGCCAGATGGGTCGAGCAGTAGTTCATCTAATTTTAGACGCCTTCTACGAACATAAAAAGTAAAACATTACGGAGTACCTGTTTACCACTAGAAGCGTGAATTGGTGATTTTTCTAAATTAGTATGCTAGCGTTAGTTTTTATTCATACAAGTATTTGTTTGTTTATACTAAAATTAGAAATATAGGTATTAAATAAACGACTATAGAAATTGCTGTAACGTTATATCTTTTGACCACAACTATGACTATAATATTGAAAAAATCATATTGTGTATTTTAGATATTTTAGTAAAGATACGTAAGTAGTTAGTTACGGTGTTCCAAATTTGCATTCAAGTTTTATTAATGTCATAGATTAGACTTATTAGGGCGACTTTTATAACCAATTAGGACAAAAAGGAGATTAAGACCGTTTACCCTACAATTGAATTTGTTTATATTGTTCGTAATGGACAACGGAGACCACAACCCCATCCGGTTACGTGGCGGCTCATTACGGCAATTGAACCTCGTGACCAATCCTCGATTTTTCGTTCCATTTGGTCATCCAGACGACCAATGTTTGTCGTGTGTGTTACGAAACAGTCACTTGTACATTATGCATACTAAGTTATACATGTATTAATAAAAGCAATGTTAATATTTGATCGTGGGTTTGTTCACCACTACATGTGTTTGGTCTGAAGAGAAAGCTGGTATGATGCTAATATGACACCAGTGACCAAACCCCATTATGAATAGTCCAGAACATGGTTGCCTTCCTAAATGGTTGATAAAGAATAATATGAATAATGGAGATTGAAATCTTCTCATCCTCTTTTGTTCGCTCTCACAAATGAGCAACATTAGAGCTTCGAACACTATGGGATCCTAATCCGACCAATGGAACCTATGTCTAACCACAATTGCCTAATGGCATATCTACCCAATTTTTTTTATTTTCATAAAAATATGGTCACTAACCCGTGAAGGGTTCTAATATTTAGGAATTGCATGCATATCTATGATGAAATCATAACACCAATTCTAAAGACAATAACAGAGAACGAAAGAGGGGATTCCAATCCTCCATCGAGTCAGAACCGGAAGGTTTCTCTCCACACGAGAACAAAGATTATCGGATGCAAATAAAAAGAGGGAAATCATGTTCTTTCGATGAGCTTCTTCTGTCTAATTCCACATTATTTAGTAATGGGAACAGGAGATGCATTTACATTTGTGGGTTTACAAGAGCACTTGTATGAAAAAAGTGCCGATTCGATGAGAAGTAATGGAAGTGTGATCGGTACTAGAACCTTTTTAAGTAGTTTTTTATAAGGATTGTAGACTGTGCTACACGAAAATTTGGTACAAGTTGGTTCCGGAAGGATCTATATAGCACTCGGTTAGATAAGTTTTACTGGCTGCTGACAGCTTTAAGTGGAATGAATTTTGGCATTTTCATGCTACTTGCAAAGAGGCACTCTACAAAAATGTGCAAAGAAACACAAGCAGTTGTAACTAACTAGTGAGTTAGTTACATTTGTAAGTGATAAATAATGCACCTTGATCCGGTGTCATGAATAACAATTTTATGACCGACGAGTTTAAAATCAAATCAATGAGCATTCATATTTTGACTAGTAACCAAGCTAAATATGTACATATTCATTAAAAGGCCATGCAGAATTACCTAAAAATAAGGCAAATTTTCTTTCAACTACACATATTCTATGGCTTGCTGAAGCTCCCAAGTACCCAAAAAACCCAACAAAACACCCCCTTGGTTCAAGAAGCTAACTTTTCTTACCTGGAATACAAAAATAACAAAATTAGTGTACTTAAACCATTCACAATCGGATGATGTTAAATCATATTAGGATCTTTATCATACACTTGCAGGAAATAAAAAAAAAATTAAAAAAAACACACACACACACACACAGTTAGGACCAAAAAAGAATCAGACTTTTATGAATAGATCTGTTCAAATTGAACTCTCAATTTGAGACTGAACCAAGCTTGCTAATTTGAGTCTCAACATTAAAGTGAAGTGTATAAGAAACTGATCTAACCTTGGGAGTTTTTGAGCGATCAAAAGAATGAGCCCATTACATATTCGTGGACATCAAGAACTTGTTTTTCTTGTCAATTGGTTTCAAGATTTGAAACGAACACAACAAATTTTCATTCACACTCATCATTGCACCAGCATTATCAAATTCACCACAATAATTTGGAGCCGAAAATATAGTTACAAGTTGCCTGTCAGCAAAGAACTCATAACCATCTTCCACAACCTATAAAAACACCAAAAAACAACAACATTACATACATACACAAATACATATACATATACATTTATCCAAAGAGAGTGAATAACCAAACCTGGTGAGCACGACACACAAGATCAAGATCATGTTTTGTTAAAAACTCAGAAACCTTATCAGCGCCAAAAGTAAAAGACACACCCCGATCATTCATTCCCCAACCACCAACATCTTTGTTTGGATCTGACCATAACAAATCACAAAGCAATCCAGTATCCGGGATAGCAGTTGGTCTGGGTAAGTTTCTGATTTGATCCAGATTGGTAAGATCGGGGGAAAGGCCCCCATGCATGCACAGAATCTTGTCATCAACAAGTGCAGCAACGGGTAGACAGTTAAAACAGTCAGTAAAAGCTTTCCATAGTTTCACATTAAACCGACGTTTGCATTCATCATAGAATCCATAGATTCTGTTTATTGAAGCACATTCATGGTTTCCTCTGAGAAGGAAAAAGTTTTCTGGATATTTGATTTTGTAAGCAAGCAGGAGGCAAATTGTTTCCAGACTTTGTTTGCCACGGTCAACATAATCCCCGAGAAAAAGGTAGTTGGATTGAGGAGGAAAGCCACCATATTCGAAAAGGCGTAAGAGATCACTATACTGTCCATGAATATCACCTAAAATCACAAATCAAAGAGAAGGGGAAGAAGAGGATAATCAGAAAATCATAATCACTTTCACTATATCTGAACACTAGAAATTGAGCAATAAGGGGGTAATCAATTTCAAAACGCAATGCCAAACACCACCTAAAATGACCAGACTTAAGATCAAACAGAAACCTACAAGGCTATAATCACGTAACTTATCAAATACAACTCCATCTCTTATTGTGAAATTAGGTAACGGCATCTTATATGAACAGAAAATTCGGTACCACACATATGTGGAATATATCCTCCATTTCTGCAAAAATTCGATTCTAAATATCTAATCGGAAGTATATATTGCTTTGGAAGTAATCACAAATAGCTCAATCGCATTACACAATACGATGCCCTAATATCACTACACAAAACAAAAGTGTGTATAATAAACACTAGTGCATGAAGGAAAGCCGATTAAAGAATACCGCAAATCTTAATAGGAGCTTCAAGCTCGAGAAGATTAGGCTGATTGATGAAGATTTCACGAGACGCAGCACAGAGTTGTTTGATTTCAGCCTCTGTAAGCTGAACCAGCTTCCCTGATTTAGTCGTCGATCGAACTTCAATTAACCGTTCGATTATCTTGTCAATGGCTATTGGTTCCATCTCAAGGATCGAAAGGCAATCGCAAAATTTTGAGTTATTTGGAAAGGGGGAAAATTGAAATCCGAAGATTTTAGGGCATACAAGAGCAACCCAATGGAGCGATCGCTTTTACGAAATTTGGGCGCCTGACGATGGACTGAGTTTTTATTGTTGATATTTGACCATTAATGTTTCTTAAAAGCTTATTTTTTAATTTTTTTTACTTTACAAAAAATTGATATTCCATTTCAAAATATCATTTTTTACATGGATAAAGAAGACAAATGAACAACAAGCTGCACTGCTATGCCTTTTTAAATTGCAAAACTAATTCTTTTAAAAACAATATTTGTGGATCTAGGTGTTATAACATTGCTATGCATAACACGTTGGACTCTATAAAGAAGCCCCTGAGGCATACGTTAGAAAAACCATTTTTAAATATTATATAGAATAAACATATTCATAAGATTGTCTTTGATTATTTTACTTTTTCTAACTATTTATAAGACAATTTTTAATCATTTCTTTATTAGCTAATAATAATTAGAATGCATGAAACATTTTAAATAATAAAAGTATTACAACTTCAAATAAAGTTACAACTCAAACGATTATAAATAATAATTTTGTAATGTCTATTAGATTTAATTATTTCTGTTTCGGCATTTTAATGCACAATTAATCGGGTGATTAGCTAACAGAAGCATACAACATTAATACTAGGTGGGTAATACTAGGTGGGTGTTTGGGATTGTGTTATTCCTAATGACGTTTTGAAAACGCATATTATTCCTAATGATCATAGCTTTTTATGTAGAATATTATTCATCCTTTTTATCCACATTACTTTTTTATACCTTTTGCATCAAAACCTCGAATACGAATGACAAATAAATATTGCGTATTACATACCCTAATTAGCCTAATTCAACCTACTAACAAGAAAAAGGCCAATTAATTTTGCAAGCAATCTTCCCTCCTTCAATTCCTTCACTTTCCCTCTTTTCTTTTCTCAACCGGAGAGCAAACACGGCTCAAACTCACGATCATGTGACAAATTTACCACCAAAAAACGTCACGTCAAGCATAATATGCACTTAATTAGAACAACACATTGACCCTTTGGAATCATTAGCCTCAACCTTAATATTGGTCCCTTTTGCAGGAGCAGAAGATGCTGCTTCCTGTGCAGCCAATGCTTTCTTGCTGACTATATGATAAATATCGAGCAAAATCGTCTGAAACGCCTTCTCGACATTGTGTGCATCGAGTGCAGAAGTTTCTAGAAACGAAAGGCCTTCTTTTTCTGCCAATGTTTGGGCTTCGTTTGCAGTAACGCCTCTAAGATGGTTCAAATCACATTTGTTTCCAGCTAACATAAGAACGATGTTGGAATCTGCATGGTCCCTTAGCTCACGAAGCCACCTTGGAACATTTTCAAATGATTGTTTTTTTGTTATGTCGTACACCAAAAGAGCACCTACTGCTCCTCGGTAGTAAGCACTCGTGATTGCTCGGTACCTCTCTTGGCCAGCTGTATCCCATATTTGTGCCTTCACTGTCTTCCCCTCAACCTGCAACACGTTAATCTCTGTGAGGACTTTTATCAAACACCTGGCCCGCACTAGAAAACATGCATCAAATTTTTTCTCCTAAAACCATAGTTTGGTTAAATACATTTCTGGCATGTAATGATGTAAATGTGACGTTGTAAGCATACAAACGATTGGGGTATAATCGTGATAAACAACGTAAATCAATGTAATTGTGGGGATTGCATGAAATCATTTGAACACGCTTGAAAATACAACCAACCTGAAGAGTCCTCGTGGCGAATTCAACACCAATGGTGGATTTGGATTCCAAACAAAACTCGTTCCGGGTAAATCTAGAAAGTATGTTTGATTTTCCGACACCAGAATCCCCAATTAAGACAATCTTGAATAAGTAATCATACTCGTGATCCACCTTATACGCCATTCCTTCTCGCTGTACTCGTTACAAACCTACAAAATTTGGGGGAAATTTAATCACCCAAAAAAGCTCAGAGGCAAAAACAATATATTTATAAATAACAGTAATTCGGTAATCCTTCTATTCCATCGAAATTACAGTCTTTTTGGTACAAAAAACAAAATTGAAGAAGCTAACCATGCAGGAATGGTCGATGAAAACAAGACTATATTAATAAAGAGATCAAATTTACATACGAATAAGAGAAAAAGAGAGCGAGGATACCAATTACCAAATTCGATAAGAACAAACAGAGCGCAACCGATTGATCTGGAATTTTGAACGGGGGAAACAATCAGAAAATTAAAAATCGAAATTATTTCAATTGCAAAATTTCACAAACACCCCCTATGCTATTGTTCAAACTACAAAAAGACACAAACTTTAGAAACTTTTGTGCATAAATTAGACTTGATAGATCACAACCAACCTGTAAGTAGGGTGTAAAAGGGGTAACATGACCTGACCTAAATCTGAACCCAAACCCAATTATAAACCCAATTATACTAGTCGGGTCATGTGTATTCGGGTTTATATGGATGAGTGATCTTATAAATTAAGTTAATTTGGTAAATAAGTTAACTTGTCTTTGTGGAATAACTTTTAATACATATTTCTCATAAAATGTAAATGGTAATGCCTTTTTGTTATTTCTTGGTGACATAGGCATGATATACAATATACAAGAGTTGCTTAAATTTAGATGAATGCAAATTGTGAGGCGTCATCTGAAAATGTGAATATGATGGTTGTACGGTCTAAAAATAGGATGTGACTCAACGGCCCGACCCATGTTGATGAAGAAAGTGTTGGGTTTTCTATGCATCTAGCCACAATTTACTCAAGACGGAAATCAAGAGTAACTTGATTAGAACATTGACCCGATTAAAACTATTTGGACCGTTAGGTTTACAATTCTAACGCAACTAGAATATTTAATAACTAATTAAATATAAATTCAAAACTTACATTCGTAGCACCAGGAGATTGCAAACCTTGTGATCTCGTTCTTGTCAGATTCACACTATGCATTAGGATTCAAGAAAGAATCCCTCTATTGGTTCACACCTAAGGGTTATCACGAACAGGACGATATACCACACCGTAGTATAAAGCACCTTGAGAAAACACCAAAAACCCGAACCCGAAAACCCTTTCGGTTCGACCGGCAGCGGCGGCGTACGGCGGCAGCAGCGGCGGTCGACGGTGGCTGGGTGGCGGACGGACGGCGGCTGTGGTGGTGCTCGGCCGAAGTAGGGGAGAGGCAAGGGGATCAAGTGATTAGTTATTAGGTTAAACCCCTTAACCCTAATATATATACTTGCCAAAACCTAATTATGATAATACCATAATTGTTCCAAAGCCCACTTTAATTAACTACTCCCTCCGTCCCACAAAAAAGTTCCCATTTCTCCTAAAGCTTTTGTCCCACAAAAAAGTTCCCATTTCTCACATGTGGTGGGCTCCACACAATAAAATACTATTATTATTAAGAACCCCATCAATAATATCCACTAATTATCTTTCTCTCTCCAAACCAACCTTATATTTTAATCAAAATAATACCAATGACCCCACCACTAACTATCACCTAAAATCTTGTGCCAAAGGGAAATGGGAACTTTTTTGTGGGACGGAGGGAGTATTAATTAAGCGCACAAGTATTAACTAAACTATTAATTAATACTTGGCCCGATACCATAATCTAGTTAATCACCCATCAACTAGATTAGCCCGTCTAGCCCGTTAGTCCGTTTAATTAAACTATTAATTAAACACTACGTTTTTCTCGTGTTCGTTGATTCCTCGAGGGCAACACGAATAGGACTCTAAAATACCCGAACCGGAATACCGGTTTATTTGATGTGTTGGACACCAATTCCAACAGTCTCCCACTTGGACACCTCATCAACTATAAACGGTACACGTTCGTGTATCCTTTAGAGTGTGCATAGCATGTGCAGCTGCTGAACTCTGAACTATCAGAACCAGTCCTATGATAAGTGATCATATGTCCTTCGTTGCGCGATATCATGTAACTAGTGACATGGACTTGTCAATCACTCTAGTTACGATTATGTTTCCTGATTCGAGATTTATGATGACGTTTTGACTACATAATTGAACTTTCAATTTAGTCATGACCTGCGCAGGTACTTCAGTGTCATATCAAATCAACAGGGGGCCCATAGATATCTCCTCTATCACTTTGATCAGAGGGAACGAATAAACCTTAACTACACCATCTTCCTTCATAGTCATCACATGACGCACGGAACTAATCTGTATAGCTACCAGTTACGAATAGCGTTGGAGTTAGACCAATGCATCACGAAATCGTACTAAGGAAATGATGCATCTTGGTTTGAAAACTCATACGATATTATCGCCTCACAATTACCCATGATGAAGTCCATGGGGTAATTCTCTGAGCGTGGGTTTGTCCAACATTTAAATACTCCTTTTAAATGCTCATGAGAGTAGCAGCAATCTCCATGCAATGTTCATACCTTTGAACAATCTACTAACTCTCCCATGACATCTTAATTCAGTTCTTATTCCCATAAGAATGACTGACTGTGGACGTTTAAGTAATCTCTTAGATTACTTTGGAATAGGTTTTAAACATGCAAAATGTTGAAATGGAATAATTAAATACTATATGAATGATAGAACACTTGTAAATTATTTAATCTCCATAAATAAATCATCAATTCATACAATTTAATTTTCACTACAATTTCAAATGAATAACACTTTAAGATAAGTCACTATGAAATCTAATTCCTATCATCCTCGCATGAGCATCATGCTTGGCACGACTCAGTGCTCTAGTGAAAGGATCAGCCGGGTTGTCATCCGACGATACTCTAGTCACTATGATGTCACCTTCCTTAACACGCTTTCTCACATAGTGATACTTTCTGAGTATATGCCTGGTTCGACTATGATCTTTGGATTCTGTAGTCAAAGCGACTGCACCTTCATTGTCACAAAAGATTTTCAATGGGTCCTTGATGCTTGTTACGACACCAAGATCGCCAATGAAATTCTTTAACCATGTGGCCTCTTTTGCTGCCTCACTAGCAGCAATATACTCAGATTCACATGTAGAGTCAGCGACTGCCTTCTGCTTGGAACTCTTCCAAGTGACAGCTCCTCCATTTAACAAGAACACCCACCCAGATTGTGAGCTTGAGTCATCTCTATCCGTTTGGAAACTCGCATCACAATAACCTTCCACAACAAGTTCGTCTTTCCCACCATACACTAAGAACATATCCTTTGTTCTCCTTAGGTACTTGAGAATCGTTTTCACCGCAGTCCAATGATCGTTGCCAGGGTTGTCCTGGAATCGACTCACTATGCTCAAAGCATATGAGACATCCAGACGAGTACATATCATGGCATACATGATCGATCCAATCGCCGAAGCGTAGGGGACTCGACTCATCTTCTCTAGTTCTTGCTCAGTACTGGGACATTGACTCTTAGACAATGTTATGCCATGATTCATGGGTAGATACCCTTTCTTGGAATCAACCATACTAAAACGCTTTAGTATTTTATCCAAGTATGTACTCTGGCTCAATCCTATTAGACGTCTTTCTCTATCTCTGTATATCTTTATACCGAGTATAGATCCTTCATTGCGAAACATTTTCTCAACCAAGACTTCACATCTTGCAGTGTAGGAATATGATTTCCAATAAGGAGTATGTCATCCACATACAATACTAGAAAGACTACAACGCTCCCACTAGCTTTAATGTAAACGCAGGACTCATCTTCACTTCTAGAGAAACCAAACTCCTTGACTTTCTCATGGAAGCAAAGATTCCAGCTACGAGAGGCTTGTTTTAATCCATAGATTGATTTCTCAAGCTTGCACACTCTATCAGGATATTTCTTATTGATAAAACCTTCTGGCTGTGCCATATAGACATCCTCAGTAAGTCTTCCATTAAGGAAGGTGGTTTTAACATCCATCTGCCAAATTTCATAGTCATGAAATGCAGCTATGGTAAGCAATATTCTGACAGACTTTATCTTGGCTACTGGTGAAAAGGTTTCATCATAATCAATCCCATGATTTTGAGTATAACCTTTTGCAACCAACCTAGCCTTATAGGTGTGCACATTCCCATCCATGTCTATCTTCTTCTTGAAGATCCACTTACACCCAACGGTTTTAATGCCGGGAGAAGTCTCAATCAAGTTCCATACTTGATTGTCATACATGGACTGAATCTCACTCTCCATAGCCACTTTCCATTTTTCGGCCTCAGGGCCTTCCATAACTTCCTTATAACTCGATGGCTCATTGTCATCAACCGGTAAACTATTACCAGTAGACGCATCGCCTTCAGCAATATGGTAATCATAATAATCACCAAAGTGCTCAGGAGGGCGAACAGTTCTAGAGGATCTACGTGGAACGGTAAGAGTTACATTATTTTCTTCAACAGGAATCTCATCCTCTGGTTGAGTGCTAGTGTCAACTATAGGTTCCACTACATTTTCATTGGTTGACTCTTGACACTCTTCAAGATCAATTTTTCTCCTACTGTCTTCTTTGGATAATAGCTTTCTCTCAAGGAAGAATCCTCTTTGAGATACGAACACTTTGTTCTCTTTCGGATTATAAAACCGATATCCAAAAGACTGTCGTGGGTAGCCAATGAAGTAGCACTTCTCTGATTTGTTATCTAGCTTGTCGTGAGATTCATGTCTTACATAAACTTCACAGCCCCGGATTTTCAAATGTTTTAGGGAGGGAGGATTCCATGTCCACATTTCAGAGGGAGTTTTGGCAACCTTCTTAGTTGGTACAAGGTTCACGATATGTGCTGCAGTCTCTAAGGCATATCCCCAGAAACTCACTGGAAGTGTTGATCGAATCATCATTGATCGCACCATGTCTAACAAGGTTCGATTTCTCCTCTCCGACACTCCATTCAGTTGTGGAGTTCGTGGAGGAGAGAGTTGAGATACTATTCCACAACTCTTTAGATAGTCGATAAACTCTTGACTAAGATACTCTCCGCCCCTGTCAAAGCGGAGCATCTTAATCTTCTTGCCCAGTTGATTCTCTACTTCTTTCTGATATTCTTTGAACGTTTCAAAAGTATCAGACTTATGTTTAATCAGATAAACATAACCATATCTACTGAAATCATCAGTAAATGTGACGAAGTATCGCTCACCATGTCTAGTGTTAGATTTGAACGGTCCACACACATCAGTATGTATGAGGTCCAACAAATCTTTGCCTCTTTCACACGACCCTGTGAATGGCGCCGTTGTCATCTTGCCAAGTAAACAAGACTCACACACATCATCTGATTTCAAGTCAAATGATTCTAACACTCCATCCTTTTGGAGTTTAGCTATGCGTTTCTTGTTTATATGTCCTAAGCGACAGTGCCATAGACATGACTTATCCAATACACCTTTGGATGAATCAACATTCAATATTAGATTACTTTTATTTACGCAACCAACATTTTCATAAATACCATTACAAGGAATAGCTTTAAAGTAAAACACATCATTTTATAAACCAAAATAGAACCATTGTCATTATCAAAAATGAAATTAAAACCATCCTTAAACAATGCGTAAAATGAAATAATGTTGCGTGCCATGCAAGGCGAAAAACAAACATCTAATAAAAGTAAAGAACATCCACTGCTAAGCATGAGCTCATAATCTCCTGTCTTGGTGACAGCAGCCGAGACTCTGTTTCCCATGATCAGATTAAGCTCTCCATGCTTCAACTTCCTACCATTTTTAAGTCTCTGCATATCAGTGCAAATGTGAGTACCACACCCTGAATCTAGAACCCAAGAATTAGACATAGAAGTATTGTGGAGTTCAATCATAAACGTACCTAGGACTCCATACTGTTGGATCCTATGATTCCTCAAATCATCAAGGTACTTTGGACAATTTCTCTTCCAGTGACCCATCTCATTGCAATGGAAGTAAATGTAGTCTTTGGGTGCTAGTGAAAAGGTTCTCTTCTTCTTAGGCTTTCGTTGGGCATTACCCACCTTAGCTTTTCTTTTCCTCTTAGGACGAGAAGATTCACCTCCTTCAGCATCATTAGACTCAATGGTCAAGACTGGAGTTCCAAAATCACAGTCGCAAGTAGTTAATAAGTCTTCTTCAACAACTTTTAATTCCTTGAGCAACTCTATGATTGTGGTTTCTCTCTTATTTTTGTCGTAATCTGATACGAACGAAGAATATTCGGGATTCAGCTTGTGTAAGATCATATCTACAGCTAACTCGTTAGAGATAGGCAGACTCAGACTTTCTGAGTTGTTTATATCCTCTCATCCTTTCGATGAAGCTACATACATATTCTCCATCTTGCATTTTGCATTTCTTGATGAGTTTCATGTTTTCATGAGCAGCACGTGAATTACCCAGATAGTCCACATAGTCAATGTCTCCAATGCTATTTCGAGACGAAACCTTATTGAGATACGACTTTGGTCGATGTGGTAGTGCGAGTACAATCGGAAGTGGAGGTGGAGGAGGAAGTGGGACATTGTTATTGTTATTGTTGTTGGCAGACATCTACAAAAGAAACAATTTCTTTGTTAGTGTATTCATTAATAATCCTTATGATAATTTTCCCAATCTTTATTCATAAGGCTAGGATACAACCACTAGTCATTTGATGTGAAGAGGGATGCCGTATTTCACACCGAATAATTTCGTGTTGCAGGCAAACTATTGTCAATTTCAATCTCATGAAATCCCTAGTTCTTTGAGATTCATTCTCTTAGGAGAATGGCATGTTAATCTCGAATCAATGCTCTTTCTAATCTATATGACAGGGATGTCGTGGATCATATATTAGAAGGTGAAACAACCATAAGACACCCACGTAGATTCCCGGCTCAAGTTCGCTTGGGTATCGCGAGAATCGTTTCACTCACAAAATAATCTCATAATTAACGTACCGGTTAACCACACGAGTTCCGTTAATCAGATTATAATGTGGGCGCGTGTCGTCTTATGGAGAGCACACGATGTTCACATTTATATTAAACGGGAAGGATTTGTTTAATTTTATGATTATATTTTTAATCTTGACATCATCCTATTATGTCCGTTCGGTAGCTCCATTCTAAGACAAGGGAAGCGGTGGGGAAGGTCAGCGCAAGGCGTGTTAAAAACGCGACCCCGTTCGAGATCATATCTCTCCTTTTCATCCTTTATATGCCTTAGACTATGGGTGAGCCTACTAATGACATAAGCGACAATGTATTTAACTTCAGTTATAATATATATAAACTATTATATAATTATATTCTATGACAATTAAAACTATTTAATTTCATTTACTAAAGTTTATATAGTATAATTAATTTTATAAACGTGCGAGGACGCGACGTTTTAATTACTATTATAACTATATCTTATATAATATTTAATAAACTTTTATTACATAATATTATATATATAAGGGAGGAATATCAAATCATATTTGATATATATAGGAATTTTGGAATTGATATATATATATATATATATATATATATATATATATATATATATACATATATATATATATATATATATATATATATATATATATATATATATATATATATTCTAAATTAAACTTTTAATTAATATATAATATATAATTAATTACTTTTAATATTTATGCCTTTATTTCTATTATAAACAATTATAAGTAAATAAGATAAATAATAAAATAATTCGAAAATCCAATCCCTTTTAAATATTTAAAATTTTCAAAAAATAATTTTAAATATATATATATATATATATATATATATATATACCGAAAAACAATTTTCGGATATATATATATCCATATTTAAAATATCTTTTGAATTTTAAATTTACCTTATTTTAAACCTTTAAAATTATCTCCTTATTTAAACCTTTTAAATAAGTAAATAAGATTTACCCAAATCTTTTATTTATGTATATATATTTTCGGAAAAATACACATACCATAATAAAGGATTTCTACTTCCCTTTTATTTAAATACCTTTTTTTAAATAAAATATATATATATTACCTATATAATCCGAAAATTATATAAAATATATAATTTTAATTTAAAACTCATTTAAATGATTAGAAGATATTTACAAAATCTTATTTTCCATAATTATAGATAATTCCAAACAATTTGAAACTATCATAATTTAATTTATTTAATAATAAAAAACGTTCTTAATATTAAACAAATATTTCCGAAAAATCGGAAATACCCAAAATTATTTTTGAAATTAATAAAACAATTTTTATAATTACAGAAAATTAATAAAACGTTTTTAATGGGTTTTTCAAATTTTCGGAATACCCTAAACAATTTTCGGTATTACCGAAAATCATAAAACAATTTATGGATTTCGAATTTAACGTCTAGCACAATTAGACTTGTAAACCAATGGCGCTCTGATACCACTGTTGGGTTTTCTATGCATCTAGCCACAATTTACTCAAGGCGGAAATCAAGAGTAACTTGATTAGAACATTGACCCGATTAAAACTATTTGGACCGTTAGGTTTACAATTCTAACGCAACTAGAATATTTAATAACTAATTAAATATAAATTCAAAACTTACATTCGTAGCACCAGGAGATTGCAAACCTTGTGATCTCGTTCTTGCCAGATTCACACTATGCCTTAAGATTCAAGAAAGAATCCCTCTATTGGTTCACACCTAAGGGTTATCACGAACAGGACGATATACCACACCGTAGTATAAAGCACCTTGAGAAAACACCAAAAACCCGAACCCGAAAACCCTTTCGGTTCGACCGGCAGCGGCGGCGTACGGCGGCAGCAGCGGCGGTCGACGGTGGCTGGGCGGCGGACGGACGGCGGCTGTGGTGGTGCTCGGCCGAAGTAGGGGAGAGGCAAGGGGATCAAGTGATTAGTTATTAGGTTAAACCCCTTAACCCTAATATATATACTTGCCAAAACCTAATTATGATAATACCATAATTGTTCCAAAGCCCACTTTAATTAACTATTAATTAAGCCCACAAGTATTAACTAAACTATTAATTAATATTTGGCCCGATACCATAATCTAGTTAATCACCCATCAACTAGATTAGCCCGTCTAGCCCGTTAGTTCGTTTAATTAAACTATTAATTAAACACTACGTTTTTCTCGTGTTCGTTGATTCCTCGAGGGCAACCCGAATAGGACTCTAAAATACCCGAACCGGAATACCGGTTTATTTGATGTGTTGGACACCAATTCCAACAGAAAGTTTAACTGAAAACCATCCCTTTAAGTAGGGGTGAGCATGGGGCGGGTTGGGGCGGGTTTTTACTAAAACCAAAACCCAAACCGCAAACTTCAGTTTTTAAGAATTAGAAACCGTTTGGTTTCGGTTTTTCTCAATAAAGCGGTTCGGTTTCGGGTTTTTTTTGGTTTTTTGTATTTAGAAAATTTTTGTATAAGACCTGGAAAATAATATAAAAAAACATGTGAAAAATAACAAATCATTTATAGTTAAAACTTTTTTTTAGTTAAATATCAAATCTTTTATAAATTTACAAATATTATTACAAAATTTGGAATATATATATATGGCGGGCGGGGCGGTTTTTTCGGATCGGTTTTTCGTATGCACCCAAAAACCGCCCTAAACATTCGGTTTTTCAAAAATTAAAATCGCTAACATCAGTTTTTCAAATGGTTCGATTTTTTCGGTGCGGTTTTTTCAGTTCGGTTTTTGTGCTCACCCATACCTTTAAGATCGATGTGTGAAAAGGGAAATAATCATGCCCATGCCTACTTACTTGAGTGGAACCAAAGAAAACTACCAATGTGCCACCTACATTACAACAATATGACATCTTAAATATGTTAAAATTTATTTTTAAAAGAAAATCCACAAAATTGGACGAGTTGTCTATGGACTAATAATGTCAATTTTTTTTATTAGATAATAGAATTAATTTGTAATATTTGACTAGTAAGAAGAAACACAAGATGAGTATTATTTAACTATACAAGAATTTATCTATACTATATTATAAAGAGTTTACACCTTCCATAATTAGCAAGGCTTAAAATTCAGCCAACACACTTGCTAACTATGGAAACTATTGACTTTTTATTAAAAAAAGAGGAGGCAGGGTTCGAACACGCGACATAAGACTTACAAGGACAACACCCAAACCTCTGCTGATCTACAAGGCAGATTTGTTAAATTATTAAACTTCAATATATTAAAAGGTGCAAAAACTGGGCGGGCATCAAAACTTTAATAGGCCCATGTAATAGGTCCATTGGGCTAAACGAGTCGTCAGGTAACCTGCACGAACTCTGTCATCTTTTCTGCCTCTAATCAATCGATTCAATTCCTGCATCAATTCCTTCACATAACGGTTCACCTTCTCGATTACACCTAACCTACGCTCTCAATTCACCCGTCTTTTCTTCTTCACCACAAATAAATTCAAATTCATATCTATATCTATCTTA
The DNA here is from genome assembly GCA_963853835.1 of Calendula officinalis. Lineage (NCBI taxonomy): Eukaryota > Viridiplantae > Streptophyta > Magnoliopsida > Asterales > Asteraceae > Calendula > Calendula officinalis. The sequence goes on along the minus strand of OY970824.1, from coordinate 61,579,195 downwards.
GAGCCATTTTTCTAGGTTTTTTCACAACTCGAACGAAACTCGCCGGTATGCTTCTTTATTACGAGTACGTTTTTTTATTGCTATTTGTTCTTTAATTTTATGGATTCGGGTTTCATCAATTTATTAAGTTAGCAAATGATGGATTAGGTGAAGGCGACTCACACGTATTTGGTTTCTCCAATGGTGCTCAGACTGTCAGGTAACCTTCATATCAGTTCTCTTCGCCTCAATGCTTATTTTAGTTGTCAGATTATTTTGATACAACAATTACTTTTCTAAATGACTTATATACTTGTTGCAGTTCAAAATTCAAATAGTGGTTGAGAAAGGCAACAGGTGACTTGAAGATACAGTGTTTTGTCAAGTGTGGCAAATGCCTGTTATTTGGATGCAAAATCAGCTGAGACTAAAGGAGCAGTGCTAATTTATGCTCAAAGAAAAGACTTGATCTAAGGAACTATACAAGTATGGTGCGAGGCCTAAAGTCTTTCACGTTGACCTGGCCCGTCATGACCTTTGTTGTAATTTGAGGTTTGTAATTATTTTTGTTAAAGTGCAACAGTGATTAAGGTCATTAAAAGATATTGGTTTTTGAAAGTAAATGGTTATTATCATAAGACAATAATTTTGTGTGTGTGTGTGTGTTTTAATCAGAAAAAGAAGGTGGAATTTGTGAAGGCAGCAAAGAAGCAACCACCACAACTGGTTACAAAATACCAAGATGTTTTGTTTTTTCAAGGTTAAAATTACACGGTTACTCAAAGAGGTTCAAGCAGACTTGAGAAGAACGATGCTTCCATATACGTCTCTAAACCTAAAGGTAATTATAATTATAGTTCCATTCAATAATGTTTATTGTTTATACATGCTTGCTAATGCAGGAAAAGAAACTGAACAACCTTAAAGAATTTTTAAATGTTGCAAGATCCATGGGTATTATACATTTCCGTATGTTATCAAAAACAGGAAATTCATTTAAATATTAAGTTATGATTTCTTTAGGTACCGTATGGTTGGAAGGAATGAGAGATGGAATGGAATAAAACATTCAAGTGGAATACAAATTTGTTGTTTGTTTTGACATTTAGAATGGAATGATTTATTCCTTAATGAATTCCATTCCTTTAGTAACCGCTTTTTTCATTCATTAGACCTACCCCGTTTTTTTCCATTCCATTACGCCAGGGATGGAATTTGACAACTTTGCCCCCAAATTTCCTACAAATTCTCCACCGGTCGTAATTTCAAAACTGAGACTTCATAAATTTTCATATCAAGAGTAACTGAAGCTAACATTACTTTTCATCCATATGCCATTAATTTAAATTGAGAAAACCTAATGGCTGATTTGTTACTTTTTTTTCCATTGTTGTCTGTATGGTTATCGATATATGTTTTATTAAAATTCAAATTTAAAACATTATATATGACAATATTTGTTATTCATCATAACAACTAAATTAAAAAGAATTAATTTAGGACAACAATTACAATTAAAAAAGTTAAGTTTTCTAACCTTCCTGCATTTTTGAAATATCTTATACGACAGGGGTAATATTGCCATTGTTTATTAATGTTATTCCATTCCTACCTTTATTAATTCCTTCAAAAGATAGCAACCAAACATGTCAATGGAATCGTAATGACTTATTCAATTACGATGTTCATTTCATTACTTCTTCCATTCCATTCCTTCAACATTCCATTCAAGTCAACCAAACAGAGCCTTAATGAATTGCAATTTTTGTAAATTTATAATTGTCTAAAAAATCAGAGCTGTTTATGATGGAGTGATGGCGATTTGAATAAATTTCGTTGCGTAAACATATATTTCCCACCACCTATTGATGCTCACTTGGTACGTTTTTTCACTTTTGTATAATTATAAGATTTTGTAATCATATTGATACTATAATTGTTTATAAAAAGAGTTTTAAGAATGGACACAAAAGTGGTTGTATGACGTGTTTCAAGGTTTTCGTTAGCGATTGAGGTGATCGAAATCAAAATTTACTTGATTAAATGTTATGTTTTTATTTACATCGCAGATGATGTTACTCGGGTTTAATTCCTTCTATTTAGTCAAATTCATTTCATATTTCCTAATTGTATGTAATTTGATCTCTAATTCCTACAGAGTGCGGTTATCAATTTTCATGATTTATACCCCGGAAAATTGCAATTCTTGGTTTTGTTGGAGGCCCTTTTACCCTAGCATCGAATGTGGTTGAAGCGGGATGATCAAATCATTTTTCTAAAATAAAGAGGCTAGATTTATCACAACCGAAGGTAATGTATTACTTTTTTTTTTAAATTTAGCATATTTTTGTACATGAATGGTTTTGATGTAAATGTGCCACCATTAGTAGTAACTGTTAAATCTTAAAAGTTTCCCCTATTAGTTTCTGTAGTTAAAATGGAATTGGATTAAACACGTCGCTTGAATTTGACCATTCAGATTTAGCCGTTTCGGGGGAATGTGTACCCCCGTGTGATATTCGGGTCAAATTTTTTTATCAGTAATAATAAGATAAATAATATTGTGAAGAAACCATGAAAGGTAAACATATATTGAATCTTGTTCATGGTATTGTTTTTGGTGTATCAGAAGTCCAAATTTGACTCTTAAAAGTCAAACAGGTTAAATTTATGATGGTATATTGACAAAAAACTACCACATGCTCCTCCGGTCAGTTTTATTTGACAAAAAACTACTACATGCTCCGTATTTTCCATTATCACATTATGATAATATTTTGATGGTATATTGTCATATCATATGGTAAAAAATTTATCCCTTTTTCGATAACAAAAAAAAAACTCATTGTAGTAATTTTAAGTTTCAAACAAGTGAACAACCAACAATATAATGATCTAAAACTTTTTTTTGTGCATGAATCGAGTGTTAGGCTGCATTACAACACCAAAGAAGGGGAGTTCCATTCGATTGCTAAATCCCCAAAGTTTATGAACAATGTTTTGTATTAATTAATGTTTAGTTGAATGAAAAAAAAACAAAATGTTTTTTTGCTTTTTATTTGAGATGGTATGCGTTATAAATTTTTGACGTTCTATTCGTTTAACTCATGTAACCCTTTCCTTAAAAGATTAACTTATTATTAAACGGGTCGAAAATTGAAACTAACAATGAGCAAATCAAACAAGTTATATTTTACTCTCATAGCAATACAAAGACTCGATGTTGAAGTACTTAAGAAAATAAATCAATCTATGGTTGTCGGTATCACTGTATAATTTGTTCACAACAAAATGTTGTTACCTGGTACCCGCCGCCGCATTGCGCGGGTACCAGCTTGTAAATTGTAATGTTAACAAGAGAACCACAATATTTAACATTGTCAAACTCGCCTTAAATTAAGACGGCTTTTGTACGATGTTCGATTTTAACAACGTTGGATTGTTTTTGAGAAACCAATGACGTTGGATTTCCTGTATATACATAAAAGCGATTCTCATCCTGGTATCATCTTCAAATCAAAATCTGGTAACTGAAAGTCAATGGCATCTCCACCATGGCTGCTCTTTTTACTCACCGTCACATATTCTTTCATCCTTAGCGACACTTTAGCAGCTGACTCCAATCATCTCAAGGCGCGCATGCATTTCTTTTCTTTTCCAAGACCTTGTTTTAAAGAATGTTATTCATTGAAACAAACTTAAAAATTCTTTCTATTTGTGATGTACACTCAAAACCGAAAATGCAGATTGGTCTTGTTGACTCTTAGAATACACAGGACAATCTAATCCAAAAATCACATTGATTAAAAAAATAACATGGATTTCGTTTTCAAAACCTTTTCAACACAAGAACACAAATTTGAGAGAAAATTTAATTTTCAGAGTCTAAAACAAAACTAAATAAGGCCTAAAATATTTTGAATGGGGCAAAAAAGACAATAGGCCAAAATTTGGGGCTAAAAATTAAACAAATAAGCTAAAAATTAAACAACTCTAAAAAACACGTTTTTTGGCCCGCATTTTAATAAACTGCCTAAGGCTGTTTACGGGGCGTAGTCCTTGTCTCTAGCTACGATTTAGGTGGTAGAACACCTGATACCTATACTTGAAGCAAAAGTTATACCCATTTTAATGCAACTCTTTCGTCACACGGCCGTATTGAGATGCAAGGAAAAAAAGGATCTCTACATTTTGCCTGCATAAATTTGTGATAGTTTTTTATGTTTACTAACATGCACGATATGATCACTAACGTACGTTCTTGTTGTATTTCGAGCAGCCGGGCATCAACTTCGTTGCTCCGAAGCTACAAAGGAGCTTTAATGGGTTTGTCGCGAAGCTAACAGAAGATGAAAAAAACCAAATAGCTCGTAAGTGTATTTTATATTTTTATTACACATTTATTTAATTATATATTAAAAATCGTTATATAAAAACCATGAAATCAAATAGTAACGGTAATTAATGTAAACAATTTGGTCAATGTTACTTCATTATCATGATTAATTTCCTCATCGTTTGTATGTAGAAATGGAGGGTGTGGTGTCAGTTTCCCCAAGCCAAACTAAGAAACCACAAACAACAAGATCATGGGACTTCATGGGCTTCCCTCAAGATGTCAAAAGAGCACCACTTGAAAGTGACGTCATCGTCGCCATGCTAGACACCGGAGTCTGGCCGGAATCCGACAGTTTCAAGGACGACGGATTCGGTCCTCCACCAGCCAAATGGAAAGGCTCATGCGATTCCACTAATTTCACCTGCAACAAGTAATTAAATATATATATACACTTCACAATTTCGTTAATTAATTAATCCTTACAATATCACTTTATAAAATATTAACATTATTATACATTGTTTATTAGCAAGCTGATCGGAGCAAAATTCTACAACACCGAGGGGAGTAAAGACGACGCGCCGTCGGCAAGAGACACTGAGGGCCATGGCGCACACACTGCATCCACGGTGGCCGGAGGTGCGGTGGTCAACGCAAGCATGTTAGTAAAGGAATGTGAATATGTGAATAATTCGATGATCATTCTCATTGCCTATGATGACTATAAATAATACAAGAGAAATACAGTTGCCTAATAGAGAGGCATAATTAAAGGGTACATAATAGGAATCTAAATATATACAATGAATGGACATAAATGTGGACGGTTATGATATCGTCCAAGTCTTCCCGGCAGTTGGAGCAGGAGGTGACCGAATGCACAAACTGGATTTGAATCGTTGGAATAGGTGCCGGGGGAGTCCTTTTGTGAAAATATCCGCATATTGGTGATCGGTGGGAACGTGAATGACGCGGATCCGGCCGATTTTGACAAGATCCCGAACAAAATGTATGTCTCTTTCCACGTGTTTTGTGCGTTGGTGTTGGACGGGATTGTCGGAGAGGTAGACCGCTGAGATGTTGTCGCAATAGACTAGCATGGCTTTGGTAACTGGTACGTGTAATTCAAGTAGAAGGTTTCTGAGCCAGCTAGTTTCGGCGGTGGCATTTGCGACTGCTTTGTATTCTGCTTCGGCACTAGAACGTGATACGGTAGGTTGTCTTTTTGAAGACCATGAAACTAAGTTGTTGCCGAGGAATACACAATATCCGGAGGTTGACCTTCGGGAGTCGGGACAACCTCCCCAATCAGCGTCTGAATATGCGGTAATTTGGAGATTTGATGATGCCTCGATAGTGAGTCCTTGATCGGATGTACCTTTTAAGTATCGGAGGATTCGTTTGAGGAAGTTAAAATGGGGCTCTCGTGGTGCATGCATAAATAGAAAAACTTGTTGTACCGCATAAGTGATATCGGGCCGGGTGATTGTGAGGTATTGGAGTGCACCGGCTAGGCTTCGATATAAAGTGCCATCGGATAGAGGTTGACCTGTATTTGCACTAATTTTTGAGGATGTGTCAACCGGTGTTGAAACGGGGTCTCATGATTCCATATTTGCACGTTTAAGTATGTCTTTGACATATTGCTTTTGAGATAAAAATAAGCCGTTTCCCGTTTTCGTGACTTGTATTCCAAGAAAATGATTTAGTGTTCCCAAGTCTGTCATGGCGAATCGTTGGATAATGTTTTAATTACCTGTTTCAAAAAGTGGTAACTAGAGGCGGTTAGGATAATATCATCAACGTACAAAAGTAGGTAAGCCATGTTATTTCCTTGCCGATACACGAATAAAGAGTTATCGGAAGTGGTGGATTTGAACCTGTGATTAGATATGAAAGTTGCAAAACGATGGTACCACGCTCGTGGTGCTTGTTTCAAACTGTATAAAGATTTTCGTAAGCGGCATACGTGGTTTGGATAGGTTCTATTGACAAACCCGGGCGGTTGATGCATAAAAACGGTTTCCGATATATTCCCGTTAAGAAACGCGTTTTTGACGTCAAGTTGGTGGATGGACCAAGAACGTGATGTAGCAAGCGCAAGCACGGTCCGAATGGTTGTGGGTTTGACTATCGGGCTAAAAGTTTCGTCACAATCAATACCCACTCATTGAGATTTTCCATTGACAACGAGGCGTGCTTTATGGCGAGCTAGAGAGCCATCGGAGTGAAATTTGTGTCGATACAACCAGTGACATCGTATAATATTAACATTTGTGGGCCTGGGAACCAAGTCCCATGTATGATTGTCACATAATGCTTTAAATTCATCATGCATAGCCTGTTTCCAATTTGTATCGTGTAAAGCTAAGTGTGGGTTTTTAGGGATAGGTGAAGTTGTGGTGGTGTGAAGATTGAGGCGGTTAGTCGGTTTGTGGATGCCGGATTGCGATCGGGTAGTCATCCGGGTGGGGGTGGCGGAGGTGGAGGTATAGGTTGGGGGCGGGAGGTTGTTGTGCGGGTGAGGGTGTAGGGTTAGTAGTGTGTACGGGTTGAGGGGATGGAGGAGGGGTGTGGGTGGTATTTTGGATATCTTGGGTGGTGGTATGTTGGTTATTGTTTGGTGTCGAGTGGTGGGAGGGTATGGTTGGGATGGGGTTATTTAGTGGTTGGTATGTGTGTATGGTGGAGGGAAGATTTGTATCAGTGTGTAAAAATTGGTAATTTGGTTTTGGTGTAGTGGGGTTGGCAAAGGGAAACACACTTTCATCGAAGGTAACATGTCTAGATAGATGGATTTTACTGGTTTTAGGATCTAGACATCGGTAACCCCGATAGTTGGCGGGATAGCCAAGAAACACGCACCGGATGGAGCGGGTATCTAGCTTGTTTTTACGGTTGGCTGAAAAGTTAGGGTAACAAGCGCACCCGGACACACGTAGGTGATCGTAGTTGGGGTGACGATGATAAAGGATGGATGTGGGTGTTTGGTTTTGGATAACTTTGGTGTGGGTGATGTTGTGTAGGTATGTGGCGGCATGAAGGGCATTAACCCATAGGGTGTTGGGTAGGGATGCATGAGCAAGAAGAACAAGAATGATTTCGTTTAGACGACGAATCATTCTTTCGGCTTTGCCATTTTGAGAGGAAGTTTGAGGACAAGAAAACCGAAATTGTAAACCATGTGTAGTAGCAAAACTTTTGAAGTTGTGATTGTCAAATTCTCCACCCATATCACATTGAAAGCTTTTGATGTTGGTTTTAAATTGTGTGTTTATATAAGAATGAAATTGTTTAAAACGTTCAAAAGCTTCCGATTTGAATTTTAACGGATAAACCCACACGTATTGTGAAAAATTGTCAATTAACACCATGTAATATTTGTACCCGGTGGTACTCGTTATGGGTGATGTCCATAAATCGCAATGAATTATATCAAACGATGAAATAGTTGTGAGGTAGAATCAAAAAATGGTAACCGTTTGTGTTTTGAAATTTGACACGAATGACATAACGAATGAGTAGTACTACTACTTTTATTACACGAAATAGTAGATTGAGAACGCAACAAATCGATGACATTGCCGGCGGGATGTCCGAGGCGGTAATGCCATAGATTTGGGGATGTTGTAGTAAAAGCAAATTGCGGTATGGTAGGCTTGGTGAACGGGTAAAGTAGGCCAATGCTATTGTGGCGACTGATGATCCGCCCAGTCTTGTAATCCTTCACAAAGAAACCAAAAGGATCAAATTCAAGAGATACATTGTTATCAATCGTAAATTGTCGAACGGAAATGAGATTTTTTATTATTCCAGGGGTATAAAGGATTTTATTAAGGTGGAGCATTTTTGGATGTTTAAGAATTGTGTTCGTGCCTGATCCTTTAACCGGAATGTCATTACCGTTTCCGACAAAAATAGATTTTATGTGAGAATTTGACGAAAAGTGGGAGAGTTTACCCGAGTCACCCGTTAGGTGAGAAGTGGCACCGGAGTCCATGTACCATTGGTTATCGTCGATGTTAAATGCTTGAAAGGCAGCTCCGATATCCGTTGGATCCAGGGCATTGTATGAATCGGCAATATTCACCTGTGGTGATTCGGGAGGAGTGTTTGTAGGTTGTTGCCTATTGGAGTTGCGGTTTTGGTTAGATGGTGGTTGTGGTGGCTGTTGTGACCAGGGGAACGCCCACCCTTGTTGAGTAGGGTAGGGACACGGTGGCGGCATCATAGACCACCACGGGTTGTAGTATGGTGTGTAGGAGGCATTGTTTGGTGGACCGGATCGAGTGTTTCTCGGATTCCAGTGACGAGGGGGACCGGTTTGTTGGAAGTTGCGGGGGTTTGGGTTGGATCGGCGGTTGTGATTGAGTCTGTTGGATTGGCGGTTGGAAGTGGGGTTTGAAAACCGGTTATTTTGGTTGTTCGAGGGGGTGGAAACATTAGCCTCAGCGATTGGAGGGGGTGTTTTTGAGGTTTCACGAGCATGTTGACGGTTGTGTTCAAGTTGAAGCATGCTACGGTCGGTGTCCCAATCGGGTAACGTTTGGTTGATGTAGGCTGTTGTCGTGTCATATTCAGGAGGAAGGCCACGAACGAGTTGTAAAATGAGACGTTGTTCATTCACCGGATTGTCAACGTCGGTTAGTTGATCCGCCAAATCTTTGAGTTTTTGACAATAATCTTCAAGATTGGCGAACGAGCGGAGGCTGAGGTTAGTGAACTCGTGTTCGAGTGCCGCTTCCCGGGATCCCTTGTTATTAAGGAATATGTTTCTGATCTTCACCCAAGCTTTATGGGCAGTTGAGTCCGGTTCAAGGACACGGGTCAAAAGGTCATCAGAAATTGAACCATAGATCCATTGAAGGACTATGGCGTCAATTTCCGACCACTGCTCGAAATCTTCGTGGGTTGCATCGAGTGGGGGGGGGGGGGTTCCGTCAATGTGCGCAAGAACCTTGTAGCCCTTGGCATGAAGCCGGAAGAGTTTGACCCAAGCCGAGTAAGTTAATTTGGTACCGTCAAGAACTCGTACCTTATTTTGAATATTAGTGACGGTGTAGACCGGATGGAGAGAGGTGGGCGATTTTGGCAGATTGTTGGTGTTGTCGCCTGTGACCGGCGGTAGATTGTTGTTTGGGATGTCACCCATGACCGGCGGTGATGGTGAAACTACAGCCGTGGCTGTGAAGTTGGTACCCTAATTGGGTGAGAGCAAAGCTCTGATACCATAAAGGAATGTGAATATGTGATTAATTCGATGATCATTCTCATTGCCTATGATGACTATAAATAATACAAGAGAAATACAGTTGCCTAATAGAGAGGCATAATTAAAGGGTACATAATAGGAATCTAAATATATACAATGAATGGTCATAAATGTGGACGGTTATAATATCGTCCAAGAGTTAGGGCTCGGTAATGGGACGGCTAGAGGCGGCGTTCCGTCAGCACGTATAGCCGTCTACAAGATTTGTTTTCCCGAGGGTTGTTCAGACGCCGATATCTTGGCGGCTTTTGATGATGCAATTGCGGATGGAGTTGATATCATTTCACTTTCAGTCGGTGGTTCTTTCCCTCTGAATTATTTTGAAGATTCAATCGCCATTGGAGCTTTTCATTCTATGAAGAATGGAATTCTTACTTCCAATCCGCCGGAAATGACGGCCCTGACCTCGGAACGATTACAAATTTTTCACCATGGTCATTATCGGTTGCTGCAAGCAGCATTGATCGGAAGTTTCTAACTCAAATTGTGCTCGGTAACAATATGACTTATGAGGTTAGAAATTATGATCTTTCAAGATTTTGAGATATTGCGACTGATGGTACTACTAGAAAACCGAATTTTACCAACGGACAGTAGATCCGTTGAAAAATTAATGCATTTCAACTGAATTACCAACAGAAATACTTTACTTAGTTTTTACCTTTTACCAACAAGCATCCGTTGGAAATGTTGTTGGTAATTGTTTTTATTTTGGAAGGGAAAATTTACCAACATCAGAATTTTCATTATCCCGTTGAAAATAATCATTATGTTGTTAATCTAATTAATTGAAACTCGTGTAGGGACCGACGGTAAACACATTCGATGGCGCGGTTCATCCGATAGTTTATGGTGCATCAGTGCCTAATACGAAGAAAGGGTTTACATCACAAGAATCTAGGTAAAGTAATTAACAGGGATACATTTCGTGACAATATTATGGCATGATTTTGGTCACAAAAGCTGATTATTAGTGACGAAATGCAGATACTGCGAACAGGATTCCTTGGACCCGACTTTGGTTCAAAATAGAATTGTTGTATGCGAGGATTTTGATGGACCGGGTAATGCCTTATTATCGGGTGCAAGTGGTGCCGTGGTCGAAGGTGATTTCGGCTTCGATGATCTGGCGTTCTCGTTTTCGCTACCAACAACGTATTTGAGCCAAAACTGAGTTGTTGCGCTGACCTGCAGTCTCGGACTGACTTCCTGTACTGACCAGGCTGATTTACAGTACTGATCTGCTGCGACTGACTTCCAATACTGACCTGCCGCGCTGACTTCGTATACTGAGTTCCTGGACTGAGTAGGCAGTTACGGAAATTCTACAGTAAATGCAGTTTGCTGTTTTGATTTCTTGTTCAATGGTATTGAATGCATTTAATGTTTTGAGTAAACATTACTTGTCATTCTACACTATAAATAGAGACATTGGGTCTCATTTGTAGACACACCAATTCACATCTTCTACACCTACTTTTAAAGATCACTGCTTTCTCTCTTGTGAAAAACACTCTTAACTTTGGTTAGTGTTCGGACTTGGATTATATCTGGTAGTGTAAAACTACTCGGTTGTTTTACCCTGGGAAATAGACAATGAATCTATTTTAAGGGAATCGTGAATTTCATGAGACTCAACCAAAACCTTGTACTTGTTTGTGTTCTATTTATTTGTTTTAATCTATTGTAAACGTTTTCGTCAATTTCCCTTATTGTAATTGAATTTTATTAATGAAAATTGGTATTAGCTCCCACAATAACAAAATATATGTACATTTGTACAATATTAACCTACCTTATGTTAAATTTGAATCTTGTTGTAGCCCGATTTAACCGCACCTGGAGTGGACATATTAGCCGCATGGTCAATGGGTACAACCGTAACCGGTGAAGAGGGAGACACACGTGTCGTCCCATATAATATTATCTCCGGGACTTCCATGTCTTGCCCTCACGCCAGTGGTGCTGCTGCTTACGTTAAATCATTCCACCCAACGTGGTCTCCTGCCGCCATAAAGTCCGCCCTTATGACCACCGGTACTATTTTAGCTCCTAAAATAAAGGAGGTGATATCTACACCACAACTTATGTTTTGATATACTTGTACAATCTATTTTAAATTAATTTGTACAGTGTAATGAGGAAAGTAGTTTTTATGGTGTAGATACCACCTCCCCTAAAATATAATCAAAATGTTATCCGATATTCTAAATGGTACGTTGACCAAAAATATAATGAATTTATAAACGATTTTCTTCGTGGCAGCTGCACCGATGACTTCAACCAAAAACCCCGATGCTGAATTTGCATATGGCTCTGGCCATATTTGTTGGTGATTTGTATCACCAATATTATTTAAGTGTAATGGGATAAACTTGTTGACCAAATGTAATCTTAATAAATACTCCCTCCGTCCCACAAAAAACTTCTCATTTGGCTTTTGCACAAATTTTAAGGTGATAGTTAGTGGTAGGGCCATTGATAATACTTTTGATTAAAATATAAGATTGAGTTGGAGAGAGAAAGATAGTTAGTGGATATTAGTGGTGGGGTCTTTAGTAATAATATTTTTTTATTGTGTGGAGTCCATCAAATATGGGAAATGAGAAGTTTTTTGTGGGACAAAAATTTAGAGTGAAATGAGAAGTTTTTTGTGGGACGGATGGAGTATTAAACAAGTAAGGATGGTGCGGAGTGCACGCTTGTTTAAATTTATTCTGATTAAAATACACCGACTGAACCAGGGTCCGGGGGCAGCGCCCCTGGGAACGGGTCCAAGGGGCAGCGCCCTGGCGGGGTCCAAAGGGCAGAGCCCCTGGCTGGGGTCGAGCTAATATTCCTTTATAAAGGCTAATATTCCTTTATAAAAAATGTGTTGAAAATCCGAATTCTAAAATAAAATCCTGTTTTTCAACCCGTTCGATTTGACCCAATTCCAACCCGGTTTCGGGCAGTTTTGGCCAGATTTATACGGTTTCCAAACTGCCAATAGCAGTTCAATTCGGTTTTCCACAGAATGTGGATTAAGGATGATTTTGTTCATAATCTTAATCTGGTACGAAATTCTCACAGCAAATTCATAAATTCTCTGTTCTTGATATTGTGATTTATCCGATTGAAGATTTCGTTGTACCGACGAAATACTTTGATCTGAAAGTGTTTCACGACTTCACAATTTTCCAAGTAAACGAAATCATCACGAAATTATCTAACAATATTGACCCATTTAAGGCCACCGACCCTGGTTTGGTCTACGACGCTGGAGAATCCGATTATGTGGCATTTCTATGTGGGCAAGGTTACAATGCCACTAATTTAAAAATCGTGACTGGTAATGCAAGTACTCGTTCGGGGACCAATAATGCAACTGTTTGGGACCTAAACTATCCTTCATTTGCTCTCTCGGCTATACGATCAGGCGGCATAGTTCGAACCTTTAACAGGGTGGTTACTAATGTGGGTGCACCAGAGTCTACTTACACCGCTAATGTGTTTGCACCACTCGGGCTTGTGGTGAAGGTTAACCCGAGCAGTCTTTCGTTCAAGGCGGTTGGTGAGAAACAAGCTTTTGTTGTGACAGTTAGTGCGAATATTGTATCAGATCCGCTTTCGGGTTCGTTAGTTTGGAGTGATGGAATTCACAATGTTACGAGTCCTATTATTGCGTTTTTTGCTTAAAATGTATTTCATTTCATTGGTTTATTTCATAATATGTATTTTAGTTCATTTGTTCCTTCGGATAAATTATAAATAATAAGTCCCGGTGGACATTGGGTCAACTGGATGCCATTTTTCTTCTTGTTTACAAATCAAGAATCTTGATATTGTATTGAAATATCAAATTTGAAGGAAAAAACGCATTATTGAACGTATTTTTAATAACCGTCAAATGATATACTTCCTCGATCTGATTCAAAATAAGTGATAAACTTTGAGTTTCACGGTTTTTGAGGTAAAAGATTATAATGATGGTTAAATTAGATTAGTTTGATGGTTAGTGGGGAAGGAGTCCCACACATTTTGAATAAAGTGAGATTAATTATGTTTAAAAGTAAAACATAAGGGTAAATGAGTCATATCACTTTATTAAAGTAAATAGTTAGTGGATGTGGGTTCCATTAGTCTTTATGCATAAACATTTATCAGAAGGTCATCGGAAACGTTCAAAAATAACCACGACAACGGTTAGATCGCGTGCATCACAAACATAAGCCTAGTCATCCGAAAATTACTTATAACATGAATACACTTAAAAAATTATAATTAGATGCTTAGAATACAAGGTTATATACCAAAATGTTCTATCTAAATAATATTCCAAACACATGTTTGCCAATATAAAACTGTAAAGTGCACTTAATGGCAATCTGCGAGAACTTCAATATGGCCAAAATAATTATCTAAATCTTAGGGGTGAAAGATGCACTGGAACAAAATCTGTGTGGGCATTATTTTAAATTTCTTATGGACCCCCAAGCTATGGTTCATATGCTTAAAAGGTCCATAAACTTGAACATTACACAAATATACCCATTTGTGACTGTTACTTTGTGTCACTTCGATACCCCATAAAGGCATATTTATTTTCCAAGGATATGGTTTGCCAAATAGCCACTTAACAAGATAAACTTTTATATTGCCCTTCAAAACCTTTTGCTAAACTTACTTTAGAACCTTATCATGAATCATCTTTCTTTCTTTCTTTTGGATTATGGCTTTTTTATTTGTTGGAAAATACGATATATAATGGATAATTACAAAAAGTAAGTGGATATCAAATTACTTGTGGTTAAAATAAATCAATTATAATTGCAAAATTCTTATTAACATTGTTGCATTTCATGTAAAATTGGTTGAAAATTTTAAAAATAAAAATAAAAGGTATATCATTGCCTTAACTTGTGTGGTGAAATAAGTTTAGACCATAGATTTCCCCAATCCACTTATTTGATACGATGAACGCCCCTCCAAACATAATAAACGATGGTCCTTACAAGCATATTCGAAGAGTCGATGTCAATCGGAGATATTTTAGTAAACATTATAACATGTTTTGATGTTTTTGGGGTAACATTAACCTTGAAAGTGTCAAGAATTGACAAATGGTATGTTGATGACCACAAAACTATATTCTTTGTCCAAATAATATCTTCGTAACATTCTACAATGATTAGACCGGTGTACCAGATGTCCCAGAGAATCTAATACACAATCTATTAGGTTGGCGAAATCTTTCTCATGCGTATAAATCAAAAGAAGCTCGAAAAAGGGGTGATAGTAGCAACTACACATGAGTTTGCTCAAGATAGATATCCTAAGACGGTTATAACTTTTGAAACCATGATGTTTGGTGTTAAAAACATCAAATTTACGATTGTTCATGGAAATTTCTCGAAGAACATTCAAGAGAATACGAAGAGAATTCATTTTTTTAACATCATGTTATAAAAGAATCTAGCAAGAAGCTAGATTAAATGGGTATAAGGAAACTAAACAATGAGATGTTTAAGAAAGTTGTTTGTTGGTGTTAGGTTGACCATTTACACACCGGCAATACACTTTGTGTAGTTTTACCTAAGGGTGAGAATTGCAAACTTCGAACCGGAAACTTCGGTTCTTAATAATTGCAAACCGTTCGGTTTCAGTTTTTTCTCAAAAAATCGGTTTGGTTTCGGTTTTCTTTTCGGTCGATCTTTTGTTTTTTTTTTTAAATTTATTAATTTGTTAACTTAAAATTTTTGGTCCAAATTTACTATTTATACAATATAAGACATGGAAAAAATATATAGGAGTAAACGTGTTAACATGTCCAAATGATATACTCAAATTGTTTCAAATATTTAAGCATCAAATCTTTGGCTTTTTAGGATTGACTTTGAGTTGGTGGAATTTGCCCGTTCAAGCCCCAACATCACTTCTAGAAATCAAAAATCTTTATGTCAATTGCCATCTTGCGAGAAACGTGAAGAAATGATTCGACGGGCTCATTAAACTATTTTATGGATCATCTGGTACTCTCAAAATTTGCAGATGTTTGAAGCCAAGAAACCCAATAAGAAGGGCATTTTCGATTTAGTTATGGTTTCCTCTTGTAATTAGTTATCTAAACGGGCTAAAATTAATTGGACTGGAATATATCCACCATAAATAAATTAGTCGTGGTCAACTTAGGTCTAATTTGTGGCTTTATCCGATCCAAAAACTTGTTCTTGTTTACTTGTTGGATGGAGGATAACTGGATGCAAGTGAGGAACGGTAAACATAAGGTCAAATTGACGTCTGACCGGGGACTTGGACAGCGAACGGGCGAAACCACTTTAGACGAGTTAATGTGTAAAAACCGGGGACTAGCTTATGAATAGCTATCAATGTTTTAAAAAGAAAAAAATAACTAATTAAATTGATGAAGCTAACAACATATTCGATGGTTTACTGGTAGGCATCCAACGAATGTACGAAACTTTAAATAATAAAGTCATCATGTGGGGGTCAACATTCAACTGTTTATTAGGTGGCGGCCATGCATGCATTATCCGAATCAACCCCAAGTTGGCAGAACAATGTGACAAGGACACTTTATCTTCAGTTGTGGGCCCCATATCACCCTGCCGGTTACACGTGATCCAACACTGGGAATGGGTTGGGGGTATGCCAACTTACCTCCCTTCGGCAGCTTTAATTTACTCCAAATAAGACTGGATAATATTCGAGATTTGGTTAACTATAAAAGAAGCATTTTAATTGGATGTGATGTTTAAGCTAATTATTTAAGCATTGTAACATGAAATGATGGCTTTCTTTTCTCTCAGCATCTCCCGTGGGAGCTTTTTTACAAAGTTTTTTATCTTTTGTTTTGGTCATTACAAGGTACATGACCTTCTAGCAAAAAGCTTTTGCTTCAAAAGTTTTTTCTTCCATAAGTCATTCTTAAGACACATAAAAAGCTTTTTCTACATTTATATACATTGGAACAAAAGCTTTTTTGATAACTTTTTATAAATGTTGAGTTGAAAATCTACATGACAATTTTAATAAGTCATTGCAATGACTTAACCATACTAAGAGCATCATATAATATCAAAATTTTCTAAAATGCTTATTAATTTTTGTTATGAGATTTTTAAAAGGACCATTTTCTAAAACGACCAATCGGCCATTTTCATTGGCTCATTGAGCATTTACTTTGAGTAAATTTTAATTGATGATATAATATTCTACCAGATATAATTGTATAGTTTAATTTAAATTCCTCTCGTCATTTTACAAACACCCTCATAGATATATGTAAATTACAAACAAAAATTTAAAAGTCACCCAAAGCCATACACGTATGTCGATTTCCTAGATTTTTCAAATAAAAGAACTATATTAGGTCTTTAATTTTAATAGATATATCATTACAAACTCTCTTTAGTGCCTTCAAAATGGGAATTTTTTTTTGTATTTAGATGATTTATTAACTACTTTGTAAATAAGGAAGCATATGAAACAGTTAATTACGGTCCACATCTGCTATCTCTTTTTTTCTTTATGCCTGAAGTTTGAAAAAGAAAATAATTGGGTAAACCTTGGTGGTCAGCGAGGGAATATTATAATTATAATAACAATTTTAATTTTGAAAATGTAATTGTAATTGTAATTGTAATTTAATTGGTTGAGTGTCGTCTTCAATAATACGTCTAGTGGCCCCTATAAATAACCCCCTTTCATTTTCTGCATCAAACAAACCAACCAACACAACGTCTTCTTCTTTCCCCATCACTCCCGCAACTGCAACTGCTACTTTCACTCCCTTCTCTGCTTTCGGCAGGTTCTTCATCCAACCAATCGATATAGTTTTGTGATTAAGGGATCCAATTTTGCTACACACGATGGATCACAGGAAGCAGCAATCCGGAGGTTATTCTTCATTCACCGAGAATCTATTTGGCCCCAAGGATGCATCATCCTCAACCTCATCATCTGGCCTTTTCAGCTCTGTTTTTGGTCCTTCCTCCACGGTATCCTGCCTCTGTTTTTCATCCACTAATATATCTCGATTTCAAACAAAAATTATAACTAACATACTTACATAAAATTAAAAATTGATCACTGGATTAATTTCTACACTACCGCAAGGATTAATTACACGTTTTAATTTACTTGTTTTCATATTATATTGAAACAATAAAATGCATAGGGTTTGTTTCTGTTAGCGGATCCCTCAATTGTTAATGTGTAGTATTAGTTTCCATTCTGTGGATTCCATATAATTGGTACTACTTCCATGTGTAATAATTGAATCCTAAAAAAATGGTTATTTAAAACAGCTTAGGTTATTAGTCCAAATAAGCTCTTTAAGAACAGCACCTCGAATGTGGGCTCAAAACACCATGTTTAGCCCAAATAAGTTGTTAAAACATTGTTTTGAGTATACAGGAAGTGGTAAACAATAATTAATTAGGGCATAAACGTGAAATTATCTTTTTCAGGGTTTAGGAAGAGACTCATCCTACTCTAAGAACACAGGAGCATCCAAAAAGCAAGAATTTGCACATGGAAGTGGTAAACAATCAACACCAGCAGGTTAGTCACCTTTTAATAAAATTATATATATATTTTACTCGAATGTGAGGGTAATTAGGTCATATTTTGGCTATAGATCACAATACAAAAAGAAGTATGGGTGAAAAGGAAGGGAATAATAATAATCCCATTTACCAAAATGAAACAGCAGAACCAAGCAATCTTAGTTCATCTATCTATTATGGGGGCCAAGAAGTTTATTCTCCAAATAACCACACCGTGAGCATCTACGCCTTTTTCTCACGTATAATTACAATTAAAAAAATGTTATTTCTAACAGTTTATTCGGTTGATTAGTTCAAGAAAGACGGAGGAAATGATAACGATGATCCAAACGGAAGCAGTGCTTCAAGGGGAAATTGGTGGCAAGGTATGGAAATTTTCACGCATAAAGATTATTAAAATGCATAAAGAATTCTAATTAAACATGTGTTTGTACAGGATCTCTCTACTACTAAATAAAGGACTATATCTGCATGAAGATTAGGGAGTGGCAAGATGGTAAATAATCCTAAAGTCTAGCCAGTATTAGATTTTTTCTTTGTAGTTGAATGCATCTCTAAAGTGGTATATCTATATTTATATCAATCCATAGAGTATGTAGCATGTAACCTTGTTATATTTACCTAATTTAGTTGGTATTTGACTTGTAACAAGATTTGGCATGTTACATCATTCTCTAGAAGATCATATTCTTCTATTTTATGTAGATTTCAATCATTTATCCCGAAAGATGCCACTTCTTCGAGTCAGATGTGTTAACATCATTGTCTCTATATAAGTCATATACTGGTTAATTGGGCTAAAATTCACCCTAAAGCATTTAAAATGCTTAATTACGACCTACTAATTATTTTATTTTAAGAAATTATACTATTACTATATTTTGTAATGTAGTTTCTAGAGTTTCTACTTTCTACTATAAAAGATTAGATGGTGATTTTTATTATAGACGCTCACATCATAAAATATTCACAAGTTTTATTACATTCATTACAATTATTTCATAGTATGATTGTACAATTAGCCGTAAAACTTATACTTTGTGTATAAGATAAAAGTTGTGGTGTAAAAATAAATTCTCTAAAAGATTTAAAGAGAGACATTATAGTTATTCTAGAAAGTTCTTTAATGTAATTTGAACAGTTTGCTTCCATGTATTAGGAACCAGACCTGTCAAATAATGACAATAGGCTACTAGTTTATGATGTCGGGTCAAAATCAAGAATCAAACCCGGACCAATAATAATTGACATTCCAAGGCCTCTTTAAGCCAAGATGGGCCTGGCTGATCGATCCAATTCCACACCCTTTATTCAATATTGACTAACAACCATGTTGGAAATATATATATATATATATATATATATATATATATATATATATATATATATATATATATAACACTTGAATGTTACATCTATACGCCACTAAGATGGACTAACAATGCAATATTGGTATCTTCTTTAACTAAAAGTAACCAAGAAATCGCTATCAAGAACCAAATTCCACATCTTAATCGTAAAGTAGCAAAACATGTCAATTCAAATAGCTGCAGATTACATTCCTTTTCAAGGTTGACCATATAAAATCAACACAAACACTAGACAAAGAACAACCACCCATGAACAAACCAAACAACATGGAAGTTATACATAATGGCATACACCAAGTCAATGCTAGTCAAACTACAACTCAATATAAAGACCATTCAAGATACTTTAGAAGCTGCACGAAGTTGTGATAACCACACCTAACTTAATATTGTTAGTTAGTTAAGAGTTAGTTAGCATTTTGACTTCTTAGTAGTTTGACTTTCTTTCCTGTATATATTTGGGTTTACTCTTCATTGTAATGTTACGTTCATTTTTACAATTGTATGAGATTCACAATTCTCTCACACTCTCTCTCTCTCTCTCTCAATCTGCTTTACTCTTATGGTATCAGAGCACATCTCCAACAATGGAGAATGATTCAATCTGTCTGACCTAATCATCTATATCTTTCCGCATCTATCTTCCTATCTTCAAATCTGATCCACAATTACTCAAGATGAGTCCTGCAACAGATCAACAGACACCAAACAACCAAAATTCTGATCAATCTCAAACATCGATTGATGATAATGACCCAAATTCTTCAAATCATCCTCTTTACCTTCATCAGAATGATCATCCTGGTCTAATTCTAATCTCGAAGAAACTTACTGGTTCAGATAACTATGGTGTCTGGAAGAGATCAATGCTAATTGCATTGAATGCTAAGAACAAGATGAAGATCATCACTGGAGAATTGAAGACACCAGACATTGACTCAAGAACTAGGGCTCTTTGGGAACGGAACAATGATATGATCATTTCCTGGATCTTAAACACGATCTCTGACCAGATAAGTAACTCTCTACACTTCATCAATAATGCCTCTGATCTGTGGACTGAACTTCATGAACACTACTCACAACTTGATGGACATAGGGTTTATCAAATAGCAAATGACATTGTTCAATTAAAACAGAACAATTGCACAATTGAGATTTATTATCACAAATTAAAAGGCCTTTGGGATGAAAATGATGCTCTTGAAGCACCTTACCTCTGTGTTTGCCCTTGTATCTGCAATAATGGCAGGGTAAATGAGGAAAGAGACCAAAGGAAACGACTAATCCAGTTTTTGATGGGTCTAGATGAGTGCTACTCCAATATTAGGGGTCAAATACTATTAATGCAGCCTCTACCTACTGCTGCAAAAGCCTATAGCATGGTAAGGCAGGAAGAAAAGCAGAGAGAGGGTCTATTACCAAAACCATCAGTCAATGCAGCTTTATCAGTGCACTCTTATCAAAACAAGTCCTATAACAACAATAATGCCAAATACAATAACAACAAATACTCAACATCAGGAGAACCATCAGTCAGACGAAGCAATTTTAAGAAAGGCATATACTGTGATAATTGCCAAAGGGAAGGCCATACAAAGGAGGAATGCTATAAGCTTGTTGGCTATCCTGTAGGTCATCCACTCCATGACAAATTCAAACCTCCAAACAAAACAATATCTCAAGAGCTAAACTCACATAAGGCAGTCAACATGGTATTTGGTCAAGCCAACTCTGCAACTGCAAACTCTGACACATCTTCTTACAATACAGACATCAACATGAATGCAAGGATGGATCACCTTCAAAACCAGCTAAATCAGGTTCCCCTATTAATGCAAAATGGAAAAGATACTCCAGAAGGTACTCCTATCCCAATTGTACCTCATATTACTGCCTCTGTTTACAGCTTAATTGGCTCTATTACCTCTAGACTTAAAGATGCTTGGGTGGTTGATAGTGGTGCCACTGACCACATTTCAAACTCCCTTTCCCTTATGCATAACATACACCCCTGCACCAATCCAATTTATGTCACTCTACCTAATGGCCTTGACACTGCAGTCACTATGTGTGGATCAGTCACAATCAATTCATACATTACCTTACATGATGTTCTTTACATTCCAACATTCTCATATAATCTCTTATCCATTAGCAAATTAGGTAGTCGTCTACCTGTCACTGTCTTATTTACTCCTATTTCTTGCTATTTCCAGGACCATCACAAGAGGATTGCTCATGGCACCCTCTATAATGGTCTCTACATCCTGGAAAAAGAACCATCTCCACGATCAACTCAAGTTCATTCTGCCACTTCTTCAAACTCCATCAACTCCTACCTATGGCATTCAAGATTAGGACACTCATCTTTTCAAGCTTTAAAACAAATCAAATGTATTTCTAATTTTCTGTCTTGTAATAATTCACTAAGTGATTGTACAATTTGTCCTCTATCAAAACAACATGCTTTACCTTTCCTAAATAGTACCTCTCATACTGTCTCTTTATTTGAAATAGTCCACATTGACATATGGGGCCCATACAAACATCCTACTGTCAATAACTGTAAGTACTTTTTAACATTGGTAGATGATTACTCTAGAACAACTTGGACTTACCTCTTACCTGGCAAACAACATACCACTTCTCACATCAAAACATTCTACTTCTATGTCTTAAACCATTTCAACACCTCCATTAAAACAATTCGGATGTCAATTTCAATGAAAACATTTTTCCTTTTCACTCAACCACTACTGCACCTATCACTGCAATACCAACTCCTATCACTGACAACTTGCCCACTTTTCCATCACCAACTATTCCCAATGTGTCCCCCACTCCCAATAACAATGACAACACAACTTCATCTAACTCTGCATCATCTACTCCTTCCACTCCACCCACTGATCCACCATCTCCACAAAATCTGGTGGACAATTCCCCTATCTCTCCTCAAAATACTTCTTCTGCATCCACTCACTCTACACCTTCTGAATCTAATTCAGCTCCATCCCCTTCTCAAACTCTACCACCCCATTCAGAACCATCTATCTCAAATCCCTCTCCACCACCACCTATTAGGAGAACTTCTCAAAGAACATCTAAACCACCCACCAAATTCAAAGATTACCATCACACTCTCCCAACCAAATCTGTCAACTCTGCTTTTAAATTCCACCACTCCAAATACATTAACTACACCAACATAGCCTCTCCACACTCTCGTCACCTCATTAACACAATCAATAGCATTAGTGAACCACAATCTTACACTCAAGCATCTAAAGACCAGAGGTGGATAGATGCTATGAAAGCTGAAATCCAAGCCCTTGAAAACAACAATACATGGACATTAACTCAACTCCCACCTGGTAAAACACCCATTGGCTGCAAATGGGTCTTCAGAGTTAAATGTCATGCAGATGGTAGCCTAGAAAGGTGCAAAGCCAGATTAGTGGCAAAAGGGTTCACTCAGAAAGAAGGTATTGATTACAAAGAGACATTTGCTCCAGTAGCAAAAATGGTAACTATTAGAACTTTCTTAGCCACTGCAGTTCACCACAACTGGTATATAAAACAACTAGACATCAATAATGCATTTCTTCATGGTGACTTACATGAAGATGTCTATATGTCCATTTCACAAGGTTACAAACATTCATCTTCACCAAACACAGTCTGCAAACTCAACAAGTCCCTCTATGGCTTGAAACAGGCAAATAGGCAATGGTTCACAAAACTTACTTCATGTTTACTTGGTCTTAACTTCTCCCAAAGCTATGCAGACACCTCACTGTTCACCTACTTAAAAGACAACAATTTTCTGTCCTTAATTGTTTATGTTGATGACATCCTTATAGCTGGTAACAACCAAACACTAATCAACTCTGTAAAATCCCACCTCCACCAACAATTCAGTATTAAAGAATTGGGTCCCCTGCATTACTACCTGGGTATTGAATTTCTAAGGAACCAAGATGGGATAACCATGTCGCAGAGGAAATATGCCTTAGAATTATTACAATCTGCAGGGGTCCTTGATGAAAAACCATCAAATACACCTATGGACCCAAACACTCCACTGAATGATACAGATGGTGAACCATTACATGACATCTTTATATATCGAACTTTGGTTGGCAAACTCATTTATCTCACAATCACACGTCCAGATCTATCCTTTGCAGCTCAATCCCTGAATGATACAGATGGTGTGTATTATCACTTGAATTAGAATAATTGATTGCTTATTGAATTGGGATACATCATATGTGTCGGGAGTTTTGTAGATATAAGTGATGCATGTTTACATGTTCCTTTTATTGAAACTTGGACTAAGTTTAGTGTGCTATGATGTATGGATTGGTCTAGTTAGATCAAAGTTACGAATAAATGTTATAGAAGAATAAATCTTTTTGGTTTGTCGGGACACACATAGTGTCTCGGTGGTTAAAGTTGCTTGTTTTCATATTGTGCAAATTGGTGACAAGTTGATTATAATTGTTTTGGTTGTTCCTTCACTTTAGGAGAAGCGAAGAGAATCGGTTGTATGTCGGTTTCGGTCACAACATACGTGACCATGGATCAAATTGAGTATAATAGAAATTATTGTAAACTTCGTGAAGGTGATGCTTGTAATGAGATAGAATAGAATTGTATACGTGAATTGAATAGTCCAAGTAGGACTAGCGTTTGTTATGTGAAAAGGTGAGACTTTTATTGTGACATGTCGGGTCACAAGTAATGACTTGCATAGTGAGAGTTAGAAATGTTTGTGCAATGTGAATAAATTGATGTTTGTTTTGTTATAGACATTAATTATGACAGTTAGTCAATGTGAAATATCTAGATGACCTGAAATGTTATGACGCAACCCTGATTGGTTTTTATGTTGAATTTGGAGTCTGAAAAGTGACTAATGAACTGTACGTGTAGATTATTTTGAGTTGACTTGTGATAGTAATAACTGAAGATAGCAAGGGTCGTAAGTGATTGCATTGATTATGAAACTATTTGAAAAAGTGTTAAAATTGTGATTTATACTTAAATCTAGTGTTAGGTTGAAATGATTATATTGAAATGGTTCGTGTTAATAAAAAAAATTGATCATAGTTTAAATTGGTAAAATTTTAAATTACTCAAAGGGATAATGATGTTTTATTGGATGTAATAAAAGTTGTCAAATTGAGATTTTAAGCTTTTATGTCTTGAGAGATATGTTCCTAGATCGAATTTCATGATAGAAATGATAAGTGTTGTCTGTGCTTAATTGTGAATTGAGTTGATAAAATTATCTGGCTAATTGGATGTTAATAGGTAAGAGTTAAGAACTAGTTGAATTGTGATTGGTTGACTTGAAGTCTAAGTAAAAGTTGACATGTAATTGAAAATGCTTATTAGTCATCACATGAGTTTGACATGTTAATGAACTGCGAATGGTATGTTTGAAATCGTTATGGTAAATTTCTTAATGTTGACCCATTGAAGGTAATTAGTGTCAAGACTTGATTGGATGCATTTAGTTGTTAGACCTTGATTATGATGATAATCGTTGTTAATTGTATAAGTTGGGTTTGTTAAATACTTTAACATGTTATGGATGTAATAAAATAATTTTTGGATAATAAAACTTGTTTTGATCTGTTAGGTCATATGTATGACTAATTGGATATAAAAGATGTTGCTATTTGTATTGCCATGATTGTAATGAGATATGTGGGGTAGACTTGACATGTGTAAACTGTGACTAGTTGTGTCAAAACGTGCAACTTGACCTTATAAAATTGTGTCACCCGTGTAATAGGGCCAATTAAGCATGGAATAATATATGATTGTTAGAAGTA
Organism: Calendula officinalis; assembly: GCA_963853835.1. NCBI lineage: Eukaryota > Viridiplantae > Streptophyta > Magnoliopsida > Asterales > Asteraceae > Calendula > Calendula officinalis. The sequence continues at coordinate 61,553,816 of OY970824.1, read as the reverse complement.
TGTTTAACTAGGGACTTGGATAGTGTCACGGAGAATTGCTTGTTTTGACCCGTTTGTGCTTAGTATGCAAAAATTGGTGTGACTTTATGTTATGAAAGGATAGCTTTGAGAATTAAATGATTAAGGTCGGTAATTTGTTTTAGAAATTCGTAAAATTTTGGGTCGGTTAACGAGTTAAACTGTGCATGACTGAAATTTTCGTTAGAATAAATAATAAAACGAGTAGGTATTTGAGACTTGAAATAGGTATGTGACCTTGTGTATGGAAATGATGTTGTAACTTAAGCTAGTTGATTAACTTTTATGGCATGAGGAATGCTAACTTGTTATGAATGGTAAATGCTATATGAGTAATGAGATGATTTGGAGTAAGTGTAGACTGCAGAAATGAATTGATTGTTAATTGAAATGGTGATGTTTTGCGGGAACATAATATGGAAAAGTTGGAATTGCTATGTATACTATGAAGTGTGTGACAAATTGAATGAAATTTTATTTGAGCATGTATACGTTAAAGTGATTGGAATAGTGTCGTAAATTTTCTGTGATAAATACGTGCTAATTGAATATTGTTGTTGGATTCCGGGGACGGAATCCTCTTTAAGGAGGGTAGAGTTATAACATCCTAAAACCGGCCTAGTTGTTTTAGGTATATTTTGATATTTGAAAATATCTATTTGACCATATGTGGAATAAATTGATTAAGTGCTAAATGAATTGTTTGACCTTTTATCCTTTTGTGATATTTTAATCAAGGGATTAAAATATCTGTTTTCTGAAATGTTTAAATGAAAATGTGATTTTTTATCTTTGGATTCCCCTTTTTATATCGTCTCCGAATATACTTTCGTTTTTAAAATTGGAGCCCGTTTGGTATTTTAAATAAATTAACTACGAAAGGGACTTTTGTTATTGTATTTGTTAAAAGTGGAAGAAAAAGTCAAGTGGGTCCCACCCCACCCCTTGACCGGCCTAATGAGGGGGAAAAGGCCCCATTGCCTTTCATTTTATCTATCTCACTCTCTCTCTACCGTCTCTCTCTCTCTACACCACCATCATCTTCTTCATTGTTGTTCTTGAGTTATCTTGAAGATCTTGTGCTCATTTCTTGGCCAATCTTTAATCCGAACACGTTTTTGGAAAGCTCTTGAGGTAAGCTTCAACCTATATGTGTTTATTTTTGATTCCATGATAGTTGATAAATTAGGGTTTATGTGTTCTTGAGATTTTGTTGGTGATTATTGTGTTAGATGGTATGTTAAGTGTTTATACTAAGTTTGACATGTATTGTTGTATATGTACAAGTAATTTAGCACAAGGTACAACTATTTTAGCAAGATGTACAAGTTGGTGTGTTTATGTAAAAGTAGGTTGTATGGGTTTTGTCAAACCTTGGATTTCTTGTTGTTTAAATGTTTGGAATTGTTCCTTAGGTTGAGAAAACCAAGCATTGAATGTTTGGATGGATTGTGACTTGATTTGGATGAGATTGTAGTTAAAACAATTGTTTAGTTATGTAGAAATTATGGACCAATTATTGTGATGAATGATTAGTTGGTGGAATCATGGCATTGATGTGTTTTTGTGGGTTTTGGTTGCTTAAATATGTTAGCATGATAGATTGGATATGTTAGTTTTGAATTATGTTGAGATTTGGTGAAATTGATGAAATGCTAACTAGTGTTTGGATGTTTTGGTTAAAATGATTAACTAGTAAATTGGAAGTAAAATACATGGATTGTTGGTGACTTGAACTTGATGAATTGTTACATAATTATGACTTGCAAAGTTATAGGGTTTTGTGCTAATTGATGGAAATTGGAAGTGTTATAGTCATATTCGGGCTTTTGACCCGTTCGGGCCATTTAGTGGTAAAATGACTCAAAATAACTTGGATTTGTGAAAGTGTAAGTATTTGGTTAGGATTATGTGATTAGTAATGCTATTGGTAACAATTGGTAAATTGTAAGTTGGTGATATGATTATAGTTGTAGGATATGTTGTTGTTTAATAACCCGGTTTGACCCGTTTGAATGTAAGACTTGCAAATGACTAGTTGACTTGTTAGATACGTGTAGATGGTCATGTCATGTTCTTATGATGGTTTAAGTGTTTGGCTATTTAGTTAGTGCAAGTGTTAGTGTTAAATGTATGTCTAACATTGTTTATAATTTGGTGGAATTATATACTAATTCGGTATTCCTTTGGTGTACAGGAATCGGGATCGTGACTCACAAACATTAGACCTCTGAGTTCGACAAGTGGAAGGTTTCGGTGAGTGGATTTAACCTCCAACTTGTGTTTGGTTACAATTGGTTCGGTATATTGCATACTTGTGAAAATGCAGGAATTGTGCAGGTCTGGGGAAGATAGCGCCGCTATCTATAGATAGCAACGCTATCTATGTAGTTACGGGACATTATTAAAAACAGAAAGTCGAAATCGCGAAGGTCCAGGAAATAGCGACGCGATTTTGTTGGAGATAGCGTCGCTATCTTCTAGATAGCGACGCGATTTCTGGGTTGAACAATTTTGTCGTTTTGCTTAACTTGCTTGCTAGTTTAGCACCTATTTGCTAGAGTTGAGTCAAATAGGTTATGTGCACAAAGTGAAGAGACTTGGCTTGATTGCAAGCAACAACTCGGTGTGTTGGTTAGCCGAGGCTCGGTGTGTGTTAATCCGAGGTTTGAGAAGTCACTGCGCTGGGCATCGGGTGTCGACTAAAGGGTATCCGACCTTACCTGTATTTGTTGCATGGTTAAGGGAGGTTGTGGCCCGGGTGTTGGGCACGAAACGCTATCGGTTACCGTGGTTTGGCCGACCATGGTTTAAGGCTCCGGCAGGACCCCGATCTTCTCGAACAAACAGTGTTGTCCCCAACCGGAGATGTTCTAGAACTTCCGTGTTTTAGTGGACGGTGATTCGTAGTTACGTGGCCTTTAGACCGTAGGGATGTCTATGCTGGCTTGTTGGGCTTTACAGAAATTGTAGATTATATTCATTCACTTAGCTTTGTGCTAATCCCTCCCTCGTTGAATCTTTTCAGGTGATCGGTGCTTTGGACGGGATGATTGACCAAGCTCAGTTGATATGTTTTAAAAAGGAGCCATGTCGTTTAAGTGACACCGTTTAAATAATTAATGTTTTGAAGTTTATTTTGGGACATTTGGTTTGTAAACCTAAACCTAAACTTATTATTATCTTTATGCTTCCGCTAAACTAACCTAGAGGACAACCTAATCGCCTTTCGGGCATTTAAAAAAAAACGCTTCCTAAATTTTGCGGTGTTACATTTTATGAGTCTTATGTAGTTAGTTGTTGAAATTGATGATTTTGACGATTCAGTGGATCATCACTAACTCGGTATGTTGTTGACAGGAACCGGGAAGGATACTCAGTGATACTAGCTCACTGAGTTAAGGAATCGAAGGTTGAAAGGTGAGTGGATTCGACCTACAACTCGGGTTTCGGTTATTTCACTTGGTATTGTCTTGTTGGTGAAAAATGCAGAAAATCGCCAGATGAAGAGAGTTCGCGACGCGAACTTAGTCCGCGATCGTGAAGTCGGTCCAGAGAAAATTGTTGGTCGTCGCGAAGTAGTTCACGACTGAGTTCCCGGCGCAAACCCTAGTTCGCGATCGCGAACTAGAGTTCGCGATTGGGAACTCAGTTTTGACGTTTTTTCGCGGTGTCTTTCGTAGCTAGTCGACTTGTTATGTATGCCTAGTGTTAGGGAATACCATACATGACTAGGTGCACCATTCGGGATGAGGTCAGTGTCGGAAGGAGAACGGCTGGGCATCGGGTATCGACTAATCGGGTATCCGACCTTACCTGTATTTGTTGCATGGTTAAGGGGAGGGAGTTGCCCGAGAGTTGGATACGAAACGCTATCGGTTACCGTGGTTTTGGCCGACCATGGTTTAAGGCCCGCAAAGCCGCCGATCCTCTCAAAAAGTGATTACCCAACTCGGAGATGTTTTATAACTTCCGTGTTTAAGTGACCAGTGTAGTTGCTAGTGTAGTGGATAGTGTTAGGAATTCATTCACTTAGCTTTTGTGCTAATCCCTCCCTTATTGACACATTTCAGGTTGGATGGCTTGAAAGGGGTCGGGCTTGGACGGGAAGTTTGACCATGCTTAAATTATGTTTTGTACCGTCTTTTAAATAACTTTGGTTGTACTCCCTCCGTCCCTAAATAAAGTTCCCATTTCTCCTTCAAGTTTTGTCCCTAAATAAAGTTCCCATTTCACAAACATAAGGGGTCCACTTAATATAATAATATTATTATCAATACTTTCACCACTAACTATCTCTTTAAAACACTTTCTCTCTCCAATCAAACTTTATATTTTAATCAAAAGTAATACCAAATACCCTACCACTAACTATCTCCTAAAATGTTGTGCCCAACACAAATGAGAACTTTATTTAGGGACGGAGGGAGTAATATTTTGTGGGACCACGTTTTGTAAACTTAACTAACTAGATGCTTCCGTACTTAGACTAATACTTAATTGCCTTTTTAAAAAAAAATGCGGTGTTACAACGAAGTTGTGATAACCACACCTAACTTAATATTGTTAGTTAGTTAAGAGTTAGTTAGCATTTTGACTTCTTAGTAATTTGACTTTCTTTCCTGTATATATTTGGGTTTACTCTTCATTGTAATGTTACGTTCATTTTTACAATTGTATGAGATTCACAATTCTCTCACTCTCTCTCTCAATCTGCTTTACTCTTAATACAAAACACAATCAAACTACTATATATACCAGTAATTTATTTACTTAACACATGAGCAGACACCCTTACCTAGTAAGCTAAGACACCTCAAACTCACTGGTGTGCACACAGTACTAATCTTACTACTTACTAATGTATTTAGGCCTACCTCTTTTAGTAAGTTTAATGTAACACCCTAAAATTTACAAGATTTTTAAAATTTTTGAAAACAAAATTATAATCAAAATGTCCCATAAATAAATCTCAGATATTAATATTTAACGTTTAAAACATATTTATTGCGGAAATAGTTAAGATAAAGTAAAGTGCTTTAAAATATTAAATGATGTCCACATCAGTAATGAAAAGATACAGCGGTCAACCGTCCACCTTCTCCTTTCCTTTGCTGGTACCTGAAACAATGTGGAGGAAAGTTTGGGTCAGCTGGGGAAGCTGAGTGAATAATTCTCAAAATGCAACAATCATAACATACAACACATGAGGGCACATCGGTGTACTCCTACTCAGAATCTACTCGATTAATTACTCAAATTTATTTCTCAGATTTTATTACTCAGATTTTAATTTATATAGCGCGCTTGTGTGACTTGGGCCGAGAGATCAACCTCGACCCGCCTCACACCACCTCAACACCTGTACTCTTAGGTGTTGAGTCAAAAAGGCCTGGCACCAGTACTCTTCGGTGCCAAGTCAAAACGTCTGACACCAGTGCTCTTCGGTGTCAAGTCAGATATATTATGTTTAATGTTTAACTCAGAACTCAGAAACTCAGAACTCAGAAACTCAGAACTCAGAAACTCAGAACACAAGATGCTAGATCACAGATAACTCCAGATAACAGATAACTCAGATAACAAATAACTCAGATAGCAAATATGGTGCAATTAATGTAACACGTAAGTCATGCATGTATAACGTTAAAACTGAATACACGGTGAGAATACTCACCTCGAGAAAACGTAAGCTCCAAAGGTCTCTAACAGTCAACAGCACATCAATTTATCTCTTAGGAGATCCTAAAACATGTAAAGAAAACCCGGATTAAAACTCAACTCAAAACTCGTTTTATAAAAATCTGACAACACCCGTCAGTCTCACGGAAATAGGCGTAGCTCCAAACCATAAGGTCGAAAAACTCCAAATTTTCAAAGTATGTAAATATGACCTATATCAACACTTTATCAATAGGACTCGGAACCCGAATCAGACCCTAAGGGTCCCGAAACAGTCCCGCAACACAGCGTAAATGTGCAGCGTTTCAGCACCGCGACACCAAATTGCAACTGCATTAATTTGCAAACTGTAACTCCGATTGACGCAAGGTCAGTGGCCACGGAAAGCTAACATGTAGGACTACAAATCTCTGTGAGACGGACCTCTTCCAATTCTTCCTCTAAGACGTCTAAAAACACCCCGCAACATGGCGGGTGGAGTCTGCCAGAAACTGCACACTTTCTCAGTATAATAACTGCAAAACGAAACCCGACACCAACACCTAAACGCCACCAGGACGTCCAGAAGTTCGGGTCTAAGGTTCATCGAGTATTACTCGGGATTGACTTATCAAATCTAAAATAATAAAAGGAAAAACGATTAGAATAGGGATAGAAAATATACCCTACGAGCCAAAACACGAAACAACAGTTTTATACGAACCACTACACGAACCGGCATCATGATTTGATAGCCCCTTCCTTGGCTGCCATTTGCTAACTAAAAGGCAGAAAAAAAAATAAATAGAAGCCGAATAAGAATCAGCCTCAAGAACCCAACTCATCCAATTGGTTGGTCACAATTAAATTCCAAAACTTCTCCTCCTTGCACATCTCTACCAACTCGCCTCTCTACCAACTTGCCAACCCTCATAGCTGAATTCTTTTAATTAAATGGACACACACACCTATGAGTGTGTGTGAATCTGCCGAGCCTTGACAACTAATACGTGGCATCATCTTCCACCGATTCACACATGAATCTTTTATCCCCATCGACCAATCACACACTTGCACAACGTCTACAACAAATTAAAAGAAACTACTGCCTTCAAGATAATTCTCAATGTCTTCAACCAATTAAACGAAGCCACCCTTACACCACACCTCACGAAATTCGAAGGAAGCAAGAAAAAGAAACGGCAGATTTGCTTGGGAGGAAAGAAAATATCGCCGAAGAAACTAGTTAGGGTAATTTGGGGTTAAGTTTGGGTTTAAATATTCCTAATCACGGGCCCTTAACTCAAATTAAACCGGGCTTAACACAAAACACGGGCTTACACGAAAATCACATAGGTCACTCGGCCCTTGGCCAAATGGCCGGGCCTCGACTCATAATAAAATACATAACTCTTACGATTAGCTAACCGGTCAAAACCCGAGACGAACCATTTAATTACATTTACTAATGTACGAACATCTAAAACTCGCGAGACATACAATTTGATTATAGATGTCTAATAACTAACTAAAACTGACATACTTTAATTCCAAATAATAAGATAATTAATAATAATTAACTTCGGTCCGACCCTGACAAAAATAATCCAACTTGGTCAAAAGCTCAAGACCCGACGCTCGATTATTCTCGAATTATAATACGACTCCTAACTATGAACTTGATATCGTAAATATGAAACGTCTCTAATAAAAACGGACCGTCCAACTACAGGTCGTCTAAGTAATATGAACCGTCTAACTTCATTATAATTAATTTACTATTTATATATTTTAATTTTAAATATAATGATTAAACTAATATTATTTAATTTTTAAAATTTCAGGGCGTTACATTTAAGGAGCTCCTTAATTTTAAGTTTAAGGAGATTTCCACTTTTAGTAAGTTCCTTAACTAAAAAAATAAAATGTTGCTTACATGATTCGAACACAAGACCTCTTCTAAGTAGTCACTGTGTGTTAACCACTTCAACTACTTGATTATTTTGATTTATTCCAGATACTAATATATATAAGCTTTAACGTCACCAGAACTCAACCATCATTTCTCTATTTAAAAGGCTCATATTTACTTTCACAAAAAAAGTTAATTTCGGATCTTATCCTACCATCACTAATGTGAGCACCTACCATTACTACGCACCACCACTCATCACCATCGCTATTGTCACCATCACCGAACTGTCGTCACTTCGAAATATAATTACGGGTACCCGCCGCCGCATTGCGCGGGTACCCTGCTAGTTAGTATTAATGTACGTTGACTTGGTCATAATAACAGTTTTAATTAGCTTCCACATAAATGAAAACTTATATTTATTTCAAAGTAGTTTGTAATCATGGTCTACATGGAGATCATGGTATGGAAGTTAGAGTAGCATGAAGTCTAGTTTAGTACGTGGTCTAGTTTAGTACGTGTCTTGTGTTTATAAATATTGTACTTACAATGAAGTTAGAGAAAAAAGTTGCTAAAAGTCTTTAGTTTCTTAAATTCTTAGGAGATTAGCCATCCCGAATTGACTTTATTCTTGGGATTGACCATCTCGAACCGATCTTTATCATACAACTACACATAACTTCCATGGAAACTAATATTCTTCAAGGCAATGTATAAGCTGCAAAGCACAACGTACAACTATGTCAGCCGAACAATACTTTAATAAAAACCATAAAATTACTGAATGAAATTAAACAAACCTCCCCATTGATAACCAACAGGACGATCAACAATGTTGCAACGTTTTGGAATAGACATTGCAACTTGGGGCTTAACCCCAGAACTTTTGGCAGTATTAGGTGTTGTTTGATAGAAACAAAATGATTAAGTGTTGAATGATTCAACAGTCTGAATGATTAAGAGGTTTTATATAAAACTTGTTTTGAATATGGGAAACTTTTCTATAAGAATTCTGACTGCTTATTGATTCAGCATATGTTATAAGGATGAATGATTGATCAGCACATTTTTGCTGTCCCATTCAGCATATAGCTCATTCAAAGGCGCTAAACAAATGCACCGAATGTTGATTGATTAAGCATTCAGCATTAAGCTGCAAACAAACACCACCTTAGACAACATAACTGCACACAAACATTTGGCCCAATTTCTTCACAGCAACTGGATGAAACCGATGCATGTTCATCTTGTGCAGCTGATGCACATGGAGCAAGCTTAAAAGCTTCCATATCTGGGTTTGCTTTCCCACACTCACCACCTCCATTTACTTCATTCAATCCACCGATTGCAAGAACAACAACAAAACCCCAAAGGAACAAAAGTCGAAAGAGGGATGACAGCACAGCACCATAAGTATGCGAACTCCCACAACCCAAAGTCCCCAGCTTTATTTGACCCACATTCACAAGAGCCATCATCAAGAATCCGCACGACCCAATTGCGGAAATCAAGTACCCGGCCCGGAGTATGACACGTGGAAGCAGATGAGATTTTTTGGCCGGCAACACATTTTGGATCATCTACTGGACGATTCCCTCAAGTGCTGTTATGTGGATCGTCGTCCCGAATCTGCTGGCTCCTCCTCCGCCGTCGACGTCCATTTTTCCTTTTCCATCGTAAAGAAGATTGAGAGATTTCCGGCTTCGATTTAGGGAAACAGAGTGACTCTGGCGTGTTTCGACAAGGAACGATTTTCTCGATGTCTGATGTCGGTGGATTAATTGGGCTTCTTTAGTCCATTATCAGCAGGTCATTGGCCTCCAAAGAATGGCCCCAATACAGTTGAAAGAAACCCTGTTTTGATTTGCAGATTCACGTTTATGTTTTACTTTATTCCGTGTATTTTTATAAATATTTACAAAGTACGATACTTATTAAAAAGGTACAATCAACTTAATTTATATGTTGTATCAGATCAGATACTTCATTAATTAATGAAAAACTAGTAGATTCATAAATCATGAGAAGAAAATGTTAGTAAACTATATCTGCAGTAACGCGAGCACATTAAAACACGTATCAAAACATAATAGGAAAAGATTAAATCTTAAAATATATAATTGGATACTAACTAGATCAAGCATGTTGTCTAGTTTCCGCAAAAATATCTGATCTTGGTCCACATGTCAAGATCTAATGTAACATGTTGTGTTATTATAATTATTTAATACAAATGTGAAAGAGAAATAAATTAAACCGGTTAAAAAGTCTAATGTTTAGGCATGTAAACGAACGGAATGAATTGGGTATTGTTTGTGTCCGTTTGTTAAGAAAAAAATAAATATTTATAAATTGTTTGTGGAAAAAGTGAAAAACACTTAAACAAACAGATTTTAATAACAAATTTTAATATTCGTGTTCATTTATTAAGAAAATTAAACGTTCATGAACGGTCCATCAATAAATTAATAAGAAGGTAAAAGCAAATAAACTAATGAATATATATGGACCACTAATACAAAGTTGAATTTAACATGTTTCACAAATTTTATTTTTTGTAATATTGTTCAAAAGTACAACATACCTGAAACTCTTGTACCCAATTTCGTGATTTTGGATTTACCGTCAAAGTCAGATTTTGTTTTTAACTTAATTTGAGAAATATTACAACAATTGCTCGTCAGCTGAGCCTTTCTAATGGGCCACTCAAGTGGAGCAGGGGAAGAACGATATTCGTTTTAATTAAAAATTGTTACTGATTACTTGAACTTGTTATTGTGCTCTCAAACGAATCAAATTCAAATCCATCTGTGTTCACACCTTTATCACCTGAATTCTCCATTTGAATCTTCACCACAAACCTAAACCCCCAAAATTTGTTAGATTTTTTGTTAACCTTTTCCACCTTACAGATGGTATTGAAGTTTGATTTATAAATCAAGAAAAATATAGGCAAATATTTTAATTTAGGAGATTAGAGTAAAGGACAAATTAATTTTGGGGATAGGTAGCAAAAATTACTACACCAATATTATCATTTTTTTAATAATTGTAATTATGGAACAGAAAAAACAGTTAAGAGTAATCGTGTCGTGACCATGGTAGACGTAAGACGATCTTAATGATTTCGGGGCCTGTGGGCTATTTGGCCCATTTGAACCACCCACACAAAACCCAACAGTTGGTCTAAACTCTAACCCGAGGATACCTGGCAAAAAAACCAGCGTGAACATTAATATGATGTGCCGAGTATATATTAGAAAATCCCTTTGATTATACACCAATTTATTATACTGATGTATCTTTTAAGATGTAAACAGGAAAAGGGATAGGATATATATCATCGAAATGCTTGAAAGAAGCTCGCTAATCATATGGCACAGACTAAAGTTGTGATTTTGACTTTTGCCGTTAAAAAAAAAAAAAATTATTCACTATCCAAATCAAAGGATAAGATTATGGAAAAGAAATTAGTCGATTTCATCTACATGTCAATTATTTTATGGATAGTAAGATTAAATATGAAAATAATAAAAAAAAAATTTGTTATAAAAGAGGAAGCAGGGATGGAGTGAAACATGGGACGACACAACGGAAGAAACAATGTCGTCAAAGTGGTGGTGTCAACGAGAGATTCCGGATGTATCCGACAGCTTTTATGTTGCTGCACGTATCTCCATTCTCATATCTTTTATTTTATAATTCAGTATTAAATTATTATCTAAGTACAAATAAAATTTTATCACTTCCATTCTTTCAATAACTAGTACTGGTTTATATATTTTCTGTACTTGTAAATTTAAATCTTTAACATTAAATTTTCATTTAAATCGAAAATCATATATATTGCATTTTTTCTAAAATAATATATACTTCATTCGTTTCAAAATAAGTGATACAAATTAGATTTCACGTTTTTTGACGCAAAAGATTGTAATTAAGATTAAATTGGATAGTTAGTGAGTGATTGGTCCCACGTATTATGATTAAAGTGAGTTTAATAATATTTAAAAGTAAAAGTAAGGGTAAATGTGTCATTTCACTTTATTAAAGAAGATAGTTAGTGGGTATGGGTAGGGATGACAATGATCATCCGATCCGATGATTATCCACCCGATCCGATCCACCAGTGGTAGATATGAATGAAGTTAAATGGGTGAATATCGGATGTGGAGCGGATATGGATGTTTATTGGAGTGGATATGGATGATGATTTTCAATCCATGGATGAATCCACTTAACCCGAAATTAATTTTTTTTATATTATAATTTCACATAGTTAATAATATATGTCTACACATCTTTGATTCAATAAAATTTATACATAACATAACATTGAAAATAACTAAATTTGTAAATATTACAAATCATACTCTATGCCAGGGCCGGTCCAATGATTTTTAATGCCCTGTGCCAGATTGGACAAAAATGCCCCCAATTATGACCAGAAAGAAAAATCCCAAACAATATAGAGTTGTATCTTGAAACAGAAGTAATAAAATTGATTATTTCAGAACTTATAATATTTACTCAACACTCTAACAGCTAATGAGTTGAATCCACGACAAGGTTGTTCATGTTCTCCTTTCATGTAAATCATCACATGGTTATCCCTAACATCCTACACATTTCAACTTTACAAATTTAGCCATTTAAATAAAAATTAATTAATATTCTCAAGCTTATTGGTTGCTCACACTAGTTGAAATCTCATCCCATGCTACAAGAATGATCCAGAGATCTAAACAAGTTGAATCAAATAATCTGTGTAAGAAAAAACAAGAATGGTATCAAGCATCAATTTTCATATAAAATAAGAACAAAAATGTATGTATAGATAGACTGATTATTTTCGGTGGTTTTTGACCCCACACAAGATACACAATGCAGCGGATATTAGCATATTCCGCCTTACATATACCTTTGGTTAAATACTTTTATCGAACACCTTGTGTGCACCGTGCACAATCTAAAACCTCAAACTCAAATTGATCACATAATCCATAGATTTTTGGTGCAACATCTCATGACCACTATTTACAGAATAATTAATCAGTAGCAATTCATGTCAATTCATCTCAATCAGTGACTTGATTACTCATAAAATTGAATTGGAACTTAAAGTCATTTAAAGTGCTTAATTGCTCATGATTTTTCAAGACTTGATTTTTCTACAATTCTTATATGCTTAGCAATCAATTATTCTCAAGCAGTCAAAATACTTCACTTATAGCAAGATATATCGATCAATTACTTCAAAGGAACTGATTTATAAGGAGTTAGTAAGATTTAAGCAAAAATGATAGGAAAATATTACCGGTGTAAGAATGATAATCCTTTTAGGCTATTTTCTGTAAACACTGCCCTGCAATTTTTGATCGATAGAAACTAAAACTCCAATTCTCACTTTGTTTTGCACACTGCCCTTCTCGTATTCCCATGGTGAGCCATGAAGCACTCGCCGTCGCGCGCCCTCTCTGCTTCCCTTATATCGATATATTTCAAAAATACAAATTGTATAATGGACCGAACTGAAAATTCGATGCCCTCTTGAGTTGTGATGCCATGTGCCCAAGCCCAGACTGCACAGGCTTTGGGCCGGGCCTGCTCTATGCTTTTATATATATTAAGTTACGTTTTTGTTTGTATCTATCAGTATTTGGGGATAAGTTACAAACTATGTTCAATGCCTCGATGCATCAAATGTATGTTCGTAATTATGTTTTCGTTTGTATATTCTATTGGAAGAAACTATGAATATATTCAACAAAAATTGCAAATTTATTTATAAAATTATCTTACTTTCTTTAGAAAATAATTTTTTTTGACATCCAACGAATACCCATTTACCCGCTATAATCCGATGGATATGTATATGGATGGATGAAATGATTTTAAATGGATATGGATATGGCCGACGTAAATTTAAATGGATATGGATGTGGACATCGCATCATCCGATCCACATCCGATCCATTGTCAGCCCTAGGTATGGGTCGCACTATATTTTACCAAATAAGGAAAGTTTCAATGTGTATCAGTTATTTTGAAACACCCCAAAATGAAAAATGTATCACTTATTTTGAAACGGAGGAAGTATTATAGTTCATTAAAGTTATTCAAAATATATTAGAAAAACAAATATTTTATTAATTGCAACTAATATATGGCACTGGAGCATATATTAGAAAAACCAATAATTATATTACAACTATTGAAACATAATTAATACGTTGTTCCATGATTGTTGCAGATGAAAGGGTAAATTACAGAAATTGTCCCTAAGGTTTTATAGATTCGGGATTTTTGTCCCTAAACTTTATTTTTCTGTTTTTTTGTCCTTGAGGTTTTTAAAATTCCGCATTTTTGTCCTTCCGTCCATAATCATCCGTTAACTGACGTGAAATTCAAAAAAGTTAAGGGTATTTTTGTAACACCTCAATTTTCAAAACAATATTTAAATAACATTTCATCCCAAATAAGTAATAATGTATCGGTGTCAAATACCGGATTTACAAAAAACTAAAAGGTTTCTTGTTTGAGATTATCAGAGTTTACAAAAACGGTGTTACAAAATATATTTAAGCCATAGGATAAGGACTCCACTATGAACACCAAGCTAATCTCAACAAGGCCTCCTCTCTAAACGGGCCTCCTAAATCTTCGATCCCGAACCTGAGTACATAGCAAAACACAAACATAGTACGTGAGACAAAATTGCCTCGTGAGATACATGGGTTTTAGATCCGATAAACAACTAGTCACATAATATCATTTATATTATAATAGTATTATTAATTTCATTCGGGTCACTTCATTTCTTTCATCATTGGCCAATGTCAAGATAATCGGAATGCCTCCAATCTATCAAGACCGTCATATCCACGGTAACCGGAATGCCTCCAATCTACCGGGACTCATAGGTATTGGGTAATCGGAATGCCTCCAATCTACCACTAACCTTAAGGAACTGTAATAACCGGAATGCCTCCAATCTATCACAGCCCTAGGGACATCATCATCATCATTACTTGTCTTTTATTACTATGAGCTTATAGCTCCATCGTTTCTCAATCAATTATCATTTCATCATCACATAAGCAACTCATTAGTAATCACATAATTAGCTAAATTATTTATAGACTCGATAAAACATTTACACATAAAACATTTACCAGCTATGTACTCAGTTTTGAAAGTTCACATGTACTCACCTTAGCAAATACTAGCTCAATTGTGTTCCTTGAACACCAAATCTTCACTTCCCAAACAACTTGTTGATCTCCAACCCTCTTGGTAGAAACCCTATTTCAATAACCATCACAAGGTTAACATAAATCATCACTAGCTAACCCATAACATCATTTTCCCCAATTTTTGGTGATATTCCAAACCCTAGTTTTCATAAAACTCAAAACCACCATAGTTCCAAGTCACAATCCATTTCCTATGGTGAAACACTATGAATCTAAGTTAACTAGCTTTATTTAACCATTTGAAGTAGTTCATAAAGCTAGGGTTAACAATAACCCAACCAAATTCCCCAAATTAAGCTCACAAACTACAAGGAGATAACAAGAATCATAAATCCTTACCTTTGATGTTTAGATCCTTCAATAAGGTGAAGATTTGAGCAAGAAATCACCAAAAACTCCTCTTTCTCCTCCAAAAACGGCTCCAAGATCAAGTGGGTTTTGAAAATGAGGAAACCCTAGCTAAAACCCTCTATTTATACTTCATGCACGAATTAGCATTGCTAATCTTAAAATTCGCGTTGCTAAAAATCGCGGGTGCCCGAACTCGCAAAAGCTAAAATCAGGATTAGAGATCTCCAAATTTTGTTGCTTTAAAATGCACTTTTGGCCATCAATACTCGCAATGCTAATCCTCGGATTAGAGATCTCTAAAATTAGCTGGAACAAAAATGCACTTTTGGCCATCAATACTCGCAATGCTAATCCTCGGATTAGAGATCTCTAAAATTAGCTGGAACAAAATTACACTTTTCCAACTTGGTGTTTTACCCAATCTTGGCCCGTTTCAACTTTAACAAGGGAATACACGTATCAAACGATGTCCAAATGACACGAAACTAATTCCCACGTATTTTAAACGATTTATCCTTATTTATCATATTTTTACATAATTTATTTATTTACAAAATTCGGGTCGTTACAACTATCTACCCCTTAAGGAGATTCCGTCCTCGAAATCTCATCATAGTTTATGAAGTTCGGATACCTTCTTCGAACCTCATCCTTGACTTCCCAAGTCAAGTTCGGTCCAAGGGAATGCTTCCACTTGACCAACACCAACTCAATCTCTTTATTCCTAAGTTTCTTGGTCTTTGACTCTAATATGGCTTCGGGCTCTTCTATCAACCGATTCGGGGGATCAACCCGCAACTCTTGTAATGGGATAATATTTTCAACCTCACCCACGAACTTCTTCAAAGAACTTACATGGAATGTATCGTGAACACCTTGAAGTTCAGGTGGGAGTTCCAACTTAAATGCTTGTAACCCGACCCGTTTCAAAATCTTAAACGGGCCAACATACCTCGGGCTCAACTTGCCCTTCTTTCCAAACCTCATTACGCCTTTCCAAGGCGATACTTTTAGCATTACCATGTCACCCACATTCAAATCATAAGGTCTTTTTTTCAAACCCGAATAGCTTCTTTGTCTATCTTGTGCGGCTTTCATATTGGCTTGAATTATTCCAATCTTTTCGTTTGTCACTTTCACAATTTCGGGACCCGTGAGTTTTGTCTCTCCCGCTTCAAGTCAACACGAGGGAGTCCTACATTTCCTTCCATACAACGCCTCATAAGGCGGCATTTTAATACTTGAGTGATAACTATTATTGTAGGAAAACTCGACTAACGGTAGATGTTCATCCCATTTACCCCCAAAATCCAACACACAAGATCTTAGCATATCTTCAACCATTTGAATAGTTCTTTCACTTTGACCATCGGTTTGCGGGTGGTAAGCCGTACTCAACCGCAATTTTGTTCCCAATTCTTCTTGCAACGATCTCCAAAATCTCGAGGTAAACCTTGCATCTCTATCGGACACAATCGATAACGGGACCCCATGAAGTCTTACCACTTCATCCACATACAACTTTGCCAACTTTTCGAGTGGCATGGTTTCCCGAATCGCTAAGAACAATGCACTTTTGGTCAACCGGTCAACTATGACCCAAATGGCGTCGTGGTTCTTGCTCGTTCTTGGCAAACCAACAATGAAATCCATTGTTATATCTTCCCATTTTCCGACTGGTACTTGTAACGATTGAGCTACCCCATAAGGTACTTGGTGCTCGGCTTTTACTTGTGCACACGTGGCACACTTAGAAATATACTTGGCCACTCTTGCTTTCATCCTGGGCCACCAATACATCTTCTTCATATATTGATATGTCTTTGTACTTCCCGGGTGGATCGAATACTTAGACTTATGGGCATCATTTAACAATTCCTTTCGGGCTCCACCGAATTTGGGGACCCAAATTCGACCACTAACGGTTTTCAACCCTTGATTATTTTCTTCAAAATGTTGGTTTTTACCCAAACGTTCTTGTCTTAACTCTTCTTTCTCCATCACTTCCCGTTGGGCGTTTTCAATTCGTTCCACAATACTCGAGATCACTTCAATCCGAGCCAACTTCCCTTTAATCGGTTTCTCGTGAACTTTTCGGCTCAAGGCGTCGGCTACCACATTAGCCTTCCCCGCATGGTATACTATTTCACAATCATAATCGTTTATCAATTCGATTCATCTTCTTTGCCTCATATTTAAATCTTTTTGAGTGAAAACATATTGAAGACTCTTGTGATCCGTATACAATGTACACCTTGTACCGTACAAATAATGTCGCCACAACTTCAAGGCAAACACTATCGCCGCCAATTCTAAATCATGTGTAGTGTATCTCGTTTCCGCATCCTTCAATTGTCTCGAGGCATAAGCTATCACTTTTCCTCGTTGCATCAAAACACATCCCAATCCCTTATTCGAGGCATCACTATAAACAACGAAGTCTTACATGCCTTCGGGTAACGCGAGAATCGGGGCGTTACATAATCTTTCCTTTAACAACGCGAATGCCTTTTCTTGCTTTTCTCCCCACACGAATTGGCTACTCTTTCGGGTCAACAATGTGAGTGGTGTCGCCACACGCGAAAAGTCTTGAATAAATCGGCGGAAATACCCGGCAAGCCCTAGAAAACTTCTCACTTCGGTTGGAGTTCGAGGAGGTTCCCATTTCATCACTGCTTCAATCTTCGACAGGTCAACTTTGATTCCTTCTCGTGACACAACATGACCAAGGAATTGGACTTCCCGAATCCAAAATTCACACTTAGAGAACTTTGCATATAACTTCTCCCGTTGTAGTACTTCCAACGTTTGCCTTAAATGACTTTCATGTTCTTCCTCGGTTTTTGAATAGATAAGAATGTCGTCAATGAATACGATAAGAAACTTGTCGAGAAATGGTTTACAAACCCGATTCATAAGATCCATGAAAATGGCCGGTGCATTAGTTAACCCAAACGGCATCACCAAGAACTCGTAATGCCCATAACGTGTACGAAACGCCGTCTTCTCGGTGTCTCCTTCTTTCACTCGAACTTGATGGTAACCCGATCTCAAGTCGATCTTTGAGAAATAATCGGCCCCTTGGAGTTGATCAAATAAGTCGTCGATTCTAGGCAACGGGTAACGATTCTTAATAGTCATCTTATTCAACTCTCGGTAATCGATGCACATCCTCATCGAACCGTCTTTCTTCTTGATGAATAATACGGGCGCACCCCATGGAGACGAACTAGGACGAATGAATCCCTTGTGGAGTAATTCTTGCAATTGTGACATCAATTCCCGCATTTCGGTGGGAGCCAAACGATCTGGAGCACGAGCTATCGGCGTCGCTCCCGGAACTAAGTCGATACGGAATTCTACTTGCCTCTCCGGTGGTAATCCCGGTAAATCGTCGGGAAATACCTCCGGAAAATCCCGAATCACCTTCACATTTTCCACCGACTTCTTTTCCTTCCTTCCATCTAACACATACGCCAAAAAGGACAAACACCCTTTGGCTAAACATTTTCTTGCTTTAACCGCGGTCATAAGGCATGGTAGATGGTGTCGTCTCTCGCCATACACATACACTTTTTCATTATTGGGAGTCTTGATCGAGACTATTTTTTTCCCACATAAAATCTTTGCTTGATGCTCACCCAACCAATCCATACCAACAACTATATCAAACCCCGCAATTTCCATAGGTAATGTAACACCGCAAAATTTAGTTTAGTTTACAAACAAGGTCCCACAATAAGCTTCCAAATAAACATTTCTTAAACAATACATTAACGGTGTCACTTAAACGACATGGCTCATTTTTAAAACATATCAAACGGAGCTTGGTCAATCATCCCGTCCAAAGCACCGATCACCTGAAAAGATTCAACGAGGGAGGGATTAGCACAAAGCTAAGTGAACGAATATAATCTACAATTTCTGTAAAGCCCAACGAGCTAGCATAGACATCTCTACTTTCTAAAAGCCACCTAACCACGTATCACTGTTCACTAAAACACGGAAGTTATAAAACATCTCCGGTTGGGGAATCACTGTTTGTTCGAGAAGATCGGGGTCCTGCCGGAGCCTTAAACCATGGTCGGCCAAAACCACGGTAACCGATAGCGTTTCGTATCCAACACCAGGGCAACTCCCTCCCCTTAACCATGCAACAAATACAGGTAAGGTCGGATACCCTATTAGTCGATACCCGATGCCCAGCCATTCTCCTTCCGACACTGACTTCTCAAACCTCGGTTGTCACTTACCGAGTCCTCGGTTACCAATCTACCGAGTTATTGCTTACAATCAAGCCAAGTCTCTTCACCTATGTGCACATGGTCATGTATGGTATTCCCTAACACTAGGCATACATAACAAGAAGACTAGCTACGAAAAACACCGCGAAAAAACGTCACGGCAGAGTTCCCAATCGCGAACTCTAGTTCACGATCGCGAACTAGGGTTCGCGACGTGAACTCTGATCGTGAACTACTTAGCGATGGATTAAAAACTTTGCTGGACCGACTTAACGATCGCGAAGTGAAGTTCGCGCCGTGAACTTCTCTTGTCTGGTAATTTCCTGCATTTCACCAAGTGTGCATATACCGAACCAATTGTAACTGAACACAAGTTGGAGGTTAAATCCACTCACCGTTACTTCCACTTGTCGAACTCAGAGGGCTAATGTTTCTGAGTCTCGATTCCGATTCCTGTACACCAAAGGAATATCGAATTAGTATATAATTCCACCAAATCATAAACAGTGTTAAATACACATTTAACATTAACACTTGCACTAACTAGATAACCAAACATTTAAATCATCATATAAACATGGCATGACCATTTACACTTACATAGCAAGTCAACTAGTCATTTGCAAGTCTTACATTCAAACGGGTCAAACCGGGTTATTAAACAATAATACATCCTACAATTGTAAACATAACATCAACTTGCAATTCACTAAATGTTACCAATAACATTGCTAATCACATAATCCTAACAAAATACTTACATTTTCACAATCCAAGTTATTTTAAGTCATTTTACCACTAAATGGCCCAAACGGGTCAAAATCACATAATTGTCAACATGCCCAATTATTACCTCTTTAATCCTACAATGAACTTTACCATGACATTAAACCACATTTGGCAAGTCATAATCATATATCAATTCATCAAGTTCCAAGTCACCAACAATCCATGTATTTTACTCCCAATTTACTAGTTAATCATTTTAACCAAGAACATCCAAACACCAACTAGCATTTCCATAATCTCACTAATCTTGACACACTTCAAAACTAACAACTTTGACATATTATCCAACCTAACCAAACCACAAAACCCATAAAACATACAAATAACATTTTACCACCATCTAGTTATACAACACCATAATTGGTTCATACTTTCTACATAACCTTAAACAATTGTTTTAACTAACAATCTCGCCCAAATCAAGTCATAATTAACCATCTTGACAATTAACACTTCCTACCTATTAATTTAGCCCACATTAACATTAAAACCCATATTAAGTCAAGTTAGAAGCATAATCCAAAACCACACAATTGATATACACACACACACACACCCACGAACACACACACACACACATGTGTACATTTTGCTAAAAAGGTTGTACCTTATGCTAAAATACTTGTACACATACAACTATACATGTCAAACTTTGTATAAACACTTAACATAACATTTAACACCATAATCACCAACCAAAACTCAAGAACACATAAACCCTAATTTATCAACTATCATGAAATCGAAAACGAATACATGTAGGTTGAAGCTTACCTCAAGAGCTATCCAAAAATGTGTTCGGATTAAAGATTGACCAAGAAATGAGCTATGGATCTTCAAGATAACTCAAGAACTTGAAGAAGAAAGAGATGGAGATTTAGAGAGAGAGAGAGAGAGAGAGAGAGAGAGAGACGAACAAGAGAGAGAGAGAGAGAGGGAGAAAGATGTGGATAAGAAAGAAGAGAAGGAAAGGAAGAAGGGGTTGCCCCCCCTCCCCTTGGCTGCCGAAATTCACAAAGGGGGGCCCACTTGGTTAATTTCCAACTTTTAAGAAATACAATACTGCAATCCCTTTCGTAGTTAATTTATTTAAAATGGCAAACGGACTCCAATTTTAAAAATGAAAGCATTTCTGGAGACGATATTAAAAGGAGAATCCAAAGATATAAAAATCACATTTTCATTTAAACATTTCGGAAAAAACAGATATTTTAATCCATTGATTAAAATATCATAAAAGGACAAAAACCAAACAATTCATTTAACACTTAATCGATTTATTCCCATATGGTCAAATAGATATTTTCAAATATCAAAATATACCTAAAACAACTAGGCCAGTTTTAGGATGTTACAGGTAATAAATTTACCTTAAATTTTCTCCCGTCTATTTCTAATTCACAATTTCGACATATATGTTGAACTATGGAAATTTTACCATCCGCAATTTCAATATCATAAATCTCATCAAGAAGTTCTAAGGGCACATTCAATTTCACAACAAAATCATGGGACACAAACGAATAAGTAGCACCCGAGTCAAATAAGATCCGGGCGGGAATAGAATTTACGAGTAGGGTACCTGAAACGACATCGTGGGCTTCATTGGCTTCATCTCGGGTAAGTTGGAAGGCTCGTCCTTTGACCTTTGTCGGCTCCGCTTTCTTTTGTGCGGTCGACACCAACGTCTCACTCCCCTTCTTCGGGCAAGAGTTACTATAGTGCCCTTTTTCGTGGCACGAGTAACATTCAATTTCATCCAACGGCTTGGCCCGACAATCCCTCACCAAATGCCCCGGTATCCCACACTTAAAACAAGCTTTCGAGTCCGCCAAACACTCACCCTTGTGGTCCTTGCCACACTTCTTACACGTGCCCACACTTGATTGCTTAGAGTAGGTCGGGGTGAACTTTCCCTTCTTCACCGATCCCGAGCTTCCTTCAAATTTCCTCTTTTCAAACTTTGGCCTTTCATTGATCCTCCTTTGGCCAACTTCCTCAACATTCCTCGCCGCACTAATAGCTTCATCTAGTGTGACGGCCCTCTTTACTTCCAACTCATACTCCCACGGGAGTCCATTGGCATAACGAACAATCCGGGATCTCTCATCCGGATACAACTTGATCACAAACGGGATCAATCCCGTGAACTTCTTAGTGTATTCATCTACACTCATACTTTCCTTCTTCAAGTGCACAAACTCTTCTTGAAGTTTCTCCAAATTCCTTTCGGGACAAAACTTCGCCTTCAACCGTTTCACAAACTCCTCCAATTTCATCTTATACACCGCCTTTTTCCCCAATGATTCATACATGGTGTCCCACCACACGAGGGCTTCATCTTTCAACAATCGGGAGGCATAGATCACCATATCCCCTTCCTTACACTTGCTAGCTTCAAGGACTTGTTCGGTTTCACGGATCCAACGGATCGTGACTTTCGGTTCGGAGCTCCCATAGTAGTTATTGGGCTTGAAAGCCACAAAGTTCTTGTAAGTACAACCCTTCCTTTCCCTCGGCTCGGGGTCACTTTCTTCCTCAGTTGAAGACTTTTCAGTTTGGGCAACACTACTTGACCTGCTCTTGGTGCGGGGTGGAGATTCCTCCCGCCTCTCACGATCCTTATGCTCATTGAGGATTCGATGCACATCGTTATTCACGACATCCCTCATTTGGTTGAACATAGCTTGAAGATGTTCCACAGTTATCGGGGTGTGGTTCCTATCAGCACCCGAATTTTCCTCCTCGATCCGATTCTCCGGGTCAAACACCGGATTGCTAACACGATTTGAATCTTGTTCTTGGTCAAGTGGACCCCTTCCACTTCTAGTTTGCATCATATTACTATAATAAGACATCAATCATTTAGAAGTCAATTCACCAAAATAACGGTAATATGTGCCGTTCCCAAATTACCCGCTATAATCCAACGAATACCCATTTACCCGCTATAATCCGATGGATATGTATATGGATGGATGAAATGATTTTAAATGGATATGGATATGGCCGACGTAAATTTAAATGGATATGGATGTGGACATCGCATCATCCGATCCACATCCGATCCATTGTCATCCCTAGGTATGGGTCGCACTATATTTTACCAAATAAGGAAAGTTTCAATGTGTATCAGTTATTTTGAAACACCCCAAAATGAAAAATGTATCACTTATTTTGAAACGGAGGAAGTATTATAGTTCATTAAAGTTATTCAAAATATATTAGAAAAACAAATATTTTATTAATTGCAACTAATATATGGCACTGGAGCATATATTAGAAAAACCAATAATTATATTACAACTATTGAAACATAATTAATACGTTGTTCCATGATTGTTGCAAATGAAAGGGTTAATTACAGAAATTGTCCCTAAGGTTTTATAGATTCGGGATTTTTGTCCCTAAACTTTATTTTTCTGTTTTTTTGTCCTTGAGGTTTTTAAAATTCCGCATTTTTGTCCTTCCGTCCATAATCATCCGTTAACTGACGTGAAATTCAAAAAAGTTAAGGATATTTTTGTAACACCTCAATTTTCAAAACAATATTTAAATAACATTTCATCCCAAATAAGTAATAATGTATCGGTGTCAAATACCGGATTTACAAAAACTAAAAGGTTTCTTGTTTGAGATTATCAGAGTTTACAAAAACGGTGTTACAAAATATATTTAAGCCATAGGTTAAGGACTCCACTATGAACACCAAGCTAATCTCAACAAGGCCTCCTCTCTAAACGGGCCTCCTAAATCTTCGATCCCGAACCTGAGTACATAGCAAAACACAAACATAGTACGTGAGATAAAATTGCCTCGTGAGATACATGGGTTTTAGACCCGATAAACAACTAGTCACATAATATCATTTATATTATAATAGTATTATTAATTTCATTCGGGTCACTTCATTTCTTTCATCGTTGCCCAATGTCAAGATAATCGGAATGCCTCCAATCTATCAAGACTGTCATATCCACGGTAACCGGAATGCCTCCAATCTACCGGGACTCATAGGTATTGGGTAATCGGAATGCCTCCAATCTACCACTAACCTTAAGGAACTGTAATAACCGGAATGCCTCTAATCTATCACAGCCCTAGGGACATCATCATCATCATCATCATCATTACTTGTCTTTTATTACTATGAGCTTATAGCTCCATCGTTTCTCAATCAATTATCATTTCATCATCACATAAGCAACTCATTAGTAATCACATAATTAGCTAAATTATTTATAGACTCGATAAAACATTTACACATAAAACATTTACCAGCTATGTACTCAGTTTTGAAAGTTCACATGTACTCACCTTAGCAAATACTAGCTCAATTGTGTTCCTTGAACACCAAATCTTCACTTCCCAAACAACTTGTTGATCTCCAACCCTCTTGGTAGAAACCCTATTTCAATAACCATCACAAGGTTAACATAAAT
Organism: Calendula officinalis; assembly: GCA_963853835.1. Lineage (NCBI taxonomy): Eukaryota > Viridiplantae > Streptophyta > Magnoliopsida > Asterales > Asteraceae > Calendula > Calendula officinalis. Next base: position 61,529,140 of record OY970824.1, on the reverse strand, counting down.
CATCACTAGCTAACCCATAACACCATTTTCCCCAATTTTTGGTGATATTCCAAACCCTAGTTTTCATAAAACTCAAAACCACCATAGTTCCAAGTCACAATCCATTTCCCATGGTGAAACACTATGAATCTAAGTTAACTAGCTTTATTTAACCATTTGAAGTAGTTCATCAAGCTAGGGTTAACAATAACCCAACCAAATTCCCCAAATTAAGCTCACAAACTACAAGGAGATAACAAGAATCATAAATCCTTACCTTTGATGTTTAGATCTTTCAATAAGGTGAAGATTTGAGCAAGAAATCACCAAAAACTCCTCTTTCTCCTCCAAAAATGGCTCCAAGATCAAGTGGGTTTTGAAAATGAGGAAACCCTAGCTAAAACCTCTATTTATACTTCCTGCACGAATTAGCATTGCTAATCTTAAAATTCACGTTGCTAAAAATCGCGGGTGCCCGAACTCGCAAAATCTAAAATCAGGATTAGAGATCTCCAAATTTTGCTGCTTTAAAATGCACTTTTGGACATCAATACTCGCAATGCTAATCCTCGGATTAGAGATCTCTAAAATTAGCTGGAACAAAAATGCACTTTTGGCCATCAATACTCGCAATGCTAATCCTCGGATTAGAGATCTCTAAAATTAGCTGGAACAAAAATACACTTTTCCAACTTGGTGTTTTACCCAATCTTGACCCGTTTCGACTTTAACAAGGGAATACACATATCAAACGATGTCCAAATGACACGAAACTAATTCCCACGTATTTTAAACGATTTATCCTTATTTATCATATTTTTTACATAATTTATTTATTTACAAAATTCGGGTCGTTACAATTTTCGTCTTTTTTCCTCATTCTTCATGTTCTTTCATCTACCAATCATGGATTTTAAGATCCAGAACATCTTCTTCAAAACCTTTATCATGAACCAGGGGAATCACAAAATCCAATAAGAAAACCAATATCCCATATTTCCAAATCATGAATCAGGGGATTCACAAAAACCTTAACACTCACATGGTAAACTGTTGAATTTTCATATGCCTATTCGTCGAGGGAACTGGGGCGGTGGAGCAGGTGGCGGGAAGCAGGCGGCGTTGGTGGAGGAAAGCGAGGGCAGATTTCCGGCAACAGCGACTGCAACGGAGGCAGATGGTGGTGTTTGGCGGAACAACAACTGCAACGGAGGCAGATCCAAGATTTCCGGCAACAACAACAACAACTGCAACGGAGGCAGATTTTCGGGAAGCAGGCGGCGTTAGGGTTCGAACTCCATTTAAGCAATAACAAATTTAGAGTTGACCAGAGTTGTAGCTTGTTCTGTGAAGAGGGAGGTAGGTGAAATGTTTGTTTTTCCTCACAAATATCACAGTGCTTGAGTAGAGAAGACGATGGTGGTGATTGGCGGAAATCGTCGCCGGAAAAAACGATGGTGGTGTTTGGCGGAAATCGTCGCCGGAGAAGACGATGGAGGTGTTTGGCCGGAATCGTCTCCGGAGAAGACGATGGTGGTGTCGATCAGCAATCACTCAGATCTGTAATTTGGTTTTTGAACTGGTTACAAATTAGGATTTTAGAATTAAAAGGACAAAAATGCGGAATTTTAAAAACCTCAAGAACAAAAAAACAGAAAAAAAAATTAGGGACAGAAACCCCGAATCTGGAAAACCTCAGGGACAATTTCTGCAATTTACCCCAGATGAAAAATATAAATAAATTGCAGAAACCAAACTCAGGTACAAGTGATGATGGGTGGATAAGAGTTAATGCATGTTTACCCATTGTTGCCGTGGCCACCCTTATTTCACAAGGCAGGCTGGCCGGCATACAAACAAAATAATGTTTTTTTGTGTAAATTTAAACATTATTTTTTTTTCTTTTCATGGGATCTGCATTAAACAAGCAATCAACTAGATGTTCTTAATTTTGATGGTGATCCCTTTGTTGATACCAAAGGACAATTAGGGTATTATTGGTCGAGTACTTTTAAAAAGAACCTTGGACCCTTGGGCCTTGACCATGTTCCAAAACATGTCATTGAGCAAATTAAGGGTACATATCCATAAAAGCACTTCAAGAAATAATAATTCTACCAACTTGCCCAAGGTATCCAATGTTGGTCAAAACATATAGATTTTCATTTTACTCTGAAATTTTCTCATTGATGAATAACAACTAGAACCTTTATTTTTGTATATTTACTATAAACCACTCATTGTATTTGCTAAAATATTTAAAACTATATGGTGGTTTATAACAATTTATGATCTCATTTCAATTGTAACAAAGGTTAAGTTTTCAAGTCGTTGTACTATAAACTTACATGTTTAACCATTAAAGTTTGTAATTAAGTTTTTTAAAGAATATTCACGTTTATAATGAGCTCCTCTGGGATGTCAGATCTTTGGTCGTGATGCATCCTATCTAACGGTTGTCATACTCATTTTTGAACATTCCTCCGAACTTCTGATAAAATAGTGTAAATAAAAAGTGAAAAATTTTAACTTTGAAGAAATAGAAGGAATGTTGAGCCTGTCATGTGTGTCTATGAGTATATTGATGAGTGGGGGCCTGTGGTTGGTTGCATGTTTCAAGTGAATAAATATGCAACCACCCAAAACAAAATGTATTTGCAATAAGGGAGTGATGTTTACACCACATGATTTAATTAATGTACCATAAGAGATGCATTATAAATATGCTTGTACAGTTTACAGTAATACTTGTAATGTGGTATAAGTATAAAAAAATGTGGGGTAGAAATTAATTCCTTTGCAATATGCTGATGGTTATCCATCATTATCACTCACATGCATGAGAGGGGCTTGATTTGTAAGTGAACAAGGTTCAGCCATCATACTCAACTACATTATATATCTTTACTACTTATAATGCATTTAGGACTTTTCCCTAAATAACGTCTTGAAAATTCAGCCAATTTCTTTCTATTTTATGATTTAATCTTTACTACTTATAATGTGTCAAAAAAAGGACAAACCATACCTCGAACCCTTGACCTCACGCACAATTGGCAGGGACCCAACCACCTGGTCTAGGAAATACTTGCGTTTAAAATCTAAAAAAATACCTATTAAACACTTCTCCAGCTGTTCGACCATTCAACTCTCCCCAGTGATTGCTTCATCGCCCGCCTCCTCGATACTCCCAAGCCTCCTCAATTCTGCTCTGCGTTATGCTCCTCGATTGGTTCAACCATAAGTAACCTTCTGCAAATGACTCCTCGATTCCATAAGGTTTGTACAAATCTTCACCATATAAATACAACAAATCAACCGAAAATAATGTTCAACTCCATACGAATTCAAAACACAGATCTCCTGATTCGGAATCTCCAAGAACAAATTCAAGGTATGAACTTACAATTGGCTTCTGTTTGGAATTGTTATATACTAAATTTAAATATCAATTCGGAAATTTGAAATCGGATAGTGCGTTTTGACATATTCAAGTGGAAGAGAAAAAGGAAAATAGTGAAAACCACCAGACATGTTGACTTGGTTGCACTTTTGTCAAATTAGATTTGAATAATTTAGTAGTTATTGATTGTTGTGATCTAATTTTTTGTTTTTTGTTTTCTTTTTCATGTAAATTGTTTACAAAAGTGGTGAAGCACAACATGTTGAATGGAGTAAGATCCAAACACCAATTGACAATATCGTTGTGCCCTGTGATACTCTAGCAGCTGTAATAATATGATATTTTAGTTTGTGTTACAGATACATTATTACCTGTAAGGCTGTAATAGAAGTATCGTTTTGATTTTTAGTTAGTTCTACTTTATATAATTTGGCATACATAAGAACCTTTTTTGTTAGGCACTTTAGCTGTCAGTGTGATCACTATATATGCTTAATCTGTTTATCATCTCTCAACATATTGTGTTAATTTTTGCAGATGCTCTTGAAATCAAGAGGCTATTGGATAAATTTGTGATTATTAAATACTTTTTTTTCAGAAAGCTAATTTGAACTTGTAATGTTTTTTGTCATTTCATAATTACAATTTCATGAACTAGAGGAGGAGGGCGTTTGGTAGTTCATATAAGCATAAATTTGAGCTATTCTTATGAGAATCAAATAAGCTTATCCAAACAATTAATGTGGCTTATTAAGCTAATAAGCCCCTTTAATAAGCTCTCCCAAACAACCCCTTTATCCTGTAAGCTTGTAATATGACTATCACCTTCTTTTTTTTAACTCATAGTGTTACTAATGATTGATGTTGTGTTGTTAATTTTGTAGAAGCACATGTGAATCTATCCTTTATCTTACATTTACGAGAATAGGGACACTGATGACTTTTTACGTGAAATTGGGTCGGGGCACTTTTTTGAAAACCCGATATCGTCATAAGATTAGATTTTACCCGAACTGACAGCATAATCGGGTTTGGGTCGGGTCGGACTGACCCTTTATCTATAGCTGATTGAAGGTGTATGATTTGTACGAGATTTATCTCATTTAGTCATGATTCTGATATGATTACAGATTTTCATCTAAGAAGTAAGATTGAAGGTGGAGAAATACAACTGCAAAATGAAATTACATCATTATTAATCTTAATGATGTAAAATAAATGACTTCTATCTTAGTGCTGGTAGAGGTGCACATATGGGCTTTAGCCCGAGCCCGGGCCTAAAAAAAGCCTGAAAAAGCCCGGCCCGAAAAAGCCCGGCCTGAAGCCCTTTTTAGCCCGAAATCCTAAACGGGCCTGACTTTTGTCACGAAAGCCCATTAAAGCCCGGGCCGGACCGGGCAAAGCCCGAAGCCCGAAAAAAGCCTGAAAGCCCGAAAGCCTGAAAAAGCCCAAAAGCCCGGGTTTTTAACGTTATAAAGCCTGGGCTATTTCTAAATGACCGAAAAATCTAGAGGTTCTCTTGTCTTTTCTACCTTAATGATATAGCCATATAGATGATAGGGTAGGAAAATGCCCGAAAGTAATAGTTTGTTGATTTATTTAATTAGTTATAAAGAATATTTTGATTATTTATATATTTTTATAATTATATTATTATATAAAAGATATAATAGAAAGAAAAAAAAAGCCCGAAAAAGCCCGGGCTAAGCCCGCTAAGCCCATTCAGGCCTAAACAGGCCTAGTTTTTTTCTTAAAGCCCGGGCTAAGCCCGGCCCGGGCTTTTTTACTCCAAAAAAGCCTGGTCTCTTTTAGGCCCGGGCTAAGCCCGGCCTGGCCCGGGCTTTGTGCACCTCTAACTGCTGGATTGCAGTGAAGGATATCCGAATATTATGGCATGCGGTTATGTTGAGCTTCCTATTTGCGACTTCTAATATTATCCTATTGTTTTTATATTAGGACTTTGGCCTAGGTTTGAACATTTTTGTAATTTGCAAGTTTAAGTTGTAGTAGTGTGTTATTTGTTTTGGTTAAGTGATCTCGACTTTTAATAATTTGAATTCTTTTATTTGTTATTTTTTAATATTTTTTAAGTGTCTCTTATTGTTATGTTGTTTATTGCTTCTTGGCTGTTTTGTATCTGATATGTCTTAGTGTATCAAACTTTGGGGGAATGGTTTATGGATTTTCATGACGTATTATGGAGAGGAAATCCACTATTGACCTTTTTTTGTAACTTAGATTAGATTATTTGATGCTTATTGTTCTTAAAAGTAATAAATTCTAGCTCAATCCTACTTTCCTTTATTGATAATTAAGCTTGCTTACATTTTAATATTGACATGAGTAACAATGGTTGACATTGCCCGAATCTGATAATCTGAGTTTGGTTTACTTTTTTACTTTGGGACCATGGTTGTATGATAGGTTACAACATTTGGATGGTACATTTGTTATGTTGAATGTGTCATGCTGAAGAAAAAGCTCAAGAGATAAATTTGTGTCTTAACAACCCAACAACCCACAAGTTAAAAGGAATCAAACAAAGTACATTCATTGTATTGAATATCAACCATAAAACCCATTAACTCGGCCTTGTAATCAACAACTTCATGCTAATCGCCAATTTCACTATGCGCGACTAGCACCACCAACCACTGTTACCGCCACCACCACCCATTAGTCGCCGCCAAATATAGACTCAGGGTACCCGCCGCCGCATTGCGCGGGTACCCTGCTAGTAAATAATAACTTGCAAGTTAACTAATATTAACCTATCAAAAAAATTGTCACCTATTTCGTATTAATTCTTTTTTTTTACAAAACAGATGAATATATGTCAAATTATACTAAGCGTGGCCAAGTTGTGAGGTGAGTGTCAACCCGTATATAAACCCATTTTTAATTCTTTTTTGGAGTTTGTCACTTACACCAACTCCTATTTGTACCAACTACCAATGAATCATGCATTTTCAATGTTCTAGCCTAAGGTTGTGACCCCGTCCAAACCGTAGATAAATCAAATCACATTAGCCCAAGGCATATTCCCACAATTAACAAACCCACCTCCATTTTAACAAGAGGGCTATATATTTAAACCTTTATTTTCGTGAAAAGCCAAAACTAAATCTCATTTAAGCCAATGCAATTTTCGTCCGTTTTCATCACCTCCCAAAAAATCAGACTCTAAGTTTTTCTAACTCGTTTTCTACGTTTTAGCATAGATAAATAATAAATTCCCAAACTTCCGACACAGATTTCGTAAATGTTAGAAATTGAACTCTTTTTGCTGACGTATCTCGTGGCCATCCGGGGTGTATTCTTATGTGAGAGTACCTATAATTCAATAAAGCTAGTATGTGATAAATTTTGAATTTTCCTGATTGTGCATACTGATTTACATTTTTTTATTTTTAATAAAAACAATTCTGAGCTTCAAATCACATGAATAGGAATTTAAATTGAGAATATAAATTTTCTGATTAAATAATATGTTCCGATGGGACCATGTAGGTTTGGTTTGAATTTGAAAGACACAATGTTTGACCTTTTGAAAACAATTGGATTAAAATAACTATTTTCACCTTTTGCCCATTTGACAGAAACAGGTGAAAACGAAAGGCTCAAAGCCAGACCCCACCTTGTTCATATTGGAACCAATAGCCGCACCAATATATCTTGTTTGATAAAGACTGTTGACTATATATGTTTGTTAATGACCCCACCACTAACTATCACCTTAAAATTTGTGTCCATCTCAAATGGAAAGTTTTTTGTGGGACGGAGGGAGTATCACAATTCATTTTGGAGGCAAAATGGATTAAATTAAAAGTGGATACAAATTGTGATATTTCACTTTATTATTTATTATTGCTAACCATAATTTTTAAAACTTTTATAAGCAAAGAATTTTAATAACGGTTTCAAGAAGATCCAACACAAATGTCCAAGACACATAAGCCCAAAAAGACAAATCAATTAGGAGAGAAAAACTAAACAATCAGGACATGATCTTCTGGTTAAGGATTTGTAGGGGGTTTCAATGACTCGAGTTGAGTCCGAACTCAACTATGTTCAAGCTAGACTCGTTTAAATATTAGAGACCTCGATCTCAACTAGGCTCGAGCTTGTTTAGATAAAGAACATAAATTCCATGTTTGAGAATATTCGATTTCGTAGGGAGACGATATTTAAGAGAAATGACATTGGTGCTTGCTATTTGTGCATACATGTTTGATCATGATAAGTATAGAAAATCAAGGGATAATATGAGTACATAGAATTAATGAATTACAAATGTCAAATTTAGAAATAAGTACAGATATGAGTACGAAGATATACATATTTATTAATGATGGAGAAATATTTTTATTTTTTTCTTTTTGGGGACAAAGGTCTGCCATTCGTGACATTAATTTATGGTTGTACGGTTTTTCTTATTTTTGGGATAGACACCAACCATTTAAACTTCGGCATAGACCGGACGCGCAGTCACTAATTTTGTGTTAAAAACACCACGTCACCATAGACCATAGTGAAGTCACAAGATTCGTAATTTCGTATTTATAGAAAATTCGAGTAAACGTCAAACACGAAATTAACCCTTTTTAACATAAGATAAAAACAATTTAAGTGGCACAATATGAAGTAATCATTCTTAATTGACGATAATTAGGGGCAGACATAGCATTAAATTGACTAAAATGATAACTTATTATTTAAATAGCTCATAAATCTACGGTCGTACTTAAACTTGGTTCATTAACAAGGATGTTTTTAAGGAGGTACAATAGGTACAGTCGCACATGGCCTACATTTTAGAGGGGCCCAATTTTTACATACATCTTATATGTATAATATTAAAGTTATAAGACAACTTAATAAGTTAATAAAAAAATAGAAAGTTCAATTTTATTTATATATTGTACGGAGTATTTAAGAACTTTTTTTCTTACTAGCAGGGTACCCGCGCAATGCGGCGGCGGGTACCCTGAAATAATATTTTGGGGCAAACAATTCTTTTCTGGTAGCAACATGTCGTCTTTGACACTTCACTTTGAAAGTTGATGGTAGTAATGATCTTCCAATCAAAGCAGTAACAGTAAACATATGTAACATCTGACTTGGTAACTCATTTGGCTAAAACCTTGCTAATAACATAAAGGTCGCAAGTTCGAGTCTTACGTCCTCCATTTTTAATTCTTGCTAATTCTATAAATGCCTAAATGCATTTCGTATAGGGAAAAGATAAAAATATACACACATAATGGATCACGTGGTAGTAAAAAGAAAATATTTTGTGGGTGAGCAACATGTCATCTTTAATACTTATTTGAAACCTAACATATCATGTATTGCAGTGGTGGCAACATACCACCTATATGACAGTTAAAAAAGGTAAAAATCGTCATAAATGGGTAAAAATTCGGCAACAAGTCATCCTTAAACGGAAAAATAGAGAGAAGAGATGAAAAATTGACACAACCAAACAAAATTAAATGGGTATTAAATCAAAAGGTCAAGTTTACTAAACATATCCTCATAAATATGTAATACATTACAATTGTCTAGAATTTACATACATAGTGGTATAATTGTCCAGAATTACAAATTAAACAAATAACAAACTTAAACAACGGGTCAAACATGTTATAAAAAGTTGCATTATGTGATAAGTAAACAGGTGAAATGGGTAATCAGACGGTGCAGCCCTTTTTTCGGTCAAAAAATTATGACATTTGGTCAACTATTTGTGCAGCCCTTTTATTTGGTGCAGCCCTTTTTTAGGTCAAATATTTGTGCAGCCCTCAGGTCACTACAGCCATTCTTAGGTCAAATATTTATGAAACAAGTCAGATATTTGTGCAGCCCTCGGGTCAGTGCAGCCCTTTTTCGGGTTAATATTTATGAATCGGGTCAACTATTTGTGCAGTTCATGGGTCGGTGCAACCTTTTTTGGGTCAAATATTTAAGAAACGAGTCACATTTATGTGTAGCCATCTTTTGGGTCAAATGTTTATGAATTGGGTAATATATTTGTACAACCCTCTTTTGGGTCAAATATTTACCACCTCTCGTTTTAGCTAGAAACACCTCATACTAAAAAATTAAAAATTAAAGAAAATGTGAGAAATCTTTGCAATTAAACACACCCAAATTCATAAACATCTGACAACCTGTGTTTCTTCGAGTTCAAGAGGCCAAGATAATTATTTGTGTTTCTTGGAGTTCAAGAGCCCAAGATAACCAAGAGATTTCTCCACCAAATTCATAAGCATCTAACAATCCTGAAATAAAAAACACGTAATAATCCAATAAATATCTTCATCCTCAATGTAAGAAGAACAAACTTATACAAAATAATAATGAAAACCATGGTAAGATCACAATAATGTCCTAACCTGGAACCAATTTATGGAAAAACTTAGATAACAAAGTGATAGGTTAATCTAGATATTGGCTGAAGACATCTACAAACAAAATTCCAAACACAAATTAGAGCCTAAAAGGAGACAGAGAGGAAGATGCGTGTGGGGTGCCGGGAGGAGGTAACCAGTTGGTGGCGGATCCATTTTTCCGATGATTGCAAGAAAATTATCGAGTTTTTTTTCTTGAAAACCTTTGAAACCCATTGAAGACCTGTTTCTCCTGCCTCTTGCAATTTGAGAGAGAGGCGTTATGATGTAGGTTTTTTTCCCAAGAAGAGGGGGATTTAAAGTGTCGTTCCTCTTCCCAATAGTTCAATATCCAAGAAGAAATAACTGTTCAATATCCAAGAAGAAACGAATCGACGGAGGTTAAAAGTTATGGGTTTAGATCTAATAAGTTGCATATAACTTTTGAGAAGTTATAAAAATGAAAGCAATAAGCGTCTGCTTCAGTTGGCTAGAATCCATGGCTGAAAACCTAGAGGTCCTGTGTTCGAGTCTGGTAACTTACTTATTTTTTAAACGTAAAGGAAATACAAAAATGGAAAGTTATTGGCTGAATTTTCAGCCATCTATTTATAGAAATGTCTTAAATGCTTTATAAATAGTAAAGATATTCACATATGATCTTCAAAATCTCAAGGACTAAAAATTGGATATTGACTTTTACAATTATTTAGACTAAATAGACTATCCAAAGAAATGTATCTGTTTTTCCCGTACCAAAATGTTCAATAATCGTAAGGAATGGCTAATTAATGACCTGTTTAAAATTAACTCAATGTGGTAGCTCCAACCTGTTTTTACCCAACATTTCCTAGTTATAGTTTTTTTGAAAAATCTAGAACACAAAGTTTGTCATATGTTATTATCTACATAAATTTGTGCTTATTTCTCCAGCGGGTTTAACCATCAAATCCATACAATACAAAAGGGCATTTGGCTTACCCGTTTGGTATTTATTCTTCATCCTTATATTGAGGTTCAAATCTCGTAGTGTATATAAGTAGCATTAGAAGTATATATAGTACTTATAGTTTAAAAAAAAAAAAAGTTAAAAAAATACATACAATCTTAGTATATGTAAGGTAATTCTTGCGGTCGATTTTGTGGTGTACTTAGAAGTGTATGAACGGTCAGGTTTTCGATATGGAGAATACCGACCTTGCATCGGTTGTTCACGAGGCTTAAGCTCATGATTTTTTTTAAGATTAAACATAGATTGAATTTGCGCTTATTGGTATTTATGATCTTGTAATTTTGTTTGTTTTCTTCGCCCCTGGCTAGTGGTGTTTTTCTTTTAATGAAATTTACTTTCTACTGTTAGAAATGAAAATACAATCTTCGAAGAGCATGTTTTGGAATTTTGGGTATCTTACATGATTCTGAATTATATTTGGTTTAGAGGTATGATATTTGCTCATATATATGATCGAGGTTCAAGTCCCATCATAGTTTTAAATGATATATATGACTAGATTAAGATTTGCAAAAAAACATAGATTCGAATTTGAATTAGTGGAAACAAGTGTTTGATGCAAGAACATCTCTAATGGTAGTTTTTTTAAAAGTTTAAAACTATTTGAATAAGTCTTTGGATGACTTTTTACCCATTGGCAGGGGCGGACTCACTTGGTGGCACACAGTGGCACGGGCTACTGCTCAAATTTTTATGGGTAGCACAAAATTTTTAAATTTTTTTTGTAATATGATGCTACTATCAGATTAAAAAACTACCTAATATCTAATGGAAAAGAAGCCCAATAATGTTGAAAAAGAAGCCCTTATAGAAGTTAAGTTTGAAGATGTAATGGATCGCTTTCAAAAAAATGTCTACACGAGTCGAGCTTTTAACAAGCTACTCGAGTTCGAGGTCGTTTATATCGAGCTCGAGCCTATACTAATTCGATCTCGAGTCGAGCTCGAACATAAAACAATACTCGATTAATTTCACGAGCCGAGCCTGATAATTTAATACTCAGCTCGGCTCGTTCGATAGCTTGTTTAGTCTCGAACCGAACGAGCCAGACGATCTTAACGAGTCGATCCTAACGAGCCAAACAAGTGTTGTATACAATAAGTGCAAGTGTTTATGCAATAAGTTTAAGAATATACATATATTGTGTTTACGAGCTTTTCGAGTTTGTAAATTAGTTCATTTAAAAAATATTAAATCATAAACGAGTATCGAGCTCGAGCTCGAACACTATATAAATATTCTAGCTCAAACTTGAGCACAATTTTTAAAACTTATTCGAGCTCGAGCCGAGCCCAAATTTCATGATATTCGACTCGACTCGAATCGTAACACCCCTAGATGCAATAGTATTTTTAGAACTTTTTTTTATCTTACATTTTGTTTTCGAAAAATTTATTGATGTCAACTTTAGAATGCAATATCTTACATTATTTTTTTTATATTTGATGCAATCGTATTTTTAGAACTTTGTTTTATCCTTCATTTTGTGTTCGGAAAAATTTATTGTGCTACTACTATCGAAAAGTTCTAATTCCGCCCCTGCCCATTGGAATAACTAACTTTGTTAAAAGCTTATTCAAAGACTTTTTTTCTACTAACTTTTTAATGTACTTTAAAAGATTGTCCTTTTTAGTCCTTTATGTTTAATAGTTTTTCATTTTAAACTTTAGATATATTATACATAAATTCTTTATTATATTTTTGTTAGTTAATAAATAAATTATATAATATTTAATGTCAATTATTATAATATTTTTGTATGAGATATTTTAAAAAATATTATATGTAGTAAGATGTTATAAAAAGTGTCAAATTATATAAGGGGTATATATAAAACATTTAAGATAGATAAAGGTAAATTAGAAATATTGTTAAAGAAAAAACTTTTGAAAGGGTTAACCATTGAAGATGCTATTTATGTAAATATTTTTGGTTAGTAGATTGTTGATGTGGGAAAAATAATAAGCTATTGTAAGGTTAACCATTGGGATGCTCTAAGTTAACTATAACTTAGCAAGCTAAACATGCATTACTTATTCAGACACTCCTTTTGTATTTATTGTTAATGATGAGTCTGGACTTTGGAGTGATGATTACAAAATATATTCTATCATGAATTTTATTCTAAAAGTTTTAATCAAACGAAGAAATCATTTATTCTTTTATTCAATTTTTTTGCTCCTAATTACCAAAACAAAATTATCCAGCGAATGCTTGATAAGATTAAAAATACATAATTAGTATCATCAATAGGTCATGAGTTCAAGTCTCATCGTGGATAAATGGTGTAGTTTAAGTGCCGTTAAAAAAAAAGAAAAAAGTATCATTAAACACACAAAAAACACTAAATTGTTTTAATGGGCCTATTTTCGAAATTAAATGTTTGTACAAGTCTGTAAACGAACTGAACGAACACGAACGAGACCTTGTTCGTGTTTGTTTGTTAAGGAAAAATGTGTTCGTGAACGGTTCGCAAACACTTATTGAATGGAATTTTATGTTCGTGTTCGTTTGTTAAAAAAATTCAGTGTTCATGAACGGTTTGCGAACAAGGTAACAAACACAAACGATCATAAACAAACACAAACGAACAAAGTGCAGAAAGACATGTTTCTACTATTTCTAAAACCACATTAAGGATATTAGAATAATAAGTTGCATAACTGAAAACATGAACCATCCAAAATTGTTAATTCTAAACACGTTATGGAGATCTAGGGTTGTGGGTTTCTAAATGAATTGAGCAAGAAAGTCTAAACCTAAGGGCTTTATATATTTATATATTTTTTATTTTAATTATATGTAATCAATATTATAAATAATATATTTTATTTAATTCAAGAAAAAACGAACACGAACACAAACGAACACTAACAAATGAACGTAAACAAATGAACACAAACGGATGTTCACGAACGTAAACGAACGAACGGGTCTTTGTTCGTGTTCGTTTATTTAACTAAACGAACACAAATTCTTGTTCGTGTTCGTTTGTTTAGCTAAACGAACGAACATAAACGAACTCCCGCTGAACAGTTCACGCACGGTTTATTTAGCATTCGGTTCGTTTACATGCCTATGTTTGTAACATATAAATTACTAGTTTATAAGTATTATGAGTTAATCATCAAATCTTCTCCTATATATGAGCCTATATTTGATTTAAGTTTGTCAACTAGGCAGTTTGGAGCAATCTCATTCGCTATCAATGTCATGTGTAATTCTAGGAGTGGCCAACATGCCATAATTTTAGGAACATACCTTCAATTCCTTCCCGTAAGTTCAGGCCATAATTTTAGGAACATACGTTCAATTTCGATGCAACCTTCAATCTCCTCATTGCTTCAGCCGTTTCACGAAGAACCACGTCTGAATAATCGATAAATCTACGTTTTTGAAAGCAGCCAAATTTCTTTGTTCCCTGATTTTTGGCTTCCAATTTTGATAAACACGCTTCCAATGGACCGGATATTTTCTCAGTTCATCTTCATTGGTAGCCTTCAATTGAATACACGTTTAGCAATTGCCATTGTTATTGAAACGATTTAATCACAAGTATTTCTTCTCAAACCCTAATTTTACTAATATATTGATTTGAGATTATGTTTAGTTCTCTGATATTGATAGTGTTTTCAAACCCATATCGAAGCTAACTCGATCAAGGAAGATCCAAATTCTCTGAAACATGTACTTCTGTTACTGGTAATTGGATTGATGCACTTATTCCACCATCTGGCTGATGTATATCAGAACACATACAACCTAGAGTTAGTCATTTGAATTTTGCACCTAATGAGGATTAAACTGCTGATGCAATTGAGGTTTTAACTTAATGTAAATGAAGTGAATAAATGTGACTGTGATTTGTTCATTTGATATTTCCCCTGATTCTTGTATTGGTTGTATGCTTGACAGGTATGCCGACCTAGGGAACAATAGATTGACCAATTACACATTCAATTTCGATTAAATGCTCAATGATAAGGTTTGCTTAATAATGTTTTCTCAGTTTTCCCCCTATTCCTAGTTTTTCATTTTCTCATTTTTGATAAATAGGGAAATACAACTGTATATTTCATGTATGCACATGCTCATATATGCTCAATTATCAGAAATATGGGAAACACATTGGAGCCAAAGAATGTAAATTTTCTTATTAGTTCTAGAATTAAACACTATCAGGCTGTTAAAGCAACATCAAGTTATTGCGCCTTAATGTGTGTCATTGTGGTTACAGAGTAGATTTATTGTAGATTTATTAGGTAAACCTTTGTTACCTCATTAAAACAACAATGATAAATTCATGTTAAAGCACTAATTTACAACTTTACATTTAATATTAAAAAACATTCTAAACTTCTTAAAGATTTGATTCGGTTGTGTTTTATCTATAACAATGTTTGAATGGGTGAAAATATAAAAAATGCTTAAAGGGAATAGTTCAAACGGGTCGAAAGACAATGATCTAAAATATTGCGTGGAAGAAGGTTTAATTTTAGACGGGGATTTATATGTTTTCTGTCAAGTCTTAATTTACGTTATTGTGCACTGTCATAGGTTATATGTTTCTATGTTTCTATGCTATCAAGATTTATGTAATAACCTCAAATACATACTTTTGTAATTTAAATATTTTGTGGTAGTAAATTGCGTTTTCTTTTACTTTAACATCACGTTGCATAGCCTTAGTGACCAACTATGTCTACTATCTTATAAAGGATTTATACACTTACAAAAAGAAAGTTTTTCCACCGAATTTTAATCTGAAATTTTAAGATGCAAGTTGGACTCTAAACCTTTTATATGTTTTTATTATGACACCATTGAGATTGACAGAATGTGCAAATCAATCTTTGACCAAAGGCAATTGCCACCAACAATAATTTTGAATTTTCGACACTTCAACTATTCCACGTCATTAATGCTTCATAATTAAATCATTTGGACGCCACGTCAACTATCACACGTGTAACATCCTGAGACCCGTCCTAGATTTTTTTTAAATTACTTTCGGTAAGTAATTCTTTTGTTATTATTTATATATGATTTATGTGATTTAATTGGATTTTAGCATATTTTAACCAAGGGGTTAAAATTAGATTTAATTATTTTAATTGAGCATAAAATTGATAAAATTGCATTTTATTAAACTTTGAATTACAGTTCTGAAAATATCTCCATTATTAAAATCTGAATTGCATAAGTATTTTTAAATAAATAAAATGCAATCTAGACTTTCAGTATTACACTGTGTTAAATGAAATTAAAGCTATGTGAGGGAAGGGGTGTACGTGGGCGGGAGAGAGGGCAGGTGTCAAATTGGGTTTTTTTCTTCCTTGTTCTCTTCCCTGGCTCGACACAAACACACACATTTCACACACATGCATTTTCTTGAAGCTCTCAATTGAAGAAGATTATAACTGTTTTGTTCTTTCCTCTGATTTTCGGAATCATCACCATCACAAGGTAGGATTCATGCTAATTGTTCATTATTTTGTGTGTTCTTGCTAGAAAAACTTAGGGTTCTTGGGTTATGGAGTTTCTTTGTCTCAAACCATGAAATTGATGAATTGCTAGGGTTTCTATGAAGTTCATAACTAATCTTGTTTGTTTTAGATGGCTAATTCTGGATTGTAGTGTAAGTTCAAGCCTTGAACCTTAAAAACCTAGTTATGGAGTTTTGGAGAAGATGACCAAAACTCACCAAATTTGATAAATTGTGTAAATTGAGTTCTTGATGTTCTAGCTAGTGTAGAATCATCATGAGATAGAAATTGACTGAATTGTAAGTGTATGTGATGCTAAATTGGGTGGTGTTTGGCTAATTGTCTTGAAATGGCCTTAACTAGCTAATTGTGCATTGTTGACTTTTCTAAGTCAACCTAAAAAGATGTTTTGATCAGATTTGGATATCAAATGGTTATAAATGATTCTAATATTATTTATATGAGAAATGTAACTATTTTGTAAGTGTTGTTGGTTTAGTTTGGTTTTGACCCGTTTGGGCCTAAATAACTAGAATCGGTCAAGAATGTGTGATTTGGTGCAATACTTGAATTGTGGGGCTTGTAGTATGTTTTGTTATATTTAGACTTATGGTTAAAAAGGTTTATAGACTTATGCAAGTTTTGGATAATTTATGAATCTTGTATTTTAAGTATTTCGGTTGATTTGGTTACTAACTCGGTTGCATTATTATTACAGGCAAAGGCAAGGGAACTTAGTAATTAGAATACTGAGTTTTCAAGATCGGATTGCTAGCTAAGGTGAGTGGATTTAGCCTTCAAACTTTAGATGGGCAATTTGGTTAGAAATTGGTCAAAGTGGTAAAAATGTGCAGGATTTGGTATCTGGGAGAGTTCACGACGCGAACTTGGGTTCGCGTCGCTAACTCGAGACAGGCATTTGGGGACTGGGTCGTGAAGAAGTTCACGGATCGTGAACTCAAGTTCACGTCGCGAACTTGAGTTCGCGATCGTGAACTTTCTTGGGTGCAGTTTTCTTGGCTGCAATTGTTGTTGCAAGCCCATACTTTGGTTTAATTAATAACGGTAGTTAATTAAGTGCACATTTGGGGAAGAGGTCAGTAATTGAAACATTCTACTGAGCAGAGGTTTACTATTGACAAGGTGTACCGCCCTTAGAAGCACTGGTTGTTCTAAGGGGATACACACTGTCTTTGAGTAAAGGGCTATCGGTTATCATTGTTCGGCCAACAATGATTTAAGGCTTCGGCAGAACCCCGTTACTCTTCAAAATTAACTAATTGGGATAATAAGACTTATCATTCGGTTGTTTTATTTTATTGGTTTAGTTCATTCACTTAGCTGTTAGCTAATCCCCACCTTGTTGACCTTTTTGCAGGTTATCTTTTGGGCGGGTCAAGGGGTGATGTGGGAATGGTTGACCGACACTTTGTTTTGATATCATGTTAACCGAACCGCCGGTTGTTTAACACTTTTAGTATTTTGGATAATTGTTGTAAAAGGCCTGTTTATTAATAACTATGTTTGGTAAATGTTTAAACGCTTCCGTTAATTTTAAAAAAAAAATCGGGTTTAGTTTTTGCGGTGTTACAACACGTGATTATCAAATAATATTATTTCTTTAACAAAAAATAATAAAAACAATAATAATAAATCCTTTTTTTTAAGTATCAAATTACCAAAATACCCTTCATGTACAAAATATTTGATTAATTTTGACCATTAAATCTTATTGATCAATTGTTAAGATTAGTCCATTGTGGCTATATAAAAATTTAGGACTACCTTAACTATTTACCTATTTCACATACCTTATACAAACTTATGTTTACATTATTAGTTTTTTTTATCTTCTGCATAACTCAATGATTTGTTCTTATTTTGTTAAAATGATGATGTAATTCTTACCCAATGTCCTACTTTTTTAAGAATATATATATGAAAATATATATTAATTACAAAATTATTTTCAAAGGCACAAATGTTTTTGAAAAATAAAGTTGTGTTAAAGAAATAAATTATTGTAAAAATTCACATTAAAACATTATTAAATATTTTTATAAGTAACGCGTGAATTGTACCAACCTTGCCGCCAGATATGATTTATCTTCAAGATCGAGCCATTCTTGCTCCCACACACGAAATGGTTGACGTCATAAACGAACGGATGCTTTCTTTAATTCCCGGAGAAGAAAAGACATACGAGTCATCGGACTCGGTTTCTGCTGCAGATGAAGATGATACCATGTTTAACCTTGATCTTTACACCACTGATTTCTTGAACAGTATAAAAATTTCAGGCGTCCCGCAACATATCTTTAAGTTAAAGATCGGCGCTCTGATAATGTGTATGCGGAATATTGATCAGAAAGTTGGATTGTGCAACGGAACGAGACTTCAGATATTACGATTAGGGGTAAATATAATCAAAGGTAAAATCATATCTGGCAGCAAGGTTGGTACAATTTGCGCTATCCCTCGAATGGTTATTAGTCCTTCCGACAAGAAGATGCATTTCAAATTGAATCGGAGGCAATTTCCTGTTCAGGTCTGCTTTGTATGACCATTAATAAAAGTCAAGGTCAGACGTTGTCTCAAGTTGGTTTGATTCTGCAAAAACCGGTATTCTCACATGGCCAACTTTATGTAGCTGTATCACGAGTTAAGAACAAGAACGGATTGAAGGTCATTTGTTGTGACAGAGATGGCAATTACACTAATTAAACAACAAATGTCGTTTACAAAGAAGTCTTATTTCGTATATAAATTTTATGTAACATTTGTTCATGTATCAAATTTTGTACAAACTTATCATTACAGCTATCGATTCTTATGTCATTTTTAAAATTATTAATATTTGTTGGTATTTTTCTATAATATATCTCTTAAAGCATGCCCGCCCAGTCGGACGGGCTATGAAGCTAGTTAGCGATATAAGATAGTAAAATATGATATATATGACGGCCCTTTTTGGGGAATCTTTTTACAAACATAATTATTTTGGATCCGAATCTATGATTTAATTGACATATAATTTAATACGAAGTACTCGTTACGTACCTAAATAAAGTTTCTATTTCTTTGGGCACATATTTTAAGGAGAAAGTTAGTGGTGAAATTGTTTGTAATATTTTTAATTAAAATATAAATTGGTTTAGAGAGATAAATATAGTTAATGGATAGTTAGTGATAAAATCCTTGATAAATATATTATTTATTAAGTGGACCCAATCAAATTAAGAAATGAAAACTTTATTTATGGACATAAATTTAGAAAGAAATGAGAAATTTATTTAGGGACGGATGAAGTATATTTTATTTATAGGTTTTGATAATGACAGCCTTAAGGCTGTCTCTAAATGTATTAAAAGTGGTACGAAAGAGGAATTCATAAAATTCAAGAGTCGATTACAGATGGATGTACAATTTTTTTATGTATGTCTTGTGACGGTCCTTAAGATTATCATTATCAAATCCCTTTATTTATTTATTACTCCGTATTAATTTAAATAGAAGGAAAAAGAACCAGGAATACATGTTAAAAAGCAAACACGTCTCATGAACATTCTCTCAACTCTTGAATTGATTTAATCACTAATTTTGGGGTCCATCTTTCCTTTCATTATTAAATCTTCTCCATCGAGCAAACTCACCCACACTCACTCACTCACTTCTCAGTTCTCACATTCCCTAAATGTCTGACACCATCGCCGACCTTGCTTCCTGGCTTCCGTCGGAATTTCTCACCGGCGACATGGACGACAAAACCCAATTTCTCAAAAACCACAATCCCCACCTAGCTCCTTACGATTTCGCCTCCTCGTCTTCTACCGAGTCCGAGAGCGACGACGATGATATCATTGGGTTAACTCGCCGTTTCACTCGCTCTGTTTCCCTGCAAGAGCGCCTGAAAACCCCCTACCCTGTTGAGGTACTTTTTTGTTTCACAAATATTGTGCTATTAGGTCGTTTAATTGCGTTCTATTTTCTAATTTGGGTGTTTTTATGTTTGATAGACGAAGAGGGTTTTCTCTGGCTCGCCGGAATCGACTCTGAACTGGAATTTTACCGGGGCTACTCAGCTTCGTTCTTCTCCGGCGACGCCGTTTGTTCAACCGGAAGAAGACACTTGGGATCGTATTTACGCTGCGGCACGTCAAGTCGCTAGGATGAAGATGAGGACGAACAACGTGAACGACAATGTTTTTGCTAACAGAGTTTTACTCGGAGCCCCACGTCCTGTCGGACCTACTCTCCCTCATCACCACTATCACCCCAACTGCTCGGTACGGAGAAATGTCAACGAAGAGTTTTTCCGGCAACAGTTACATCAGAGAGTTTCTGGTGCCGAAAACTACGGTGGTAGTGGTCAATGTGGAGCAACCGGCCCGCCGTTGGGGTTTCGTCAGTCTGCATGGCCTCCACTCTCTGTTGAAATCCAACGGCGTCAACAACCAGCTAATGTTTTCGTTGTCAAACCTGTTCTCCGTGGATCTGGTGGCGGTTGTGGCCGTGCTACCGCCGTTGTTAAGCAGGAATGCGCTGGTACCGGCGTGTTTTTACCCCGCAATAATGGTCCACCGGAACCGAAGAAACAACCAGGTATTTCCCCTGTTCCGTTTTTAATGTGCAAAAGAAATTTCAAAATTCAAATTAGGTTTCCGATTTTTTTTTTTGGCTCTATTTCTGTTTCTGTCCTTTTCATTTCTAATTTCAAATTCACAATTTTACTTAAATCCACATTTGTGTTGGACTACTTTAATCCATTATTTTAGTTTGACTTTATGGTTATTCATCATCATTATTCAATATCATTATGCTAATTATTTTTATTTGGATTTAATTTTATACAGCATTTAACAAAAACATGGACCCCATCACTGCACAACATCAACCAAACATCCATCCTGGTTTTACATCACACTATCAAGTTCCACCTTCATTTCCCAACCACCTTAAACGTGACGAACTTACACAAATGCTAATGGCCCGCCGGAACGCCGTGATGTTAGCACGCCACCACCACCAACGTCGGACCATCGGTGAAAAACAAATGGGGCCCCCGGAAGTCGTCCTCCCTCAAGAATGGACATATTGATTCAATTTTCGTGAAGCTGAAAGATGTTACATAATAGGTACAAGACATAAGTAGGGATTTCAAGTCGATAGTAGTGTATAGGAAGAACAATAAAAGGAAGTTGATTGTGGGTAGAAATTTGAAAAACGTTTGTTGGGGGTAGGTTTTGTTTGTAACAGAAAAGTTTAAGGGGGTAGTAGTAGTACTAGGAAAAGAATAAATAATATTTGAAGCGTAATTTTGTTTTCTGGTGAAAAAGTAAAGGGAGGGTATTTTGGGATATGAAATAGTTGGAAAAGTTGTCTCTTTTATTCAAAATTAATAAAAAGAGCCAAAGTTTCGTTTTGAATAGGGGTGTAATCGAGTCGAGACAGCTCGTGAGTTACTCGAGACCGACTCGAAAAATACTCGAAATCGACTCGTTGTGAACCGAGTCGAGCTCGAGCTACTCGAGTAGGGTTTCGAGCCGAGTTCGAGTTCCAAAATACACAGCTCGTTAGGCTCGCGAGCCTTATCGAGCTTTATTTAATTACTATTTTACCCTTTTTCCATATACATAATTACCTTTTACCCTTTTCCATGTACATATTTACAACAAAAAAGTGCATTTTAAAAAAAAATATATGAATTTTTCGAGCCGAGTATCGAGTCGAGTTTCGAGTTTTCACCGAGTCGAGTTCGAGCTTAAAAATGGAAGCTCGTCGAGTATCGAGTCGAGTTTCGAGCTCGAGTTTTAGTTGGCGAGTCGAGCTCGAGCTTGGCAGAACTCGGCTCGACTCGACTCGTTTACACCCCTAGTTTTGAATGAATTTGGATTTATCAGACATCGTCAGAGTGACTTCTCTTTACTTCATGCTTCTGAATTGTCCTTTTGTGTTTTAATATTATACTAGAATTTAACTTTAAAGACTTTTTAAGTTAATATTCAAATTTGTGATCTTCCAGTTGTAAATTCGAATATTTTGTATTCGATGTTTGGTTCGGAATATTCATTTATTTTTAATAAAAGTTTGCTTCAACATTAACAAAGCGATCACATGCTCTTGTTGGTATGATGATATTTTACGTGTTGTTTTCAGGTTACGATCACATAAAATCGGATATTTATAAATGAAAGTTCTGAGAATAACTTACTAGGGGAGTTCAAAAATATCCGAAAAATCGGGTATCCGAAAAATTACCCGATATTCGAAATCCGTGTATCCAAAAATCTGGGTATCCGAAAATCCGGATATGCGAAAATCCGGGTATTCGAATTCCGGGTACCAAATATGTAACACCGCAAAATTTAGGAAGCGTTTTTTTTTTAAATGCCCGAAGGCGATTAGGTTATCCTCTAGGTTAGTTTAGTTTAGTTTAGTTTACAAATAAGGTCCCACTATAAGCTTCCAAAATGAACATTACTTAAACAATACAAAACGGTGTCACTTAAACGACATGGCTCATTTTTCAAAACATAACAAACTGAGCTTGGTCAATCATCCCGTCCAAAGCACCGGTCAACCTGAAAAGATTCAACGAGGGAGGGATTAGCACAAAGCTAAGTGAATGAATATAATCTACAAGTTCTGTGAAGCCCAACAAGCTAGCATAGACATCTCTACGATCTAGAAGTCACATAGCCACTACACTAATCACTTAAACACGGAAGTTATAAAACATCTCCGGTTGGGTCATCACTAAAACACGGAAGTTATAAACATCTCCGGTTGGGGAATCACTAGAACACGGAAGTTAAAAAAAACATCTCCGGTTCGTTCGAGAAGATCGGGGTCCTGCCGGAGCCTTAAACCATGGTCGGCCAAACCACGGTAACCGATATCGTTTCGTATCCAACACCCGGGCAACTCCCTCCCCTTGACCATGCAACAAATACAGGTAAGGTCGGATACCCTTTAGTCGATACCCATTGCCCAGCGCACTGACTCCTCAAACCTCGGTCACCAAGTCAAACCGAGTTTCAAATTACTTGATTTGCAAACTAATAAGATCATTATATCACGTGATGTGGTATTTCATGAGACTGTTTTTCCACTACTCTCTAAGTTCACCAATCCCACATCTAACATTCATTTGCCAGTTTCTTATCAAGATTCATCCCCCAGAGAGGATGTTACTCCTATGGTTCCTGAAATCCCTGTTCATGACCCTGTTGATGAAGTCAATGATCCTGGTCATGACAATATCAATGTTTTTCCTCAAGAAGGTCCTGTTGAGCCTCAACCTGGCCCTGTTGAGCCTCAACCTGTTCCTATCATAGAACCTAGGAGATCAACAAGGCCCACACAACCTCCTTCCCATCTATAAGATTATATCTGTAACAACACCACTTCTACTGGTACATCTTGTTTTCACACAATTACCAATCTTTGTATTGATCCATCTATTCATCATTGTGAGATACCTTGTTCTTTTGCTGGTATGACTTGCACTGATTCATTTGAGCCTGCATTTTATAATCAAGCTAAGGGCAACCCTCTTTGGGAAACTGCCATGCAAAAGGAGTTTGAGGCTCTAGAAGCCAATCATACATGGGACATAGTTCCTTTGCCTAAGGGTAAGAAACCTATTAGTTGTAAATTGGTTTACAAGATTAAGTATAAGTCTGATGGTAGTATTGAGAGACATAAAGCCAGATTGGTGGCCAAGGGCTTCACTCAGAAAGAGGGGGTTGACTTTCATGAGACTTTTTCCCCTGTTGTGAAGTTCAATACTGTCAGAAGTCTTATCTCTTTAGCAATTAAGAGGAAATGGAAGATACATCAGTTTGATGTGAATAATGCTTTTCTACATGGAGATTTACATGAAGAGGTTTTTATGAAATTACCTCCTGGTCTTGAACATTCTTCTCCCTCTATGGTCTGCAAACTCAGAAAATCCTTGTATGGTTTAAAGCAAGCCTCTAGGTAGTGGTATGCCAAGTTATTTGCAGCTTTACAACATAAAGGTTTTGTTCATTCTGAGAATGATCATTCCTTATTCATTAAGAAATCTTCTGCTTCTCTTGTTATTGTAGCAGTTTATGTTGATGATATTTTAGTTACAGTGAATGATCTTGCTGAAATTTCCTCTTTAAAGGAATACCTTGATGACCAGTTCAAAATCAAAGATCTTGGTTTTTTACATTTTTTTCTTGGGCTTGAATTTAATGAAATCAAGGGAGGAATGGTTTTACATCAACAAAAGTTCATTAGAGAATTGTTGCATTCTTATAGCATCAATGATCTTCCATCTGTCCCCACTCCACTTCCCTCAAAATTGAAACTTTTAAAGGAAATGGATAATCCATTACCTGATCCTACACCTTACAGACAATTGGTGGGAAAACTAAATTTTTTGATGCACACAAGACCGGATATCTCATTTTCAACACAATACTTGAGTCAATTCAATCAATCTCCTTGTAAAGCTCATTATCAAGCTGCAGTTCATGTTTTGCAATATCTTAAGGGAACACTTACTCAGGGATTATTTCTTAATGATAATCCGTCACTCAAACTCGAAGCGTTCTGTGATTCTGACTGGGCAGCCTGTCCCATGACCCGCAGATCTGTTAGTGGCTACTTTATCATGTTTGGGGGAAGTCCTATTTCTTGGAAATCCAAGAAGCAAGTGACTGTTTCTCTTTCTTCTGCTGAAGCAGAATATCGGTCTATGAGGAGAGTTTGTTCAGAACTTGCATGGCTTAGTCGCTTGTTTACTGAATTTGAGGTTCCTGAAGTTATCCCTATTCCTCTAAAATGTGACAATCAAGCCGCTATATACATAGCCACAAATCCGGTGTTTCATGAGCGTACAAAGCACATCGAAATTGACTGTCATTTTGTTCGGGAGAAACTTCATGATGGTTTAATCACTTTGTCTCATATTCCATCTCAACATCAACTAGCTGACTCTTTTACAAAGTCTTTCCCTA
This sequence comes from Calendula officinalis, assembly GCA_963853835.1. Taxonomy (NCBI): domain Eukaryota; kingdom Viridiplantae; phylum Streptophyta; class Magnoliopsida; order Asterales; family Asteraceae; genus Calendula; species Calendula officinalis. The sequence goes on along the minus strand of OY970824.1, from coordinate 61,503,875 downwards.
CTCCAGCTCATCAATCTTCCATGCTCAATCTGGGTTTATTACCATACCCTCCAGCTTGAGGGGGGTGTTAGTGTTAGCTAGTTTGTTACGTATTGTTGAGTTTGTTAGCCACTCACGTGACTTGCACGTGAGTTAGTTAGAATGTTTTGATTGTATAAATTAAACTTGTATGTACAGTTCATTCATTCATTAAGAGATTCACAAAGTTTCTCTCAATTCTCTCTCACAACAACACAATCACACGAAAAAAATCAAGTCGTACGTTCTATTTTGGGAAGAAAAAATAATCTGTTTTGGTAGTTATCTATTAATCAGGTGATTTTAAAAAATAGAACTAGTAAGATCCAAAATTTAATAAAAATTTACTTTCAAATCTTGATTAATGTAGATATGGAAGAACGAGTGCCGGAAATTCCGATTCTCAAATTAAAAGATGTTACACAGATGAGAATCAAAGGCGAGACGGACCCCACGGCAATATTACTAGCAAACATGTTGAAACAAACAAAGGCATCATCAGGAATCATTTGGAACACCTTTAAGGAACTCGAAGAACCCGAGTTCCAAAACATCCTTGAAGAATTTCCCGTCCCATGTTTCCCAATAGGCCCGTTTCACAGATACTTTCCCGCATCATTAAGCACCTTATTAGAGCCAGACCGAACCGTTATATCATGGCTAGACCACCAATCACCTAATTCTGTACTATACGTAAGTTTCAGTAGTGCGGCTCAAGTGAACGAACAAGAGTTTTTGGAAGTGGCTCATGGTTTAGCCGATAGTAAGCAACCGTTCTTGTGGGTGTTGCGACCGGGGTTCGTGAAAGGCTCAGAATGGGCCGAACGGTTACCGAGTGGGTTCATGGGTTCGGTTGGAGAGACAGGGCGTATTGTGAAATGGGCTCCTCAACAAGAAGTGCTAGCTCATGAAGCTACGGGGCGTTTTGGACTCATAGTGGATGGAATTCGACATTGGAAAGCATATGTGAAGGTGTTCCTATGATTTGTTCTCCATTTTGGGGTGATCAACCGTTAGATGCTAGATACGTGACGGATGTTTTGAAAATCGGGGTTTATTTGGAGAACGGGTGGGCGAGGGATGAGATAGTAAGTGCAATAAGAAGAGTAATGGTGGATGAAGACATTAGAGAGAGGGCAAGGTGTTTGAAAGAAAAGGTAAATGTTAGCTTAATTAGGGGTGGATCTTCATATGAATCTTTAGAGTCCCTGGTTAGTTACATCTCTTCGTTTGGATCGATATGTTCTTCGTTTTGATGCAAAAATCTATTATTTTTGCATAACTTTTATGTGATTATGTTCCTTTATGTCCGTCTGAGCAGAAAAAGATATTCAAAAGTCTTGTTGGTTCTGAATAGTGATTCTATATGTAGTAGTTTGCATAAAATTGCAAGCACAAACCAACAACTTAATTCAACCACTCTGTTTTATTTGCAAAAAGTTGGTATATTTAATGATAAAAAAATGGTCTTAAAATGAAAAAAAAAGCTACAAACGATAAAAATGCATCATCTTAAATATATAAAATGATGACACATTTCATAAAATTGACATTTCTATATCTCAAATATACGGAATTGCTTTGATGCATATATGCAATTAATACAAATTTGAAAAATTGTAGACACTAATATGATATAGATGTGAGTGAAGTAGATATGAACAAACGAAAATGTGATTTTATTTATTATAATTGTTTAAAATGTTATTAAACACTTTAACATATACAAAATAGTGTATATAATTAAAGTTAGATATTTCGTTTATTATGCTTCAAATTTTAAAAATTGTCTGTTTTGTGCCGTTTGTATTATAAGACCATTGTGTATCCAATTACAACATGCTATACTAACTACTAAGTAATTAAAGTTAGATATTTCGTTTATTAGAGTTTTAAGCAAATGATAATGTATTTAGTCAAGATGCTACATGACAAATGCAAAATGTAATCAACCAAACATAGCTTAAATCTAATATATTTGAATATTTTATAGACAGAACCTCTTAGTCATACTTGCAGGCCCAGAAAAAAGTTGAGGAGTGGTACCGGTTGTACATTTTTTTCTCAGGTGTGTCACCTACACTAACAAAAGAAAAAGAAAAATAATTTAACACTACTTTAATGCTATTCAGAAAAATTTCAGGGGTTGTACGGACAACCCTGTGCAACATACTAGGAATATGAATAGCTTTTGACTTTTTTCCAGCAAGGTTTCCTTAGTTATCAAATTCATTTTGGATAGAAGGACTTCCACGATCCACATGTTGCAAAAGTTCTAGAAAAGAAAGAACCCAATAAGAAAGATCAAAATCGGTCAAGGTTCAAATTAGGTGTAATCGGGCCTCAGTTAACTGGGCTCAATAGCTTTATAATCCATTTTTCTAACTACTTGTAATTCTCTCAAATTATGTTGTCAAAAGCCACTAAAAAGGTAAAAAGTGGCTGATTGTTTCAATTTTATTGTTTTATCCTTTTTAATATATCTTAAAATTATTATTAACTTGAAAATTCTACTTATCAATGAGGTAAAGATAAAATTCAATTGGAATATAAAAAAATATATTTTTTATTAAACAGTATAAATTTTTGTCTAGAACAATAATTTTGGTGGAAGTATATTTTAAACATATGTGAACTCAATTCTTTGTTGAAGTGTTTAAATACTTCCTCTGATTTAGAATAAGTGATATACTTTTCTTTTTGAGGTGATTCAAAATAAGTTAATACACTTTGAAACATTACCTTATTTGGGGGAAAAATAGTGGGACCCACACTCACTAACTATCTACTTTATTAAAGTAAAATGACCCCTTTATCCTTATTTTTTATTTTTAAACATTATTAACCTCATTTTTTTTCAAAATGTGTGGGACTCATTCCTAACTAACAATCCAATTAATCTAATTTAATCATTATTCTAATCTTTTGCCTTAAAAACCATAAAACTCAAAGTATATCACTTATTTTGAATCGGAAGAAGTATAAAAATTCCAGTTGGAAGTTTTAAGGGAGTGACAAATTGTGAGAATGGACGGTGGTGATCTCATATCGGCAGTAGTGGAGATAAACGGTGGTTGTGACGGTAGTGCGTCGGGGTTTTTAAGTTTTAAGATAATAATTTTAATAATATAATAACTATTAATTTATTATTTTTCTTGAAAAGATTAATATGAAAAATAAGAAATTTCTCCGTATAAAACTTTTCACAAAGAAGGGATTTTTCTCCACTTTTGTGCTTGTACGTACATCCAAGAATCCAACCCTGTATGCATTAAATATCTAGTTATGTTATTTTTAAATATTTTAGAATCCAAAAAATAGAATCATGCAAATATAACTTGAAACTATTTTAGTCGTATACTCCAGCAGGCAAGGCCTGCATGTACAAGTCTAACACATATTTCCAGAAGTCAGACTATAGTTATCAAATTCATTTTGGATAGATTGACTTTCTCATGCTACAAAAGTTTTATCAAGGGACCCAATAAACACCAAAAAGCAAGTGACTAAAGTAAAACATCCATATATAAGGGGAACAAACTGCAAATTACTTAATGAAAAGCAAACAAATAACTAAGCTCATCATTCTTTCTTCTTACCAAGCTCTTGCTGAAAATGGAGACCCATGGTACCGGTAACACTCTCCGGTCAACAGAAACTCGCCGGAGAATAATAATGTTTGCCTTACCTTTCCAAGGTCACATCAATCCCATGCTTCAGCTAGCAAACATTCTTCACTCTCAATCACCATCATACACACCCAATTCAACTCTCCCAATCCTTCAAACTACCCCCACTTCATCTTCAAGTCCATCAAGGATAACTTTTCCGACATGGCAGATAGGTCACTTAACAGATCTTTTAGACGTCCGTTTGATAGAGGACGTCGGGTATAACAAATTGAATACATCAGGGACTTCTGATGTAATAAACGAAGTTCAGGGACTGTGGCTGTAATAAGTGGTAAACCACAGGAACCTTCCGTGTAATTTACTCTTTAAAAGGGGGAGAAAAATTACGATTTTGCCCATCAGGTGAGGTGCACATGGGTCAGTTAACGGAAGTTTTAAACGTCCGTTTGATAGAGGGACGTCGGGTGTAACAAACTGAATACACCAGGGACGTCCGGTGTAATAAACGAAGACCAGGAACTGTGGTTGTAATAAGTGGCAAACCACAGGGACCTTCCATGTAATTTGCTCAAAGGAAAATGACTAAAATAATTAAGGTTAGTTAGGTGCCAATTTAGACGGAATGAAAAATCGAAACTCGAAGAGATATAAAATATGAAATTAAAAATCTAAGAATAAAACGATAGAATTTAAAAGAAAAATAAACTACTCCCTCCATCCCACAAAAAACTTACAATTTTATTTATGTACAAGTTTTTAGGTGATAGTTAGTGGTGGAGTCATTGATAATAATTTTGATTAAAATATAAAGTTGGATTTGAGAGAGAAAGATAGTTAGTAGATATTAGTGGTGGGGTTTTTAATAATAATAATTTTTTATTGTGTGAAGCCCATCAAATATGGGAAATGAGAAATTTTTTATGTGACAAAAATTTAGAGTTTAATGAGAAATTTTTTTTGGGACGGAGATAGTATTTTCTACTTAACTCTTATTATGATATTTTAACTAGGAGTAGGACCAGTTGGCAACCACCGACAAGCATTGTGATGCATACATCTACCACGTGTATCTTGAGTGGCCCACACAAATTAAATTGGAAAGAAAACAAACGATATTAATATGCAACTCTAATTTGCACAAAAGATTGAATTCTATCCTCAGAAGCTCAGTGAACATGAAGACCCATGAAGGAGACACAACTGAAGGGTCAACGCAACCGGCAGCCACTCGCCGGAGAATAATATTGTTTTCCTTTCCCGTCCAAGGTCATCTCACTCCTATGTATCACCTAGCAAACATTCTTCACGGTCAAGGTTTTAAAATTATCATCATACACCCTGAATCATACTCTCCCAATCATTCAAACTATCCTCATTACACCTTCAAGTCCATTGCTGACCGGTTTTCTGAGATTGGACCGAGGCCGGAGAAACCAGACGGCAGTGCTTACTGTGAGTACTTTAATAAAACTTGTGTGGATTCATTCAGGGAATGCCTGAGTGGGTTGTTGGCTGAACCAAATGAGCCGCCGGTGGCCTGTTTAATCACGGATGCCGAATACTATTTCACGCAGGCGGTGGCGGACTCCCTGAAGGTCCCTCGGCTGGTGTCCTGGGCCTGTACTATCGTTTCTGTTCTTGTTTATCGTGATTTGTCTTCTTTCTATGAGAAAGGTTACTTCAATCTTACGATAAAAGGTATATATCACCTTTACTCTTCGCTATTCAGATGCTCTCTCCGTGTTCTCAATTCTTTTGGGTATAACTTTTTAGTAGAACTCCTTCCGTCCCTAAATTTTGTCCCTAAATAAAGTTCTCATTTCTCAAACATAAGGGGCCCACTTAATATAATAATATTATTACCAATACTTTCACCACTAACTATCTCTTAAAACACTTTGTCTCTCCAATCAAATCTTATATTTTAATCAAAAGTAATACCAAATACCCCACCACTAACTATCTTCTAAAATGTTGTGCCCAACACAAATGGGAACTTTATTTAGGGACGAAGGGAGTAGTTAGTGGTGAGGTATTTGATATTACTTTTGATTAAAGTATAAGATTTGATTGAAGAGAGAAAATGTTTTAGCAGATAGTGGTGAAAATATCGATAATAATATTATTATATTAAGTGGGTCTCTTAAGTTTGAGAAATGAGAACTTTATTTAGGGACAAAACTTGAATGAGAAATAAAAACTTTATTTAGGGACAAAGGGAGTATAACTTAATTGTCAAAGATATAACTTGATTGTCAAATTAGACAATTTGAATTGGTTCATTTAGATTAGCTTTTTGATTTTTAAACTAGTTTGGCTTTAAACTAAATTAATAGTTTATTTTTAGATTGAATTTGATTTCCATTTGAAAAACATCTAAAAAAACTGAATAATAATATAAATATAAATAAATTTAGATATTCTTTTCGTCCCAAATTTATTGTCCACTAAAAAAACACACAGTTTAAGAAAACTACATTAATTATACTATGTCACCAATAAAATTTTCTATTTCCCACTTAAATGTATTTTGATTGGTTGAAAATTAAGAAATACACTTTTTGTGAGACAAACTAAAATAATATACTAGACAATAAAGATGAGACGGACGGAGTACTATATAATATATATGTGTGTTTATGTGTTAACTTGTGTTTATATATCTATGATTTTATTAACCTCTTTATTTATATATTTAATTTATTTAATTATTTAACCCAAATATACATGCATATAGCCCAACAATTGTAATATGGTTCGCATAAAACCGAATGTAATTTGGTTCAGATCAGTTTGTTTCGGTTTTTAAATTAGTTTTGGATCATTCGGTTTGAACTTTTAAAAACCAAAATTAATTTAATTTCACCTATTTAGTTTGGATAAAACCAAATCATATAAACGAACACCTACTTCAACCAATGATTTAACTAAAGATTTAGTCAGCATATTAATGTATTTCATATATTCGACATGATTGATGCTTTCAGATTCAGAATACGAAGCATCAGTACCAGAATATCCGTTTTTGAAAGTCAAAGACATCCTAAAAATCACAACTCACCCGAAAGGTATGAGTGAATTTCAAACCAAGGTGGTTACAAACATAAAAGCATCATCAGGAATCATTTGGAATTCATTCAAAGAACCCGAAGAATCTATACTAGAATCTCTTGGCCGAGACTTTCCGGTTCCTAGGTTCACTTTAGGTCCGCTTCATAGGTATGTTCCAGCCTCCCCAATCAGCATACTTGAAGAAGACCGTAACTTTTTCTCATGGTTAGATGCTCAAGCTCCCAAATCCGTGATATATGCAAGTTTCGGGAGCGTTTCACCTATGACCAAGTCCGAGTTTCAAGAAGTGGCTTATGGGTTAGCCAATGGTGGTTTTCCGTTCTTATGGGTGGTTCGACCGGGATTGGTCATCGGTTCAGAATGGCTCGAGTCGTTGCCGGAAAGGTTCGTACAAGACATAGGTGACAAAGGACGTATAGTCAAATGGTGTCCTCAGAAAGAAGTGCTAGCACATCCCGCAACCGGATGTTTTTGGACTCACAGTGGTTGGAATTCAACGTTGGAGAGCATATGTGAAGGTGTTCCTATGATTTGCTCACCTTTAATTGTCGGCCAACCAATTATTGCAAGATACGTGAGTGATGTTTGGAAGATTGGTACTTTGTTGGAGGATGGTCTTGAAAGGGTGGGAATCGAGAGGGCAGTCAAAAGAGTGATGTTGGATAAGGAAGGTGAAGAGATGCGGGAGAGAATAAGTCGTTTGAAGGAGGAGGTAACCATGTCTTTTGATGAAGGCGGATCTTCACATCGGTCGCTGAAAACATTAGTAGATTATATTTCATCATTTTAATTTCAATAAAGGACTTGTGATTCTATGTATGCTGGATAACATATACACTGCGTCGATCATCAGATCTGAAGTATTCGTGTTTGTAATTCAGTTTTGATCTAGATCGACTAAAATAAAGGTTTATATTAATAAACAACAAATACATTTCCATGTGTGTTAATTTATTTTACCATCAACATAAAATTAGACACGACTCCAACGTTGCCGCTTTCTCCGTATACATTTAAAAAAAAATATGTCGCGAGTTTTGATAATAATAGTCTTGAATAAAATGTACTATTAACTTGTATTTTTAACACATTTGAGAAATTTCTCAAATGTAGAAGTATGGTTATTTATTACTCCGTAGTATACAATTTTTTATACATGTCTAAACATGCTATTGATAGCTATAAATTTGTTATTATCAAAATCCTTAAATAATAATTAATCGTGTGGTGGGTAGGAGTGAGCATTTGGGCGGAAAACCACACCAGACTAAAAATCAATCGAATCGAAACTGAAAATATGTAATTGGTATAGTTTTCAAATTCATCATTTTCTGTTTCAGTCCGTTTTATTTCTCGGAAAAATATGGATATTTGAGCTAAAAAAAACAAACTTGAACCCAACCAAACTAAAACTGAAAATATATAATCGGTTCGATTTTAATTTTGAACCTAACCAAACTAAAATTGAAGCTAACCAAACTAAAATTGGAAATATATAATGGGTTCGATTTACATTTTGATAGATTCTGGATTTAGTTCCTAGTGGGTGAGCTCTAAACGAATCTCGAGGAAAATGGTGCGAAGATTGTGGAGCGATGGATAAGAGATTGTCTTTTCTTTAATATATCATGATATAGTATTAAATTAGTATTCGACCCAATGAATTCAAAATACATAAATAGGGTTCTAATCAGGATGAACTCCGATCATGGATACCCAAGGAACAGGTACATATCTCCGCTCAACGGCAACTCGCCGGAGAATTTTATTGTTTCCTCTACCTTTCCAGGGCCACATCACTCCCATGCTTCAGCTAGCAAGCATTCTTCACACCCAAGGTTTTCAAATCACCATCATACACACCGAATACAACTCCCCAAATGATTCAAACTATCCCAATTTCACCTTCAAAATCATCAAAGACGGTTTCTCCGAGATCAAGAAACATATACCCGAGGACGAAGATTCCAATTTCTTCCTGGATTGCCTCATTAGAAGCTGTGTAGATCCGTTTAGGGATTGTGTAAGTGGGTTGTTGGACGAAGAACCGATTGCTTGTATAATCACAGATTCCGTATTTAACTTCACGTATACGGTGGCTGATGACCTGAAAATCCCGCTCATTGTGCTATGGGCATCCAGTGTTGCTGCCCTTCTAGTTTTTGGTCATTTGACCAATTTCTCTGAAAAAGGTTATGTCAGGATCGATTAACTATAAATAAGTTAATAAACACCTTAGATCTAATTGATGATAGAAGTTGCAGCGGATCAACACTATATCAATATATTAAGAACAATGAACTGTAAGAACAATATGCGAGAATATTAAGAACACAGTTTCACAAAAAGCTTCAATGTATATTATTGAGTTAACAATACACACGTACGTTTACAATTCGTAAGGAACTATTTATAATAGTCCTTGAAGCTAAACTATTTACCCTAGTTATTCTAGGACTTGATTTACATCGAATAATAATAATATACATTGATTTACATTCTATAACTATCTATACGAAGATCTCGGACTTGATATTCTTCAAAAACGCGTCATCAGTAGTAAAACTCATCACCAGTAGTAAATATGTAACATCAGTAGTAAGTCTGGTGATCAGTAGTAAGTCCAGATACATCGTCAGTAGTAACTACTAATGATCAGTAGTATCTTCAATCTTTGCATGATCAGTAGTAACTTAGTTATAGTATCATCAGTATCAACTTCTCAGTATCAATCAATTCTGCCCCATCAGTACTAAGTGATCAGTACTAACTGCAGCATTAGTAATAAGTTGATCTGTGTTTTGCTCCAACAATCTCCCCCTAAACTTATTGATCATCTTTTAATCAATCAAGTTTCTTTTGTTCCTCTTGTTCTTTTCTTCTTCTCTCAAGAGTTCTTTGATTCTGTTGAAGCCTTTGTTCAATAATATATCTGCTGTTCCTCTTTGTAAAATAATTCAGTTTGTTTTGGAACATAACAGCATCATAGGGTTTCATCAAAGTATTTATGAATATCTGATACATAGTTTTCTCAGAATGTGGATATTCTTTCTCATATAAGTACAATTCACACACTTTGCCTGATTTCTCAAAGAAGTACATATTTGCAGTAGGAATGACATTCCAAGCATACACATTACCTGGATTTGTAAATTGTTCTGGATAATTGTCTGGATAAAATGCAGCATCAATCATCTTTGTTAAATATCCAGCTCCAGATTCTTTCCATGATTTCTTTGTCATTCTTGGTTTCCCAATAATCAGAAGTTTGATTACATCACTTCTTGAACATGATCTGATTAAGGGTAACCATCCAGTGAATCTCTGTACAACTTTGTCTTCCCTTATGACCTCTATGACATTGTTCTGCATCACTCTCCAGTTAAGAATTGGATTGTTCTGTAGAGGAGCAACTGGCATTTCAAGAACAGGTATAATTTGTTTTGACTTCTTCTTAGAGCTTTGTTCTTGATCAACAGATTTTTCTTTTCTTAGATTGGGGAGTTGAAGTATCACCAACAGTTGAAACACTACCAGCCTTGAGTAAATTTAAGCTGATTGGGATTAAAGTTTTGGCTTTCTTTGATTCTTCAGCTTCTTGTTCAGCCAGGTCTTTCTTCTTTGCAGTGCAGTATTTTTCAATTATAGTTATCATCTTCATTCTTCCTAATGACTTTGCACTAATCCCTTTTGTTTTTAAATATTCAATCATGTTGGCCTTCTGTTCAAACACATCATCAGTCAAATCACTTTTAGTCTTTTTACATTCAGAAACCAAATATTCAAGGCATTGAATATGTTCTTCTTCAATCTTTCTGAGCCTTTTGAATTCTTCCTTTTGAGCCTTTATCTGAATGTCATCTGTTTGAACAGATGCTTGAACAGGAATTATACTTTGTTCTTTCTTTTGTTCAAGAGCTTGATACTTAGCTACCTTCTCCCAATATCTCTTATGCTTCACCTTCCATTTGGACTGTTTATCATCTCTAACAAGATTTATTTTGTTTACCATGTAATGACCAAGAGCTCTGTTAGGGTAATCTTCATCATATATTTCTTTACCCTTTCCAATATGTGCTGAAGGTGGAGGTGGAATATATTTCATGTCTGGCACTCCACTTATTATTACAGAAGGAGAAAATGATCTAAGTTCATCTTGTTGAAGTATTTTTGGATGTGGAGGAAGTGAGCACTCATCAACCTCAAACCAATTCACATTATCATCAATGTCAGGTATGATAAGTGGTTGATCAGGTGTTGGTGGTTTGGTAATGATGACATGTCTCTCTCTTTCAATTAGCTCTGGAAAATGTAGTTCTTCCTCTTCAGTAGTAACCAGAGTAGTTACTACTGGTGTAACTTCAGGAGTTACTACTGATAGGGCATCAGTAGTATTTGCTGCTTTTAATTCCTCTTCTTCATTTACTACTGCTATAATGTCAGTAGTAGGAGTTACTACTGGTGTTTCTTTTTCAGCTTGTTCTTTAGTAGGAGCAGTAGTAATTGGCTCTTCTTCTGTAACCATCATCTCTGGGCCTTCATCAACTTCTGTTTCTTTTAAATTTAAGAGGGAGGATGCTGCTGCTGCAATAGATTCATCAATCATTGTCTGTATGTTATACTTCTCCCCCTTAGTGAGCTCAACTGGTGGAGCCTCACTATCATCTAGTTTATTCTTCAATGTTCTGATGATTTTGGCTTGTTGATGAAGCCTACGCTCATAGAATCTCATTCTTCTGTTGATGGTGTTGACATGCCTTTTCATTGCAGCCATTGTTTTCCCTTGGTTTGTTAAATATTTGAGACAATCTTGTACAGTGGATTCAAGAGAATCCACTTTATCCGTCAATTGAGTGATTTTAATACTGCCCTCACTCCATCTAGCAAGATCATCGGGCTTACTAACAGGTACATTGGTTTTAAGGTTTTCCTTCCTTTCCATCAATTCCACAGATCTGCCCTCATCACTGCTTGGTGATTCATTGGGTCTTTTAGACATTCTCTTCTTCCTAGAAGAAGCAGAGATGTCCCCCCTTTTGGTTTCTTGGCACCGGGGTCCTTTAAGTAATTCCTCAAAAGAGTCATCACTTAAAGTTGCCGAGGTTTGGGTCTTAGTGATGTTTTCACTATCCTGTGCACCCACCTTTGGGGCATCAGTAGTGAAAGCCCTCCCCTCATGTCCTCTCTCCTCCTTGGAGGACAACTCTTTGAGCCTGGGGTGTGACTCGATTTGTCCCCTGGTGTCCTTTAAAGATTTCTTTCTTTTATAGAGTGTGGAAATATTTTTGGTTTTATCTGGTAGGTCTTCCACAGAGTGAAGAGTAGCACTCTGCAGATTTATATCAAGTTCCTGGGACACATTCAGGACTTCTAAGTGAGTGGGTGATTGAGTGGCTATATGGGGTGGTGTTTGGGCTGTATTTGGGGGTGATGGAGTGGGTTGAGGTTCAATTTGGGTTATATCTTTGATTGAACCCTCTCCAATAGGTGTGTGATCTTGGATCATATTAGGAAACAGAGGGGTTTCCTTGCCCGAAAATTTAAATTGTTTTCTCATATTTGAGAAAACTTTCTTGTTCAACTCTGGAATTATGAAAATATTTTTGGGAGTTGACAAGTTTTGTAATTCAATGTTAATGATATGTTGGATAAATCTGGGATACATTAAAAATTTTGAAGAGGTAAGATTTCCCAACATACCTTCAAAGATCATATTAGAGAAATTGAATACTTGGTCTGTGCATAGACAGACAACAGCAGATGCTATTGACCTGTTAAACTCATTCCAAGTACTCCTTTTTGGAGAAATACAATGCTGAATAGTATGGACAAGAAATTTCCATTGTGGGGAGAGAAGACCTTTTTGAAAAGTTACTATGTTTAGTCTTCCCTCATATCCCATTTTGTTTAAAATTTCAGCAATGAATTCCTTAGGAAGAGAAGTCATACCTGAATCATCGTGTAGTTGAAGATGTTGTCGAATAGATTGTTCTGTGATGGTGATCGTTTTTCCATCCACAGATGATTTGATCATTGGTACAGTTGCACCCTCCGTTCTTTCAGCATTGGTCCAGAAATCCACCAAGTGCTGTTGGTATGCCTTCGGTTTCACCGTTAATGCGAATCGTATGTAGGAATTTTTCAAGAAGTGTACGATTGGTCTGAAATCCTTTGTTCCGTCTGGATTGCGTAGAAAGGCACACATGTTGTGGAACTCTGAGTATTTGAGATCGGTTTGAACATTGAGGGATTGTAGAGTTGCCATTTTGCAGTGATTTGAGAGAAAAATTTTAAGAATTTTAAGACTGAAGATGAGATTTTGATCGAAAGCTAGGGTTTATCGAGAGGTTTTAGCAAATCGAAGTGAAGATAATGCTAAACTAATCGTCTGCCGCCTTTTATATCTTTCGATTTAACCTGCAAAACTACTAAAATATCCTTCGAATCATAACATAACGGTTATTTTCGTGGGGGTTAGTTTGGTAATTGTGTTTCTGAAAGACCAGTAGTAATTAAGATATCAGTAGTAAAACGTCAGTAGTATCTACTAACATCAGTAATGACTAAGGATTTTGACATCAGTAGTAACTGTAGACATCAGTAGTAACCATTAACACATAAGACCAGTAGTATATGTGAATACCAGTAGTACTGACTTACCAGTAGTATTTGTGTAAACCTAATATACACCAGTAGTAATGAACTACCAGTAGTATTTTGTGCATACACTTTCATACCAGTAATGCAGATATACCAGTAGTAAAACACTTAAGTAAATAAATAATATTTTACAACACTAACTTTACACATGATTTTAAGTGAGATTTTAAGTTATTAAAATCATTCCAGTACTGCTAACCAAGAAGTTGAATCTTCCTACATCAAATGCTTTTGTAAAAAGATCTGCTAATTGATCATCAGTATGGATTTTAACTACTTTGATTAATTTCTTTTCATTACAATCTCTTATAAAGTGAAATCTTATTTCAATGTGTTTAGTTTTTGAATGTTTTACTGGATTATTCACAATACTAATAGCACTTTGATTATCAATAAAAATAGGAGTTTTAAGGATAGAGATACCAAAGTCTAGAAGCTGATTTTGAATCCATAGTACTTGAGCACAGCAAGCAGATGCAGCTACATATTCTGCTTCAGCAGTAGATGTTGATACATTTGTTTGCTTCTTACATTGCCATGACACCAGTCTTGATCCAAAGAATTGACATCCACCAGTAGTGGACTTTCTGTCTTGACATTCACCTCCATAGTCACTATCTGTATAGGCTATGAGTTCAAATGGTGAATCATGTGGATACCATAGACCTAGTGATGGTTTGCCTTTCAAGTATCTGAAAATTCTTTTAACAGCCTGCAAGTGTAGTTCTTTGGGTCTTGCTTGATATCTTGCACACACACAAACACTATACATAATGTCAGGTCTTGATGCAGTTAAGTACATCAAAGAGCCTATCATTGATCTATATAAGTGTTCATCTACATCCTCCCCCTCAACATCAGGATGTAGGTGTTTGTGTGTTTCCATTGGTGTACTAGCACTTTTACTGTCTTTCAAGTCAAACTTTTCCAAGATGTCTTTGACATATTTTGATTGATTTATCAAAATACCATCAGTTCTTTGATTGACTTGGAGTCCAAGGAAGAAGTTCATTGGACCCATGGAGCTCATCTTGAATTTAATTTGCATCAGTTCTTCAAATTCTTTGCATAATAAATCATTGGTTGAGCCAAAGATGATATCATCTACATAAATTTGTACCAGTAGTATATCATCTTTGACTTTCTTTGTGAACAAAGTTTTGTCAATGGCTCCTCTTTTAAAGTTGTTCTTCAATAGGTATGATGATAATGTGTCATACCATGCTCTTGGTGCCTGATGTAGGCCATATAGAGCTTTATCTAATTTGAACACATAATCACCATGTTTTGGATCTTCAAAACCTGGAGGTTGGCAAACATAGACCTCTTCTTCAATTTTCCCATATAGGAAAGCACTCTTAACATCCATTTGATAGACTTTTAATTTCTTGAATGAAGCATATGCTAGAAATATTCTTATGGCTTCAATTCTAGCAACAGGAGCATATACTTCATCATAGTCTATTCCTTCTTCTTGAGTGTATCCTTGGGCTACAAGTCTGGCTTTATTCTTGATCACTATACCTCTTTCATCTTTCTTGTTTCTGAATATCCATCTTGTTCCAATGGCTCTTTTTCCTTTGGGTAGAGGTACAAGTGACCAAACAGCTTGTAATTTAAATTGAAGGAGTTCTTCTTGCATTGCCTCAATCCAGTTTGAGTCCTTCATTGCTTGTTGGATCTTCTTTGGTTCTTCCTGAGACAGAAAGCATTCATACATACATTCATTAGCAATTAAACTTATATTACACATATTTGCAGTTAAGCTTTTGTTTAATTTGCTTCTTGTTTGTAATGGTGAGTTGACATCACTTAGAACAAGGTCTAATGGATGGTTCTTTTGAGTCCTTGTAGTTGTAGCTTTATCAACCACTAGTTGATTTTCAAGATTGGAATCATTTGTCTCAGGTAGTTGTTCTTCTAGAGATCCTTCATTGTCATTGATATTTGGTTCATCATCTTCTTGGTCAGAGTCACTACTGCCATTGTCTTTATTGAGATCAGTAGAGTTGTTGTTGTTACTGGTATCAGTAGTATCTTGAGAATCTAGGTTAATGTTGGGACCAGTAGTATTTTGAGTACTATTACTGGTATCAGTAGTATTTGAATTACTACTGTCCTCATTCTCAGAGTTACTACTGGTTCCAGAACTTGAGTTATTACTGACATCAGTATTAACTACTGGAGCAGTGTTAACTACAATGTATCTCATTTCCTCTTGACCAGTATTAACTGATGATGTTCCTTCCTTTTGATTGTGACAATTTGAATTACCTACATTGAAATTCATATTAGAATTAAAGGATTTTGTTAGATTGTCTATGTCAAATAGCCAATCTGGACCATTTCCTTGTTCATTAGGTACATTTTCATTAAAGGATACATTGATGCTTTCTTCAATTATCCTTAGTCTTTTGTTGAATACTCTGTATGATTTGCTTTGAGTAGAGTATCCCACAAAGATTCCATCATCAGCTTTGCAGTCAAATTTACCAATTTGTTCTCTTGTAATTAAGATAGTACAAGGACAACCAAATGATTTTAAGAAACTTATAGAAGGTTTTCTTTTATTGAAAAGTTCATATGGTGTTTTAAAATGTGGCTTCACTATTAATACTCTGTTCTGAACATAACAAGCAGTATTAACAGCTTCTGCCCAAAAAGTAATTGGTAATTTTGAGTCTGCAAGCATTGATCTTGCTGCTTCAATGATGGTTCTATTTCTTTTTTCAGCTACACCATTTTGTTGTGGAGTTCTAGGTGAGCTGTATTGTCTGTCAATACCTTTAAGATCACAAAAGTTAATTAAGTTAGCATTTTTAAATTCTGTGCCATTATCACATCTTATGGCTTTCACTTTTTGATCAGATGTGTTTTCCAGTTTGACAATTAAGTTCTTTATGAGTTCACTTGTTTCATCCTTTGTCCTGAGAAAGAAAACCCATGTATATCTGGAAAAGTCATCAGTAATAACAAGACAATATTGTTTCTTTCCAATACTCATTACATTTGTAGGTCCAAAAAGGTCCATATGTAAGAGCTGTAAAGGAACAGAAATAGAGTTCACAGTTTTGGACTTATGAGAAGTCTTGTGTTGTTTACCTTTTAGGCATGCAACACAGTGATGATCACACATGAATTGTTTTTGAGGTAGTCCAATGACCAGATTTCTTTTTACTAGATTGTTCATGTTTTTGAAATTTGTGTGACACATCCTTCTATGCCATAGTTCTGATTCAGTGGTGTTTGCCTTGGATATAAAACAGTTGACCTCATTTGTAGAAATGAGTTCTCCCCCTATATCTAGGCAATACACATTGTTTCTCCTAGGAGTTCTTAAAACAACATATTTTTCATCCAAAATAAAATCAGGAGAAAGAATGATGCACTCAATGTCTGTGAAAATAATTTTATTCTTTTTATCACATACTTGAGACACACTGACAAGATTGTATTTTAGTTCAGCTACATAAAATACATCATCAAAGGTAATTTTTCCATTAGTAACAGTACCTTTACCTGTAATCTTACCTCCCTGGGGATTCTCACCAAATGCCACATATCCTCCATCAAATGACTTGAAATCTTTAAGAATTTGCAGATTTCCAGTCATGTGCCTTGAGCATCCACTATCAATGTGCCATGTTCTTCCTTCTTCTGGGATCTGAATGCTCTGCACAAGTGAGTAAAGGATTAGTTAAGTTTGGGAACCCAAGCTTTATATGTCTTGGGTTCATCCTTTGAGAAATAAGCTTTTGGGGATTTAACTTTAAAGACTTTTGGTACCCATACTTGTTTATTACTGGTGTTTTGTTTTACTACTGTCCTTTTGGAGTTATTACTGGTGTGAGAATTTCCTACTGATCTTGGTTTATACCTATTGTTTTTAGCTTTTGAATACTTTACTACTGATGGACCAGTAGTATTTGGGTACTTACCATGTTTAGAATGACCAGTAGTGGTTTTAGAGTTACCACCAGTAGTATTTTTGAAAGTTGTTTTGGGAGCAGTAGTATTTTTGAAATTAGGGTTTTTACCAGTAGTATTCTTGTACTGGTACCATACAGCATTATAATTAGGGTTAACACCAGTAGTAAATTTGTTAGAGTTTCTACTGGTGTTGGAAAATTTAAAATATTGTTTATTTTGATTGGATTTTCCATTGTTCTTGAAGTAATTGCTGTTCTTTGGGCTGCCAACTCTTCTGTTTTGCACAAATCTTGGTGCACTTCTTCCAAATCTTGGAGTTTCAGTAATTTGAGTTTTGATTGTATTTACTACTGAAGGATCAGTAGTATTTTTTAACTTTTGAGTTTTTTCATTTTCTTTAAAAATTTTAAATTCTTTTAACTCTTTGCAGTTTATTGGATTGAAGTGACAATCCTTTGCTATATGGTTCATTTTGTTGCATATAACACATCTTAATTTCTTATTTTTAGCACCTTCAGGTATTCTTTGGTCTAAGAGTTGTTTTTTATTTCTTTCATTCCCCCTTGTTAAAATTTTTGGTACATTATCTGCATTATATTTGGGAGATTCATTTGGACTTTGAGCTGTGTGAAAACTTGTATCAATTGATTTTGGTGATTCACTTTGAGATATTGTAAATTCAATTGATTGCTCATCATCAGAAGAATCATTTGATTCAGATGTTTCAGTATTAGATTCAGTTTGATTTTCAGTTTTTAATTCATTAATGATTCTTTCTGAACTGTTTTTAAGTGGAGGAATGAATTTATGTGGAGGTGGTACAGCATGATATCCCACCCCATGAACAACATTTTCTGTAGTTTGATTATTAGTTAATTCATCTAGAATTTTAGTGCTTCTTTCAAATTTTTTAATTGTTAATTTATTTTGTTCAATTTCAAGCTGACATTCTTCTAATTTACTTGTTAGTTCTTTATTTTTTGTTTCATAGAACTCTTTCTCATCCACAGCTTGAAGCAATTCTTCCTTGATCCGTTGATCAATCATCTTGTACACCTTTATTTGATGTTCTTGATCAGCAATCACACTATCAAACTCATGATTTCTTCTGACTGCTTTTGCTAAATCTTCATTTAATTTAGTGTTTTCTTTTTCTAAGTTTTTAACAATTTTAGCACATTCAGAAGTACAAGGTTTAGGTTTTACCTCAGTTTTGTTGTCAGTAAAGGCCATGAGAGCTTGATTTTGAGTATGCTCTTCTGCTTGGAAGCTCCAGTCATATCCTTGTCCTTGTTGTGATACAAGGGCAGTTGATTTTGATCTTTTGTCTGGCTGAGGACACTCTTTTGCAAAGTGACCAAGGTTGTTACAGTTGTAACATTTGACTTTAGTTTTGTCAAATCCAGCTTTGTCACCTTTGTTGAAGTTGAGGCTTGTCCTACCAGTTCTCTTTAAGAATCTTTTTGTCCTTAGGCTCAGCATTGCCATCTGCCATTTAAGATCCATCTCCTCAAGATCATCTGAGTTCAATTGTTCCAAGTCATCACTAATCAATGCAGTATGCACATGACTAGTGAAGAAAGATTCTCTTGCAGCATCTTCAGAATCTGCAGCCTTTCCTATAGAGGTTTCCTGACCTTGACCTGTACTAGAGACAAATGCAGCATTATTAGAAGAAATAGAAGGGTTCTTTTGGTTTACCTCAGTTTCAAATACTCTGAGATCATTATAGAGTTCATCCAACTCCTTTTCTTCTAGATCATCTCTTTGTCTATATACCACTGTATACATGGCCCATTCTTCACTAAGAGATCTTAGGAACTTCATGTTAACATCTTCTTGATCCATCTTAACCCCAACCTGGTTAAGTTCACCAATTAGTTTGTTGAATCTGTCAAACACTTGAGTGAGTGTTTCATTGGGTTTTCCTTTGAAGTTTTCAAAGTCTTGTTTGAGAACAGACTTCATATTCCTCTTGGTGCTCTTTGTCCCAACGAATCTCTTCTCCAGTGCTTCCCATAGTATTTTTGCATCATCATATTCAACAAAGAGATGTTGATAATCGTTAGGAATGGCCAGTAATAGAGTGCTTAGAGTTTTGAGTTCGATGCCCTTGTCCTTCTTTTCCTTCTCACATTTAAGTTTGTCTGCCTCAGTTGCAGAGCTGCTTGCTTGACTAGGACCAGTTTTGTTTCCTTCAAGGACAACTTCCCACATAGAATAATCTGTAATAAGCATGTATTGCTTAATACGATTTTTCCACATCCCAAAGTTGTTGGGTGTGAGTATAGGAATTTTGTTGGCCTGAGTGCTTTCATTATTATCAGTCATGATTAATAATGTGTGTTTTAAAGATTAAAACTTTTTGTTGTTTTTTAACAAATAGTAGATCTAGAACCAATATGCTCTGATACCACTTGTCAGGATCGATTAACTATAAATAAGTTAATAAACACCTTAGATCTAATTGATGATAGAAGTTGCAGCGGATCAACACTATATCAATATATTAAGAACAATGAACTGTAAGAACAATATGCGAGAATATTAAGAACACAGTTTCACAAAAAGCTTCAATGTATATTATTGAGTTAACAATACACACGTACGTTTACAATTCGTAAGGAACTATTTATAATAGTCCTTGAAGCTAAACTATTTACCCTAGTTATTCTAGGACTTGATTTACATCGAATAATAATAATATACATTGATTTACATTCTATAACTATCTATACGAAGATCTCGGACTTGATATTCTTCAAAAACGCGTCATCAGTAGTAAAACTCATCACCAGTAGTAAATATGTAACATCAGTAGTAAGTCTGGTGATCAGTAGTAAGTCCAGATACATCGTCAGTAGTAACTACTAATGATCAGTAGTATCTTCAATCTTTGCATGATCAGTAGTAACTTAGTTATAGTATCATCAGTATCAACTTCTCAGTATCAATCAATTCTGCCCCATCAGTACTAAGTGATCAGTACTAACTGCAGCATTAGTAATAAGTTGATCTGTGTTTTGCTCCAACAGGTTACTTCAATCCTACAAGTGAAGGTCGGTTTAATTTGCTATCAGGTTCATTTACATCTTCAAAATTTTGCATATTTAATATATAAGGTTTAATATACAATTCAAGAATTTTTTTTGTAAAATATATTTTCACAATTATAATGATATTTTGAAAATTAGCATAAAAAAACAATGTAGACAATAAATGTGTGTGTACTGGGAGAGATGGTTGAAAGTGGGCAGGGGACAGGGGCAGAGTTAGGATATGGATGAAGTTAAATGGGTGAATATCGGATGTGGAGCGGATGTGGATGTTTATTGGAGCGGATATGGATGATGATTTTCAATCCATGGATGAATCCACTTAACCCGAAATTAAATATATATTATAATTTTATATAACTATAAATATATGTTTTCAATAGTGGGTTGACTGATGAGGCAATTATTTACTATCATTTCCCATACTTGAATTTCTTAGGAACTAATCATTTTATCGTTTCTTATTCTGTTCTTAGTATGAAGGCGACGATCATTATATGACTCGTTACTTTTGAGATTTTTGTGTGATTTTCAATGCAACAACCCATAAATCACAAGCATGTAATTATGGAACTAAGGAATGAGTCAACTAAATGATCAATATTTTGGGGTTATCTACAAAGCATGCTCTAAACTTTTAATTATATCAGATTATATTTTTGTGTGTATCTCTTTTAGATCAATATTTTGGTATTAGCTATACAAACTATAATTTATGCATCAGATGTATCATAGTTATGTTTCCGTTTGACTCTTCTTTTGGAAGAAACTATGTAAATATGCAATAAAAATCGTAAATCATATATAAAACTATCGTACTTTCTTTAGGAGTTTTTTTTTCTTCCGAAATCCAACGGATGTCCATTTACCCGCTCTAATCCGATGGATATGGATATGGATGGATGAAATGATTTTAAATGGATATGGATATGGATATGGATGAGGTAAATTTAAATGGATATGGATGTGGATATGGCATCATCCGATCCACATCCGATCCATTGCCATCCCTAGGCAGAGTTGACTACCCATTAATTAAGTACTCTTTTAAAATTGGTTGAACTGACCCGACGAATCGATAAAAAACCATTTTTTCCTAAAATATTAGATAAAGAAAAATAAACATGGATTTTTATATATATTTATAATTTTTATGATTTTTTTAGTTTGTTACATATTTATTGAATGAAAATATTCAAACAGTATTATCATCCGGATCAATCGGGCCAACTAATTTGGTCTAAACTTTCAACTGTATTAATTTAAGACATTAACCAGTTCAATAAAAGACCAATTTTTTAAAAACATTGATAAAAACTTGATAAATTCCATCTCGAAAGAGCTTTGGGTCAAGTTTGATCTCAAATAACTCAATAAAAACTTGACTCATTTGCACACCGTTACTCCCCTAACTTTTGAAAACCTTTTTAGATCCAGAATCCCCTGTTCCTGAATATCCGCTCATGAAAGTCAAAGACATTATGAAGATCACGACCAACCCACAAGCTTTAGGGGACTATGTCACCAACATGTTGAAACAAATCAAGGCGTCAACTGGGATCATTTGGAATACCATTGAGGAACTCGAACAACCATCACTAGAAACCATTCATCAACAATGTTTTCAGGTTCCTAGCTTCATCTTAGGCCCACTCCACAAATACTTCTCGGCGACTTCAAGCAGCTTGATCCAACAAGACAACACCATTCTCTCATGGCTCGACTCCC
Organism: Calendula officinalis; assembly: GCA_963853835.1. Classification (NCBI taxonomy): domain Eukaryota; kingdom Viridiplantae; phylum Streptophyta; class Magnoliopsida; order Asterales; family Asteraceae; genus Calendula; species Calendula officinalis. The sequence continues at coordinate 61,481,779 of OY970824.1, read as the reverse complement.
AACCTCTCAAGTCCACCATATACATAAGTTTTGGAAGTGCCGTTTGTGTAACCGAATCAGAATTCCAACAAGTGGCCCATGGGTTGGCGGACATTAGTTTGCCATTCTTGTGGGTGGTTAGACTAGGGATGGTTCCTGGCTCAGAATGGCTCGAGTCGTTGCCTGCGAAGTTTCTAGAAAGAGTGGGTGATAGGGGGCGGATAGTGAATTGGTGTCCTCAACAAGACATTCTAGCTCATCTGTTTTTGGACTCATAGTGGATGGAATTCGACTTTGGAGAGTATTTGTGAAGGGGTTCCTATGATTTGTTCGCCTTTTACGGGTGACCAACTCACAAATGCAAGGCATGTGAGTAATGATTGGAAGATTGGCGTTTTTTTGGAGGACGGGTTTGAGAGAGAGGCGATAAGGATCGCTATCAAAAGAGTAATGGTTGATAAACAAGGTGAAGATATGCGCGAAAGATTAAGTTGTTTAAAGGAGAAGCTAAACATTTCTCATGAGTCGTTGAAGAGTTTAGTTGATTATATTTCATCGCTCTAACTCGATCAACAAAATTGAAATTTCCTTCTTGTTTTAAATTTTGGGTCATCGTATGTGCAAGAAATTGAATATTCAAAGTATCTATTAATTTGAGAAAAGTTGTAGAACAAATGAATAATAGAAATTTAAAATTACATATTCAACTTTCTTTTGAGGTTTTTATATCCTCAATTAAACGATAAAAGTCATTATAAGAACTTCCATGTTCAACAACTGATCTTCGTGCTAATTTCATCATACGATCAACTGGTCTAGTTAACTGGTCACTCTTTAGATCCATCAAATCCTTAATAATTTTCTCAACAATCACTCTATCACAAACGTCTTTCATGTCAAACCCTAATTTCCACACCTCCCCAACTAACCTACTATTAACTTGTTGGTCGGCATAGTAAGGCCAACATATCATCGGCACTGCAGCCACGATGCTTTCCAAAGTTGAATTCCATCCGCTATGAGTCAAATATCCACCAACCGCAGGATGAGCGAGAACCTCCTCTTGTGGGGCCCATCTAACCATATATCCTCTCTCCAATGTACCCGCTAGTAACTCGGCAGGAATGTTTTGACCATCTCCTGCCACAGAGTTGGGTCTAACGACCCACAAAAAGTTTTTCTTAGAATTCACGAGCCCGTACCAAAGCTCAATGAGCTCCTCTCTACTCAACATGGTCATACTCCCGAAACTAACATAAATAACCGACTTTTGTGCTTGCTCATTTAGCCAGATCATGCAAGTACGATCTTCTTCCCATAGACTATTTGACGAACAAGATGGTGATATCATTCGGGCTTCTTCTAATCGCAATTTCAAGTGAGCATGAAGAGGCCCGATCGCGTATACATTTGGAATGTGCTTGCGGATTTGTGTTAAAGCCGGTTCTTCCAAGTCTTCAAAGGTGTTTAGAATGAGCCCGTTTGCTCGATAGGTCTCTTGTGTCTCTTCCGTGACAACTTGGAAAGCCCGATCCGATAGATCACTAGCACGACAAAAACTAGGCAAGTCACGAAGGCGTAGGTACTTTTCCATACCGGTGACGCCACTTAGAAGTCTATCCATTTCATCATCTTCTATATATCACAATTCACAAACAATTCTCTTTAGTATATTAATCAAATATCTAAAATATTTTTTAATAATTACAAAACTAGTGTCACCTTCACCTTTAATCGGAAGGTCGCCGGATTCAATAAGCTTCGGAATGCAATAAAAAGCCCAAAAACAACTAGCGCTAACTGTACGGAAAAGGAAAACCGGAATCCCCATTTCTTTACCGACATCAATGGTGAAACACATAATACCATCAGCGATAACACTTGAAACAGGAGGTCGATCACCACAATTCAAGCAACCGCCAGGAACAAGCATTTTCCTAAACATCGGTTTTGTAACCATTTTAATGGAGTCGAAAATATCCACCACTCGATTACCAGAACGAGGGTGATCTGGCGGAAGGCCGTCGGAAATGGTCTCAAATTTGAAACCGGAGTAACGAGAGAAACGAGAGACGACGTCTGTGTACCGGAGAAGGCGGCTGTGGATGATGTCGGAGTTGAGGAAGGTGACATTGACGCCGGAGATACAGAGGAGCTCTGCAAGTTTGAGCATGCAACTCACGTGACCTTGAACTGGAAATGGGAAAATGAGTACGTGTGGAGAGTTGGATTGAGAATCCATTTGCGAATTGGGACAATGGAGCGTAATTAAGAAAAGATGAGATTGATTAGGGTTACATATAATTAATTTCAGTTCCTGTGTGGATTGCTTGTTTGATGAAAATGCAATGACATGCGATGTATGCTTGCTAAATGTACGGAGGATTTTTTGTTCATGCGTCATATACATATACTTCATCGGGTGTGAATTTTAAATTTTATTTTATATTTTTTGGTTTTGGTTTCTAGAACATCACATGTATTTTTTTTAGATGGATACTGTTGATTACTAACAAATGCTTCCAAATAAATATTCATATTATTATTTATAAAATAATTAATATCTGAAATAAATTAATTTTCTATTCTAATCTTATTATTTAATTTAAAAGTTATATTGATTAAATGAGTAAGAATATAAGTAGTAAAATTGAGTAAAAACAATACTATCATTATAAAATGAGAATTAATTTGTATACCATAAATTTTGATGTGTATATTACACTGTACAAGTATTCCTATATACTATACAAATATATGATGTAACAATTGTGATAGATAGATTAAAAAGTGTGGTATGAAAATATCATAACATAATAAAATATCTAATTTATAGTTTAAACTGCTGAGGTTTGAAGAAAGATTTGGATCCACAAAGTGGGCTTAATTGTGAAATTAATAGCCCAATTGACTTGGGTCAGACGCCAAAGTTAAGAAGCACTTAAATACCTCTTTATGTATGAAGCTTTCAGAAGTGTCTCCGGTTTCTAAACTTCAAGAGAAGCCTAGACACCGCCACCTCACTCTTTCTGCCTTATAAATAACTCCCCTTCCTCTCTGTCTTCTCCACAACACACAGTCGAAACACTAAATAAAGAAAGAAAAAAACACACACTCAAAAGCTTTCAAACATGTCGATCATTCCAAGCTTCTTAAACGGCGGCAGAAGGAGCAACGGATTCGACCCATTCTCGCTAGACGTATGGGACCCGTTTCAGGGAATCGTCGGAAACCTCCCTGAATCCTCACGCGAAACGGCGGCGATCGCAAACGCTAGAATCGACTGGAAGGAGACGCCGGAGGCCCATGTGTTCAAGGCGGACTTACCTGGGCTGAAGAAGGAGGAGGTCAAGGTGGAGGTTGAAGAAGGGAGGGTGTTGCAGATTAGCGGTGAGCGGAGCAAGGAACAGGAAGAGAAGAATGACAAGTGGCATAGGGTGGAGAGGAGCTCCGGGAAGTTTTTCAGGCGGTTCAGGTTGCCGGAGAATGCGAAAATGGAAGAAGTTCAGGCAAAAATGGAGAACGGTGTGCTGACGGTGACTGTGCCTAAGGCGGAGGAGAAGAAGCCGGAAGTGAAGGCCATTGATATCTCTGGCTAGGTTTATCGATCCGGTGGCGTTTGTATGTTGTAAAGAGAGAATGTACTGGTTTTTATGCCTCCTATGTGTGGGTTTTATAATGTTTGTATGTTTGGTTGAATAAAAGCGCTTGTATTACAGTTATTTAGATATGCACAAATTGGTTAATTGGCATGACAGAAAATGAGAACAGGGCACACACAGGGCCGGTCTAATGAATTTCGATGTCCTTTCTTTAACAAGGAAATTATCTACTCCATCCGACTAGTTCCGGGTTCGAATCCCGGGCAACCTATTGTCATAGTTAAATTCTATTAAGTGTATAGAACCCCTTTTTTTTTTTGGGGCAAAGTAGGAAAAGAATGCCTCTACTTATAAACCTTAAGACACATGATGATATATAGTATTAAATATGTATAAATTATTTCATGTTTAGGAAGTTTTATGCATAAGAATACACTTCAGTAGGCTTTGACTGTTTCACAATTCTTTTTATTTTACATGTTAGAGAATATATAGCTCGTATTGTCCCATGTATAAGTAAACGGATCGAGATTGAGTTCTCATTCTACAACTAAGTGTGACCTTTAAAATTAGATACCAAGTCGATCTAAAACATTATTGAGGTAGTGATACGGGAAGAGAAGTTTGTATTTGAGAGAAGCTAACCATAGTTGAGGAAATTGTACATAGTTAAGGAAATTGTACAGAAACAAAGAAAAATAAAATTGTAATTGGCATTACAAATTTTGTCAACACTAACGTTGATTTCTTTATCAATTTTATCATATCAAAAATATGAATTCGGAAAATTAATTAAAAGGCAGATTAATAAATTAGACCATTATTAAATAATAATTTTGCAAGTGAAAAGAAATACCTTAGATATTAAGTATACTTTCAGCAACTAAGCTTCTACTTGTCAACACCAAATGCAATAGAATGGTAAAACTTGATGGAGATAATTGATTTAATCTAGTACAAAAGTCGATAGAAACAAACTACTATAAATCTCAAATCACATATCATAAATCTCGAATCATAAGAGCCAACAATTATCTTCGATTGATAAAATTATGGACACAAAATACAATTAAAAATGGTAGACTATGAACGGATAATGAGCTAACGAAGATTACCTCACTGTCCATATGTCCGGTGCCTTCTCGCCTTCTGTCTTTTCACCTTCTGCATTCTCACCTCCTGGCTTCTCTCGCTTTCTCAATCAGCGCACATAAAACAAATTGATTAATGGGCCTAAAATTTTGATGCCCCTACTTTGACTGCTGCCTTGGGCCCAAGCCCAGCTCGCCCAGCCTTTGGGCCGGGCCTGGGCACACATTACACATCTGTCTAGTCATATAAACAAAGATAGGTTGCCGGTTTGATCCCCGGCCTTCGTGATTTCCAGCCATGTGTGGTCTTAAATTCTACATTGAGACTTAAAATTTTACTTTATGATGTAATTGGATCAGGATGTGTAAGACTATTGTAGATGTGAGTTGCATAGGTTTAATGCACCAACACAGGAGTCGGGAATTTCACCGGTATGTACTTTTTGAAGGACAGTGTTGGTGTTATAAAGTCCAAAAGTTCTCTTGCCCATCGAGTGTGTTATATTATATTTTAGGTATTTTTAGCTTATTAACTTTAAAGGTTTTAATAATGATAGTTTTAAGGGATGTCATAAGACATGTATAAAAATGTTATATATTCATTTATAACTAACTCCTGAATTTTCAGAATTACTCATTTGTACTATTTTTAATACACTTAGAGATTATTATCAAAATCCTTAACTTAACAAGCATAAATAAATTTAAATTTTTAAATTTATTCGGATTTAATAAGCTAATAACTTAAATTTCTAAATAAACTTTCCCATGCTCAAAATGCAAAAGAACTCAATTAATTGTTGTTCTAAAGCGCTTCAAAATGAATCCTACTATTCCTACTATTGTCAAGAGGTTAAGACCGTAGTCAAGAGGGACTTTGTATATAAGTTTCTAAAAAAGGTAAGGAGCTTCCGCAGCACCATCAAGTTTCAAAACATATACTACCTCCGTATCAAATTAAGTGATACATTTGGAGAAATACGGTTTTTGAGGCAAAAGATTAAAAGATTGCTTAAGATAGATTAAAGTGGGTAGTTAGTGGAGAATGGGTCCCACTTTTTTGTCAAATAAGGAAAGATTTTGAAGTGTTTCACTTATTTTGTTCCACCCCTTTTAGTAAAGTGTATCACTTATTTTGATACGGAGGTAGTATAATGCATCATGATGTTTTTCACGACGTGATCTAAGATAGATAATATTTTATCTATATATATATATAAGATTTTTAAAAACAATTATACATTTATTGTTTTATATGAGTATTCTATTTACTTCCTCCGTTACAAAATAAGTGATACAAATTAGCTTTCACATTTTTTGAAGTAAAAGATTGTAATGAAGGTTAAATTGGATAGTTAGTGAGTGAATGGTCCCACATATTATGATTAAAGTGAGTTTAATGATGTTAAAAAGTAAAAGTAAGGGTAAATGAATAATTTCACTTTATTAAAGTAGATAGTTAGTGGGTATGAGTCTCACTATATTTTACCAAATAAATGAAGTTTCAAAGTGTATCACTTTTTTTGAAACGGAGGATGTACTAAATTCACAAGAGTGATATATTAATATTTATAATTATATGTCATTATATCCTTTTGAAAACCCCTAATTTAATAATGTGTCACAAAAAAAAATTCACGATTAAACTTACTTTATCTTATGTCACGGCTAATAGTCCTGCTACGCCTTGGCGCTCCTTTTAGATATGTTTAAAGCCCGCTACAACGACTATCAAGTTGACAGCCTTTGTCAACGCGAAGAAGGGACAATCCCGTCCAAGTCATCAACGCGTCATATTGTCACCGCCTGTCAAGTTATCACCGCCTGTCAGGATTGTCATCGTCTATCATTGAAAGCGCGTGTCTTATTGGCTGACGCCCGTCATAATGGCGCTTCATGATAAATATGGGCGTTGCATTAGACGATTGATGATCACCGTAGTTCAAGCGTTCACAATCATCATTAATGGGCCAACGTTTCATGTACTTGGGACTAGCCATATAAATACACGGTCTAAATCTCATCTGAGGACAGACTGGAAAAAAGCCTAAAACACAGAGTTCGCATACTCTCACTTTCACGCTCGTACTCAACCTTGATCACCCTAGGTTCGCTAAGAACTTGTTGGGTTTGCACTGGGGTTGTCACAGGAGATCCAAGGTTGACGTCGCCTAGTCTTTGTGTTTGACAATCGTTGCTCGAACATTGGCGCCATCCGTGGGACCCATTTTTAAACGGCGTTTCACTTTTCCAAGATTTTTTCCTTCTCGGTAATCAATAGTTTCTATGGAGGCAACACACACATCGCCGCTCACTTCTTCAGCGCCAGCAATAACCACCAATGTGACTACTACTGCACCGGAAGTGGTGATGACCTCACCTATTCGTACCACAAGGCTGGAACCATACGTCGATTCTGAGCGGACGGTGTCGGATCTAAGGTCGACACGAGGGTATCCCTCTTTAACAAGTCCCCTTTTTTCCACAATGCTGGCTGGAACAAGTTCGTTTACCTCACCACCGCCAGCAACACCCATCCTTCCATTTCAGTCTCTTTTGTCCCAGGGGACAAGCTCTCAGGCGGATGGCACGGATCAGGTCAGACAGCCTGTTTCAAACTTCCCAAAGACCGCTACTCAAGGGGTTCGGGAGGATCCAATTGTGGAGTTACTTAAAAGGTTGGATCAGAGTACTCAACCACCACCACCGCCTCCTCCGCCACCTACCTCATCGGACTTATTGTCCCAGTTGGTGGCGGCGTTGCGCCCAGCCCCGCAGCCAACGCTTGTCCAACCAGTAGATCCGTTGTCACAATTATGGGAGCAGTTAAGGCAACCAACCATTCACACCCTACCACCACATCCACCACAGGACACATCTAATGACATGTTGCGCATTTTGCAAACACTAGTGGCAGCAGCCGCACCACCACGAGCAGCCACCATTCCTTTGTCGGTGGTTAGTTCGAAATTTTGTGACTGGGTGGCCAGATTCCCACTCCCAGATAAGCAAAAAGTTCCGACCATCGTTGGTACTTACGACGGTACACGAGATCCCGATGACCACCTTGCTCTTTTTGAACAGGCCATTATGACAAAGAAATGGCTAGACCCGGTCGCTTGTCACATGTTCCCTGGCACATTGCAGGGTTTCGCTCGTGATTGGTTTGCTGACTTACCGGACAGGAGTATTCAAGACTTTGCAGATTTAAAGGCTAAATTTGTGACTCATTTTGTACAGCAAAAGAAGCAGCAGAGAACTCATATAGAAGCACATTTGCTGCCACAACGGGAAGGCGAGGGGTTACGCGACTTCATTCAGCGTTACACGCAGGAGTGCCAGAAAATTGTCGCGTTACCCGAAAGTCAGCAAATTTCGGGTTTTACCCTCTCTTTGCTCCCAGGACAACTGCAAGAGAAGCTGATCAAGCGAACTCCGGTGACTTTCAAGGAAGCTACTGACCGAGCATATGATTTCCTCAGATCCAAGGAAACTGTTACTCTCACAAGGGGAGTTCTCAACAAGAGAGACAAATGGGGGAGCTCGTCAAGCGCTAGACCTGACAATCGCCAGGACACCAGGCAAGATAGCAGACGAGACAACCGCAGAGATTTCAGACGAGATGACAGAAGTAGCAGGAGGCCTACTCCCTATGATCGTGGTACAGGTCCCAATCTAAGTAAATGTCCAAGCGAGATATTGAAGACAGAGCAGGTGGGGTCATCTTTCAAAGCACCTCCTCAGATGTTACACAAGTCTGGAAAGAAAAATATGAGCAAACGTTGTGATTTTCATGAAGATTATGGTCATGATACCAATGCATGTAGAGAGCTAAAGGCTGAAATCAAGCGTGCCTTAGAGGAGGGGAAATTAGAACATCTGGTACTAGGGGCAAGACAACAGGCAACAAAAAATCCGGCCAAAAAGGCTTATAGTTGGCAGAAGAAAGGAGACAATGGTGATCATCCTGGACCGCCTGATGGCCAAGTACTCATGGTTCGAGGCGAGGTATCATCTAAGGGAAAAGCATCGGTCCTCCAAAGCTGGATGATGGTTCCTATTTCATTTCCCCCAGTAGCAGCTACTTCTGATAATCCTGTTGTCATTAAGATCCGATTGTCCAATTATGAGATTAACAAATCTTATGTTGATACAGGCTGTTCTACTGACATAGTGTTTGAGCATTGTTTCAGGAAGTTACCCCAAACAGTCAAGGACACAAAACGACCAGCACAGGCACCGTTGGTCGATTTTTCTGGAGAAACACATTGGCCTGTGGGAGAAATAACTTTACCGATGATGATGGGGGAATATCCACAGTATAGGGTTGAAATGGTAGACTTTGCCATTGTCAACGCCCCATAAAATACAACGTTCTTCTTGGCAGACCATCACTAGAGAAGTTCAAGGCCATACCTTTCACTATTCACGGCATGGTGAAATTTCCTACTCCATCTGGAGTTGCTACTGTCAGGGGGCAGATGTCATGGCCACAGGAATGCAAGCAAGTCGAAAAGCCAAAGCAAAGCACCGATCGGGCTACGCAGCCGGAGGTCACGGAAGGTCCAGAAACCAAGGTAGTACTTAATGCCAATTTTCCTGATCAACCTGTCATTATTGGCTCACAATTTCCTTCGCAGATAAAAAACAAACTCATTAGTTTGTTAAAATCCAACCTCGATGTTTTCGCATGGCAGGCATCTGATATGACAGGTGTCCCTAGGAGTTTTGTCGAGCACGCTCTAAATGCCAACCCAAACACTGTCCCAATCAAGCAGAAAAAACACGGGCTTGCGATTGATCGCAGCAAAGCCGCATGTGAACAAGTCAATCAAATGGTGGAAAGTGGAATCGTCAGGGAAGTAAAATACCAGACCTGGATTGCTAACCCGGTCATGGTCAAGAAAAGTGATGGTTCATGGCGGTTATGTGTCGACTTCAAAGATATCAATAAAGCATGTCCGAAAGATAACTACCCACTGCCAGAGATTGACTAGAAGGTAGAATCCTTAGATGGCTTCCGGCTAAAATGTTTCTTGGACGCTTACAAAGGTTATCACCAGATCCACATGAAGCGTAGTGACGAGGATAAGACAGCTTTCCATGCAGACCAGGGCATCTACTGTTTCCAAAAAATGCCATTTGGTCTAAAAAAATGCAGGTGCAACTTACCAGCGCTTGATTGATCAGGTATCTACTGTTTCCAAGAAAATGCCATTTGGTCTAAAAAATGCAGGTGCAACTTACTCGCGCTTGATTAATCAGGCGTTCAAGGTTCAGATTGGACGAAATGTGGAAGCTTATGTCGACGACATTGTCATCAAAAGCAAAGCGGATGATATCATGTTGGCAGATATAAAAGAAACTTTTGAGGCACTCCGGAGGATCAACATGAAGCTTAACCCTTCCAAATGCAACTTTGGCATGGAAGAAGGCAAGTTCCTAGGGCACATCATCACGCCAAGGGGTATTAAACATTGGTGGTAGACCTGGTTGCTTCTAGGGAATGTGTTAGCGCAGTTCTGATGGCGCAGCGTGGGTCTACCCAAATGCCAGTCTATTTTATTAGCCGGGTGTTGAAGGGTCCAGAAATAAATTACCCGTGCTTGGAAAAATTAGCCCTTGCTTTGGTACATGCAACTAGGCGTTTGAGGCGTTACTTCCAGGCTCACCCTATTCATGTCTTAACAGACAAAGCAATCAAGCACGTACTAGGAAAGCCTGAGGTGTCAGGACGGTTGGCTAAGTGGGCAGTGGAATTGGGAGAGCATGAAATCTCTTTTCATCCAAGAACTTCCATGAAATGTCAGATCTTGGCCGATTTCCTTGCCGAGATAGACGGAGAAGAAAGGGAAAGGCAAGTGCAGGGGGAGGAAGATAACCCGTGGACACTTTTCACCGACGGTGTCTCTAACTTGGAGGGTTCTGGAGCTGGTTTAATTCTTACAGACCACAAAGGTATCATTTACACTATTTATATCTCCAATTCCTATGACTAGTAAAACACTCCCGAATAAATTTTTTCTCTCTCTTTTAACTCTACAGAATACCAATCATGAGATTTCATCAGCTTATAACACGCCCTAAACAAAGGTACTGGGGGTTTTATTCCCATTGCCACCAATAACATCTCAAAAGTCGTGATTTTTGATACAGCTACTGGGTGTAACTGTGCAAACTCCAACTTGAAGTAGTTCAACACACTCAAATAAAAAGCGGTGGCCGGATATCTAAAATTGGAGTGAGAAAGGTAATGGATATAGAGGGCTACTTTCCTTGCGGAGGGGAATGTGTTCGTTGGTTTGACGTAGGTACAACATCATTATATTTCCTAAGGCATGGATACTCATCCAGAAGTTTGGTGAGCATTTTGTCATTGACTGTGCTAGGGCTCCGAGCAACTGATGGAGTTTCCACCACAATCGCATCTGACGCTGACTCTCCCATGCTAAAACAACGACAACTACTATATGCCTAATAAATGACAAAGGATATAAGCTGTTACTAACTAAAGGGGTGTAGGCAAAGCAACGTACTGGAGAGGCAAATACGTACCCGTAAGGTAGCGAGCAACCCAGTTAAACATGCAGCAAGACATACAATTACAGTTAGGAAGGAGTTAATTATTTAAAGCGTACAAAATAGTCTGCCGGGCAGAGGCTAACCGCCGGTCAGCATAGGCTAAACCCTATCACCGGCCTAAACCGCCCGCCCTAACCGCCGGTCAGCATAGGCTAAACCCTACCGCCGGCCTAAACCGCCCTCCCTAACCGCCGGTCGACATAGGCTAAACCCTACCGGCCTAAACCCTACCGCCGGTCTCGCCTACGGCCGGGCCGCTACCGCCGGTCTGTTGCCGCTGCCGCCGGTCTAACACGCTGCCGCCGGTCCGCCTCGGCAACCGGTCACCTCGCTACCCCCGGTCCGCCTCACTGCCGCCGGTCCGCCTCAGCCGTCGGTTCCCTCGCTGCCGCCGGTCCGCCTCGGCCGCCGGTTCCCTCGCTGCCGCCGGTCCGCCTCGGCAACCGGTCACCTCGCTACCCCCTGGTCCGCCTCGCTGCCGCCGGTCCACCTCGGCCGCCTGTTCCATCGCTGCCGCCTTCGCCCCACCTAGTATTGGCAGCCGGTTCACCTCGCTGCCGCCGGTCTTCCTTGCGCAGCCGGTGACATGCGCCGCCGCCTCATCACGCCGTCTGCCTTGCGTCATTGTATTGCGTCGGTCGTTTTGTCTCATGGCGCCGGTCTTTTTTGAGCAGCCGGATTACTCGAAAAAAAAATACAAAAAAAAAAAAACGAGAACGAAAGAACACTTACGCGTAATGATAGTTACGACTTGCACACCGTTGTTTTGGCAAATCCTAACTCGGGGGCATGATGAGGTTAGTAAGGATTACCTATGTATATATAGGTAAATTCCCAAACCCTATACATAATGATGGGCTTTTGTGTTTAAAGCCCGCTACTATGACTATCAAGTTGACAGCCTTTGTCAACGCGAAGAGGGGACAATCCCGTCCAAGTCATCAACGCGTCATATTGTCACCGCCTGTCAAGTTATCACCGCCTGTCAGGATTGTCAGCGTCTATCATTGAAAGCGCGTGTCTTATTGGCTGACGCCCGTCATAATGGCGCTTCATGATAAATATGGGCGTTGCATTAAACGATTGATGATCACCGTAGTTCAAGCTTTCACAATCATCATTAATGGGCCAACGTTCCATGTACTTGGGACTAGCCATATAAATACACGGTCTAAATCTCATCCGAGGACAGACTGGAAAAAAGCCTAAAACACAGAGTTCGCATACTCTCACTTTCACGCTCGTACTCAACCTTGATCACCCTAGGTTCGCCAAGAACTTGTTGGGTTTGCACTGGGGTTGTCACAGGAGATCCAAGGTTGACGTCGCCTAGTCTTTGTGTTTGACAATCGTTGCTCGAACAGTGGAGGAGACCAAGGTCACATAAGGGTCACCAATTATTTTATTGTTTCTTTTTGTTTTTAATGTGAGGAGGAATTTTGTGATTGTTTTGATTTTAATAAGTAATAAAAATTTAGGTTGGGTTGGGTTGTTGATGTGTGTGAAAAATATGGTTGGGTTGGGTTGTGTAGGTGGAAGAGAGAGATATTATTTTTTAATGAAAAAGTTGGGTTGAGTTGGGTTGCTAATGGGGATAGTTTTAGAGCATGCGTGTATCTCAACTCTCAAGTAGGTAACACTATAAAAAATAGGTTCATAATGAAAACTTCATGCAACAAATCTGAAACTAGTTTTTTTTTTTTTTTTTTTTTTTATCTTGCTGCGGAATCATAAAACATAACTTTTACTTGTGAAGAATAATTTCTTTCAGGTCGAATTTTGAATTTTTTTTATCTATAACATTTAAGGAGGTCCATAATTTTTATAAAGTCATGAGGAACATATCTTAACCATTAGATCAATAATCTCCCAAATCACCACCACCAGCAGAATCACATGTGATTCAACACATCAACACCACCACCACCTCATGTGTATTAAATCACATGTGGTTGCATACCGCCGACTACAACCACCACCGCCACCCCCATGTGTATTAAATCACATGTGATTCAACACGGCCGACCACCACCACCAACCTCTACCGGCCACCCTCTGCACCACCGACAACCCCTCGCCACTGTCGCTTGCTTGCAATCACATTTGATTGCGTATCCAATCACATGTGATTGCGCCGGCCGGAGGCAGCGGCCAGCGGGGGCGGTGGCCGGAGGTGGGGCAGTGGCCGACGTTGGTGGTTGTATATTGAATCACATGTAACTTGATGATGGTAGTGGTTGTGTATTGAATCACATGTAATTTGATGATAGTAGTGGTTAAGAGATCTTTTGATCCAATTGCTATAATTTTTTACTTGAGACTTTAAAAAAATTAAAGACCTCCCTAAACACAACTCCAATTTATAAATATAAAAGTACACACAAAGTTGATTCTAAATGTGTTCATTTCACACAAAAAAAAAATAAAAAAAATAAAATAAAAAAAAATTCATTAAATTAAGGACTAACTTGAATTAAAAATGAAGGACTAACTTCAAATACAATCTAAGGTAAAATATTTTGTTCAGTGAGGAGATTATTTTTGTTGCACAATCATAATAATTATTTTTCCAATCTATGTTTGTTGGGCCTAACTAAGAAACCCAAAACGCCATCCCTAGCCCAGTAAAAGCAAGCTTTTAACATCTAAGCCACCTCACTCTCCCTCTCTTTGGAGCTCTGGAAGCTTTGAGAAATGTCCATATCCTCAAGCTTCAAGAGAAGATTACGATCCCACTCGATCGCCTATAAATAAACATCCCCAATCAACCTTTTGTCATCACAGAAAACATAATCTGAGTTCTGATAACAATCGAGTGTAAACATCGGTGATCAACTGATCAAAATTAGTTTGAAAAATGTCGATCATTCCAAGCTTTTTTTCCGGCAGAAGGAGCAACGTATTCGATCCATTCTCCCTTGACGCGTGGGACCCCTTTCAGGGCATCATCGGAAACCTACCTGAATCTTCACGCGAAACAGCAGCGATCGCCAACGCCCGAATCGATTGGAAGGAGACGCCGGAGGCTCACGTCTTCAAGGCGGACTTGCCGGGAATGGAGAAGGAGGAGGTGAAGGTGGAGGTTGAAGAAGGGAGGGTGTTGCAGATCAGCGGTGAGCGGAGCAAGGAACAGGAAGAGAAGAATGACAAGTGGCACAGGGTTGAGAGGAGCTCCGGGAAGTTTTTCCGGCGGTTTAGGTTGCCGGAGAATGCTAAAATGGAAGAAGTTAAGGCAACAATGGAAAACGGCGTGCTAACAGTGACTGTGCCCAAGGCGGAGGAGAAGAAGCCGGCGGTGAAATCTATTGACATTGCTGGCTAAAGTCTATACCCACACTCACTAATTATCTATATGTCATAAACTAAGAATAAATATATGAAAGGTGTAATACTTCCTCCTATTCAAAATAAGTGATACACTTTTCTTTTTTGGGTGATTCAAAATAAGTGATACACTTTGAAAGTTTCCTTATTTGGCAAATAAAATGAGACCCACACTCACTAATTATCTACTTTAATAAAGTGAAATGACCTCTTTACCCTTACTTTTTTACTTTTAAACATCATTAATCTTACTTTATTCAAAAAGTGTGGGACCCATTCCCTACTAACCATCCAATTAATCTAATTTAACCATCATTATAATCTTTTGTCTCAAAAACCGTAAAACCCCAAGTGTATCACTTATTTTGAATCGGAGGAAGTATGTAATTTTGTGTGCCATTCACAGTCTGTGTTGTGGAGTTATTGTGAATTTTATTCACATACCGTAATGTAACTTTCTTTTGTTATACCATTTTTATTTGTTTGGTTTTCGGGTTATATTTGGTCCACTCGTTTTGTGAAATCCATTATGAAAAGCTATTGAAACAAGAGTCCATTGGGAAAATGCTTAGAAAAATAATTTTAACGTTCCTGTTTAGAATTTGATCCTAGTGAATAATGGTATTAAGGTGTTATGGTCTTTTTGTGATGTGTTCTAGGTGTGTGTGTGTTTTGTTTTGTCTATGGGGGTGATTTTTTTCCTCCTTCGCTAGAAGTGCTTTTGTTTTTCGGTCAAGGTCATTCTTCAGTTGTTACGAGAAACTGTTAAATGTATTTCTATTTCCGTTTAAAAACAATAAAGGAGTCTTTTAAGACCATTTTCAACACACAACTTCCATCAGTTTTTTTAAATCAGTGTCATGTAGGTTTATACTTTAGATTTTTTTTCAAAAATAATGCAGTATTATTTTAAATTTTCACAAATGATGCAATTTTTTTTAGTTTTTAAAAAATAGTGTTTTTGGACTCCTAGAGTTCGGAATTACCCTTAAATTGGACTTTAGGAGTCCGGAATTGCCTTTTCCATCGTACCAGCATACCTGTTTTGCAGAAAGTACAGAAGAGTAGCAGAAAGTACAGAAGAGTACATGGGACTCTTGGAGTCCGAAATTGATGCTAAAATTCACTCTGGGAGTCCGGAATTCCTTTTCTTTTGCCGGAATTGGGTTTTTAACTTTGCAACAAAAACATCTGATTCAAAATCAGCTACCACCACAATTTTATGTATTTGTTTCCCTCCAATAATATCCTTTTTCATTGTGCATGCTTTGAGTACACTAGGGAATGTGAACTCGTTACACCTAATACCCAATGAATGCATCTATGTAAAAGCCAAAATAGCCTCTTTACCAAGCCCATTCTGTGCATACGCAGATATCAAAGCGGACCAGCCAATCAAATCTGGTTCAGTTCTGGACTTTCATCGAGCAGCTTGCGTGCAAAGTTAAAAACCCCACATTTTGAAAACAAGATGATCAAATGATTCCTATATTTCGAATCATTCTCTAATCCGAGTTTAATCAAATGGGTATGGATTTATAGCCCTGGATTAAGAGACTTAATTTCGCAGACTTAATTTCGCAGCATTTAGATAAGAGTTTAGAGTATGAAATCGAACCGGGTTTCCATTCAACATCGTTGGTTACGCTTAAGGTGGTTGTACTTTGTGGATCTTCGGGGATTATGGCGAGAGCTTGGATTGATTTAGCGAAAATAATAGATTTATGGTGTTCAACTGTTGGTAAAGAGGGTTTTGGGGGGGAAATAATTGACGAAGAGACATGGGGCGGATCCATATAACTAATGATAAAGCTCAAGGGTAGGTATTAATATCAAAACTAGATCCAAAAGTTTTTGATAGATACACGATAGCCCCCTTTAATTTGGAACTGAATTCGAATAAGCCCCTTTAGTTTAAGGATGTCTAAAATTGTTTCATCTTCAAATTGAAAAGTTAGAACATAATATACTAGTATATACTTATAAGTGGATAACAATAAATTTATCTTAACATTAAGATATGTGCAAGCTTTACAAACTTTATTCTTAAATCAATGTTGTATCAAAATAACTAGATTTTAAAAAGTATATGACAAATAAAGTATCAATCAAGTCAAGAAAGAGGCAACCCAATTCCAGACTCATGGAGTCCAAAAGAAAAGGAATTCCGGACCCACGAAGTCAATTTTAGCATCAATTTCGGACTCCAAGAGTCCCATGTACTTTTCTGTACATTCTGTCACCCTTCTGCAAAACAGGTACGATGGAAAAGGCAATTCCGGACTCCTAGGGTAATTCCGGACTCTAGGAGTCCAAAAATACTATTTTTGAAAAACTAAAAAAAAAAGTGCATCATTTGTGAAAATTTTGAACAATACTGCATCATTTTTGAAAAAAAAATCACATACTTTAACTGACATTAAACCGACTTACTTATGTTAACAATATCTCTTCTTTTCAATTTTTAGACCTCACCATATACATTCAAAATACCAAATACCCTATTAAAATATTTTAGACCCACCAAATTCTCTTCCCTCAGTCGAAGCCCATTAAAGTGCATCACCGGTCTTAGACTACGACTACTCCACTGGTGATCTGGCTCACCAATTTTTAATGAAGAAAATATTTTTGATGACCTAATTTTTATATAAAAGCTTGGAGATGAGCGGAATGTAATTTGAGAAGAAAGCAATAATGTTTTCATTAATCTCAAAAGAAGGCGTACAAGCTTGTTAAATACAAACAGAACAGAAAATAATAAACTAAGTAAGAATTTACATATTGATCATCTAAATTCTAAGTATTTAGATATCAACCCTTCTAACTTATATTCATCTTCAGCTGAGTTGCTACAAGGATAATCTTATATAGTATGAGACACTCATTGATTACACCCCAGATTTTGGATAGTAATCTTATGCTAAATTCTGTGTAGCAAATTACGATTTCATCTTACGTCTTAGTACAAATCTACTTAATTACAGGCGACCACACAAGTGAACTGAGTGGTCTAAATGCTCATTATGGTTAAAAACAGCTAGTTTTAGACATATCAACAATCAAATTCGTAATCAGACAGATAAAATTGCGTTCCATGGTTATGCAAAAAGCTAATTTCAAGGTAATGCTTAACTAAACCCTTGCACAAAACAATGAATATTAACAAAGGGTAAGTTAATTTTATAAAGCATTCTTCTCCCTTAAGCAACGAAACATAACACATATGAACATTACAACATCAGAATTAATCGATTAGTAGACTCAATTCACTTAATACCAAGAGATACTAGTCGATTTTAACCACATTATTACACAAATATACCAGACACAATATCAATTTTAACCACATTATTACACAAATATACCAGACACAATATCAAGATAGATATACCAACCGAATTCAACCAGAGATCTGGATTGATTTCACATCAGATTTTTTCACTTCGACTTTCGGCACAGTCACAGTAAGCACACCGTTCTCCATCGCCGCCTTCACCTGATCCACCTTCGCGTTCTCCGGCAGCCTGAACCTGCGCATAAACTTCCCGCTGCTCCTCTCCACACGGTGCCACGTGTCTCCTTTCTCCTCATTCTCCTTGTTCCGTTCTCCACTGATCTGCAGCACCCGATCGTCCTCCACCTCAACTTTCACTTCCTCCTTTTTCAGCCCTGGCACATCCGCCTTGAACACGTGCGCATCAGCAGTCTCCTTCCAATCGATGTTAGCGTTAGCGAACGATGCTGTTTCAGACGATCGGACTTGATCGGAGAGGGAACGGAGATTGTTGTTGAAAGGAAAGCCATCGAAAGGATCCCATACGTCGAGAGAGAAGGGATCGAAGACGTTTGATCGACGGCCACCAAAGAAACTTGGAATGATCGACATATTCCTGATTCGTAAATGATCGCAAAACGAAAGCTGAAAGAGAGACTCAACGATTGCTAATTGTAAACTGAATTTCTGTGGTCTAATTGAGACGTAGTTGAGGTTTATATAACCGTTTCCGGATAGTCTCTTGAAGGCTCTAGAGATATCATTTGGGCGCATTTCTGGAATCTTCTTTTCATTTGTTCCATACTTGTAGTGAGTTTAACTGATATGGGCTGCTATTCCGTTAAGCCCATCTCTAAAATTGTAATCATAGTAACCTTTTAATTATTTTTTTAAAGATATTTCTGTCTATAACAAATTTTTACATGGTGATCGAGTTTTATCTAAATGTTTCTGTAGCCATTTAAGAACATATTTCATGATATAACAAAATATATATAGTATTTAGGTAGATAAACATTGTAATATGAGAAAATCTGGCTAAGAACCTCTATAAGATCGTCTAAGAGCACATACAAGCTCAAACGATTCTCTATCTATATATATATTATACAACTTGTACAATAGTATATGTACATAATATTAGAGAATCATGTCACAAATCCCCGAAACCATTGGAATCGATGGCCACAATCTTAGGAACACCAAACCTTGACGAATTTCCTCGACTCTTGGAGACTAACCTAGCACTTCGGATAAACTTGTCACCATTCTTGGTGTGAACTATTGGTTTATCTTCCTCTTTCTTTAAGTCACTTGGTGGCAAAAAACAGTCCATTGAAAGACCTTTTATATTGTAATCGACTTCCTCAATTGTCCAAATTTCTTCCATTTTCGTGTGTGAATGGCTTTCGGAATCATCACCGAATCTAAACAATGAGACGGTTGTTTGACCACCGTGAGCTATGTTGACCCCGTCAATGGTGCGGTAATCTTGGGCTAGTGACTCCATGGTTGTCTCCCAAAACACACAATCGCTTCCATGGGTTCTTATTCTTATAAGATGTGTGTCTTTAAGTTGGTATAGAAGACCTGTTTTTTGACTAAAATACCCCCAGATTGTGTGCTTCATAATTTCTACATTGTTGCTGCTTCTTACTTTTAGAGCTGAAACCTCAGCTTCAAGCTTTAACACAAAGCAGTCTTCACCATTAATAGTCTTCTCTCCGATACAAATTGAATTTGTGAATAAATTAGCAGTTGACTTTGGATCAAGACCCTGTCAAAATCAAGAATTGACTTTTTAGCATAAATTGACTTTCATTACACAAGAAAATCAAACAATTAGCAGCTAAGACATTTGAATTTTGAAGACGTGCTCCACTCAAGACTATGGTTGGCTGATTGGAATGGGACCCACTTTTAAGAAATTTCGACTAATCAATTTAGGTAGCATAGACGATTAGACTCCTAACTTTCTTTACTTAAAAGTCAAAGTTTGACTAAACTCAAAGTTTGCTAATTGCTAATGAAATTGTACCTGTAAGGAGCGACGGAGAGGTCTCGGGGGGCCACGAGAAGCATGAGAATTGTGCCACGGTGTCTGCCGCCACGCCACCTTGCCATCGCTGCCGGCGGTGATCTTGAAACCGGAAACAACCAGTTCCAAAGACCAAAGGTCCGGCCTTTTTTGCCATAACACAAAACCACCCATCTCACCACCACCGTTTTTCACGCTCTTGGGTTTCATCGCCTTACCACCACCGCAGCTCATGGTGATTCCGTCTCCGGCGGTGAACTCCGTAGCCACCATCAGCACCTTCCCTATGGCGTACATACTGTCAACTGAATTCAACGCCTTTTCACCTCCGGCAGCTGCTATATATTGTTGCACGATATATTTAGCCATCGAAGATTCCTACAAAAGTCAAATTCAACTTTTCATCAACACCAATTAAAACACAACAAAGTAACAAACTCATAACATAATTTATAATTTCATAATTTTCAATTCAAGTAATGTCGGAATTTGACTTACAATAGGGTGATCTTGGATAGTTGGTTTAGTGATGGTGGAGTGACCGGAGGAGATGGGAAGAGGAACGAGTGGAGCTCCGACGACTCCGAGCAAGAGCTGAATTTCAGCATTCCGGCCACCGAAATCGGAAAACTGACGTTTTTGATCGGTACCGGAATGAGGTTTGATCCAAGATTTCATGGTTTGCCAAGAGGTGGTGTTGTGGTTGATCTTGGTGTCATGATCGAAGCTTTCCTCCGGTATCGGAACTTCGAGCACAGTTTCAAGAGCATCTTCGTTGTCTAAGTTTGGGCACAAAGTCCTCATAATTAGGTTTGGAGAGAAATGGGGAAAGAAATGAGAAATGAGGAGAGTGAAGCGGTTTGGAAGAGAAAGATAAAGGGGGGAATGAACAACCAACCGACCATGGGCCGTCTTATAACGTGCGACCTCTTTGTGTAATGTCGTGTCCGCACGCTTACTCACTTTTTCTCTTTTCTTATTTTTTTTCGTCTTGCCCCTTCACCAAAGAGTCTCCCTTTCTCTTTAGTTTTTATAAACTTTATAATATATTATTGTAAAATAATTAGATGGTCTATAATGATTAGTGATATATAATTAAAATCTTAAACCCAACTCTTGTGTTATGACTTATGATAATATTTATGAGCCATTCAATTTTATTAATATAATGTAAGACATAGGTTGTGTTATAGATAGTTCATTTTTAAAATATAGTCCTAAGGGATAATTCCTAATCATTGAATAAAAAAAACTCTTAACAACCCATCATCAAATCATATGTGATTCAATACACAACCACCGCCGGCCACCACCACCATCGTCGGCCATTGCCGTCGCCAACCACCACCTGCCATCGCCGCCCGCCTCCGGCCGCCGCAATCACATGTGAATGGATACGCAATCACATGTAATTGAAAATAGCCGACGGTGGTGAGGGTTGCCGGTGGTGGAGACGGTGGCCGACAGATGTTGGTGGTGGTGGTCGGCGGTGTTGAATTACATATGATTTGTTACACATGTGGTGGTGGTGGCGGCGGTCGGAGGTGTGCAATCACATGGGGGTGATGGTGGTGGTGTTGATATATTGAATCACATGTGATGGTGGTGGTGATGGTAATTTGGGGGTTGATTGATCTATGGGCTGAAATTTATCCCCCAGGACTTCACAAAAAAGATGAACTACCTTCAACGTTTCTCCCTATTATAAAAATACGTGACTTAGGCCTCTACTAACCGTGACGTGTCACTAAGCACATCACTAAACACATCCCTACTGACGGGTTACTGACGAGATCGTGCCAACAGCAACACATCACTAACTCATCCTCACTTAAAACAAATATTAAAATATTACATTTAACCCTCCAATATTACATTTTTATAATTAGATGGTCTATAATGATTAGTGATATATAATTAAAATCTTAAACCCAACTCTTGTATTATGACTTATGATAATTTTTATGAGCCATTCAATTTTATTAATATAATGTAAGACATAGGTTGTGTTACAGATAGTTCATTTTTAAAATATAGTCCTAAGGGATAAATCCTAATCATTGAATAAAAAAAACTCTTAACAACCCATCATCAAATCACATGTGATTCAATACACAACCACCACCGCCGGCCACCACCACCATCGTCGGCCATTGCCATCGCCAACCACCACCTGCCATCGCCGCCCGCCTCCGACCGCCGCAATCACATGTGAATGGATACGCAATCACATGTAATTGAAAATAGCCGACGGTGGTGAGGGTTGCCGGTGGTGGAGACGGTGGCCGACAGATGTTGGTGGTGGTGGTCGGCGGTGTTGAATTACATATGATTTGTTACACATGTGGTGGTGGTGGTGGCGGCCGGAGGTGTGCAATCACATGGGGGTGATGGTGGTGGTGTTGATATATTGAATCACATGTGATGGTGGTGGTGATGGTAATTTGGAGGTTGATTGATCTAAGGGCTGAAATTTATCCCCCAGGACTTCACAAAAAAGATGAACTACCTTCAACGTTTCTCCCTATTATAAAAATGTGTGACTTAGGCCTCTACTAACCGTGACGCGCCACTAAGCACATCATTAAACACATCCCTACTGACGGGTTACTGACGAGATCGTGCCAACAACAACACATCACTAACTCATCCTCACTTAAAACAAATATTAAAATATTACATTTAACCCTCCAATATTACATTTAACCACCCCCCACCCCAAAAAAAGCTACGACAGCATCCTCCAACACGTCACCACAAGGATGAGTTTCTAGTGATGGGTTTTGTGACGGGATGGTGCCAATGGCATCACCCCCGACCGGTCAAAAATGGTTTGTGACGGAACTGTTGGCACGGGTCTTATGTTAATTAATAGATACATGAATTGTTAGGTATATCTTTTTTTTATACATTTTTTAAAATTCATGTCTTGTTTATGTTATTATAAATATATAATGCTTTAAGTTTGAGATTACTTATCTGCCATAAATAATTGATTGCATTATTCTAATTAATTATATAAGGTCTTAAGATTTAGTTCAAAATCTATTCTTATTTTATGAAGTGCTGGTGTGAGGCCACTAATAGATGTATCACGATTGTTATTAGATTTGACTCATTAAGTTAATTGATTTTAAGAAGTTCTTGGAATTGATAGCATTTTATATACAGTCTAACATGACAAATATTTACTTTCCCGAGGTCATCATAATTTCATAAGCCATAATAAGAATGGATAGTGCAATAAAATTCACGTACCTAATAACATAAACAAGTCAACGATAGTATAATTTCTTCAAACATGTTTATGTCGTTGTATTTGTATCTGTTACATCTTATGATGTTAGTTTGGTTTCGAAGCTCCCTTATTTCTAACTGGTTGAGTAAGAAGTCAAAAGGGGTTGCATGAGATAGGGTAGATTTGGAGGATCAGTTGACATTAATTTTGATATGACAAAATCTGAAGTATGAGTACTGATAAAGTTAACACTGGTATTTGCTCTCAATCAATTGATGTTTCATTTCAATAGCCAAGAGGCCTTTAAATACAGTACATGAATAACAAACTATGCTAAAAACGAGGAAACTAAAGCAAAGAAAAAGGAAGCACTAATATTCAACGGAAATAGCTAAAGACCAGGTAAACCCACGTGCCAAGCTTGCTTAACTAGTCAGCTTTATTTGAATTCTTTTATTGATCTGCAACGGTCAGAAACTCCAACAAACCCTCCCTCAAACTAGACATTGATGTCTTGTTTGTCCTTTAGTGAACAGACTCCAAGCTTCTCTCTTAGCTTAAGATAAACTTCTCGATGCAACGGCTTGGTAAAAATGTCTGCAATTTGCTCCTTAGTACCAACATGTTGCAGCTCCACTGTTCCTTCACCAACCAAGTCTCGAAGGAAATGAAACCTAACTTGAATATGCTTGCACTTGCCATGAAACACTGGGTTTTTTGAAAGTTAAATTGTTGAAGTGTTGTCACACTTAATAACTGTACATTCTTCTTGTTTCATACCAAGCTCTTCTAGAACACCCCGAATCCATATCACTTGACAAGCACACGCGGTTGCTGCCACATACTCGGCCTCCGTTGAAGATAAAGCAACTATGTTCTGTTTCTTTGATAACCATGTGACAGCAGCTCCATTCCACATCACTAGGTTTCCTGAGGTGTTTTTCCTATCATTCAGATCACCTGCGAAATCACTGTCAGTAAACACCTCCATTTTACCATTTTCTCCTCTTTTATACCAGATTCCATAATCCAGAGTTCCTTGAAGATATCTCAGCACTCTTTTTGCAGATGCAAAGTGAACACTCGTAGGTCTAGACATGAACCTACTGATGTAACTTACTACAAACTGAATATCTGGTCTAGTTGTAGTAATGTACATCAAGATTCCAACCAAACTTTTGAACAGTGTTTCACTCACTGGTTCACCTTCTTCCAACCTTAACTTACATCCGGGAACTATAGGATTCACAACAGCATTACATTCCAACATGCTGAAGCGAGTCAAGATTTCTATTGCATATTTATGTTGCGAAATGTGAATTCCCGCCGGAGTCTGGAATACCTCGATACCCAGAAAATACCTCATTTTCCCCAGGTCTGTCATCTCAAATTCACCCTTCATAGAGCACTTGAAATCTTCCAACAACTGTTCATCAATTCCCTGTGTATATCAAATCATCAACATAAATGTTTACAAACAACGATTTGCCATCTGATGTTGTTTTAATAAACAAAGTATGTTCAGATCGACTCCTTGTAAAGCCTTGTTTGATAAAATAAGACTCTATACGACTAAACCAAGCCCTTGGAGCTTGTTTAAGTCCGTACAAAGCCTTTTGTAACTTGTACACCTTGTGCTCACTTCCTTTAACCATGTATCCCTGTGGTTGTTGTACATACACATCTTCTTCCAAAATCCCATGAAGAAATGCGGATTTAACGTCCATTTGATAAATACTCCAACCTTTTTGAGCGGCTAGAGCAATCATCAAACGAATTGTATCCATTCTAGCAACTGGAGCATACACCTCCACATAATCGATCCCGTATTGCTGACCATAGCCTCTTGCTACTAACCTTGCCTTGTATTTCTCAACCTCACCTTTTTCATTCAACTTGGTTTTAAAAACCCATTTAACACCAATACATTTAGCACCCTTAGGCAGATCTACCAACTTCCAAGTGTGATTCTTTTCAATTGCATGAATTTCTAGATCCATAGCATTTCTCCATCTATCATCATTAACTGCTTCTTCATAATAGATACGATCGTGTTCAACAAGGTCAGTAATATTTACCTCTTCGTGGTCTGACTCGGGATTGAAATCATCATCAGTAAGATAATCACGCAGGTAAGCGGGTTGTCTTCTTACCCTTTGTTGTCTTCCCTCCCCTACTGCTGGAACCCTAGGATCGGCACCGGTTTGATCATTGTTTCCAGTGTAACACTTCAATTTTAAAAACATCTTTTAAATCATATTTTTCAATAAAAATATTATAAAGTCCAATATCCCAAAATACGGTTTAACAAAAACCATTAAAAGGTTTATCAGAGTATTAAAACCGGTGTTACAAAACAATATCATAACCATAGGATAAACGAGATCTACCTACGAGCTCCCGAGCTGATCAACACTAGGCCACTTCTAACGGGACCCTCTAATCCTTCGATCCTGAACCTGAGTACATAGCCAAAAACAAAGTAGTACGTGAGACAAAATAGTCTCGTGAGATACATGAGTTTTCGACCCATTCTCAAATATAATAAAAGTCATATTCATTACTTTTCTTGATTTACTTATTAATTATCAACTTATATTCTTATCGCTTATTCATATATACTAGTAAGCTAACCGTAGCTTACCCATCACATAATCACATACATGTAAGCTACCCATAAGCTTACTCCTTTATCACATACGCCACCGATTATTCCGAAGCAAACTCCCCCGATGTGGGTTATCATCATAAGATCACATGGTAATTGGGGTTCTCCCAAACTTACCAAGATCTCCAACTCCCCTGTCTCGCGGGTTATCGTAATCCCCCTTTTTATCGGGTTATCATAGTCCCCCTATTGTCGGGTTATCGTTCACATAGATATACTACCCTTGCGCAGTGAGGTACCGCCCCAAGTAGTAATCTCAACTCCCCCATAAATGGGTTATCGTTATCCGGATATTTTCTTTACACACATAGTGAAATCATCAAATACGGGTCTATGCCCCAATAATACATACTCAATCATACATTAGAATGTATCTATTCTAATTATTATATTATTCTCGTTTCTTATTCAATTTCAATATTGACTTTACCAAGTCGTTTATTAAATAAAACATGTTTATCATCTATCAAAATCATATTTCTTTAACTTCTCTTCGACCATAATACAAATCTAGTACTAGTCACTTTGTACTTATTCTCCTAGCAAATCATTCATTACTTTTATTAGTATAATATGTCAATCAGTACTTGATACTTGAAAATCATTATTGTTAGCTTTATTAATATATATTATTAATAAACCAAATATCATACTTTCTTAATCACTACTCTTAATCAAACATCATATTAATAAAGAGTTATTAATCCCTTTTCATTATCATAATCTCTTTCAAAAATCATTAGCCATTAGACATACTTAAATAGTTTATTACTTGCATTTTCTTACCTTTCTAAAATCATATCTTTATTAAAAACATTTATTAATAAAGACTCATAAGACATCATAGTTTTCAAAATCATTTGCTATGTACTCAGTAAAAGTCTAATGTACTCACCTTAGCCAAGCTAACTCCAAATCGCGTCTATTAACACAAATCCTTGCTTTCCAACTTGTGAAATGTCACCAAACTTTAGGTCTTCTTGACCTACCATCAATATCATCATAAAATCTAGTTATTATCCATAACTAGTTACCAATAACTTCATAACAACATTCTTAACCACAAAGTTCATCAAACTTGGTGGAAATCTCAAAACCCTAGATCAAGATTACACCAAGAAACCCCAGATCTCTCAAGAACACAAGGTTCTTAAGCTTACAAAGAGTGTTCTACACTCATCTTAGTCATCTTCTCCAAAGATAACTTGGTAGATTACCCAAACCACCATATTTCTCCAAATAAAGTTCATAACTAGCTAGATAACAACAACAATCAAGAAATCTTACCTTTGATGTTTGAATCTCCAAAGATGATGAAGATTTGAACTAGGAATCATCAAAATCGCCACTTCTCTCTCTAGAATCGGCTGCACCACAATTGGGGGTGAAAATGAGCAAACCCTAGCTTTTTCCCGTTTTTATATCACCAGCCAGCAGTTCGCGCCGTGAAGGGGGAGTTCGCGCCGCGAACTTCCCGCGTCGGGAACTCCTCGCGATCGGGAACGGGTCGGGAACTCTATGATCAAAAATTTCAAATCCTCTGCCCAAAGTTCACGATCGCGAACTGCCCAGTGCAGCTGAGGCTGCAATTTTTGTTGTTTAATCTGACCCGGTTTTGTCCTTAACCATATCAAACGAGGTTCAAATGACACGAAACCAAATCCCACGCATTTTAAATGATTTATCCTTATTTATCATATTTTTTTCCATAATTTATCTGATTAAAAATTTCGGGTCGTTACATCCAGCATCATTGTTCTGATTCAGGGAGTTATCATCTATAGACCCGTGTTCAACATTGAGAGGATCGTAATCGCCCCAATTTAAATCTTTCCCGTCACCATCTTCCTTAGGTTGATTCCAATCCCAACACTTATGTTCTTCAAACACAACATCTTTGCTTATGATCACCTTCATTTTCTGTGGATCAATCAACCGATACGCCTTTGATTCTTCGCTCATTCCTGTCAAGATACAAATAAATCTTTTATCATCAAGCTTAGTTCGTTTTTCCTTGGGAATATGAACATGAGCTAGACAACCCCAAACTCGAAGGTGATGCACAGTTGGTTTGACTCCGCTCAAGGCTTCTTGAGGGGTTATATCGGTGAGTGCCTTGGTTGGACACCTGTTCAGTACATAAAAACTCCACAATACAGCCTCTGCCCAGAATGTTTTCGGCATATTTTTGGCTGTTATCATGGATACAACCATATTGATCACCGTTCTATTTTTTCGCTCCGCAACCCCATTCTGCTGCGGTGTGAAGCTGGTTGTGAGCTGCCTTTTAATTCCATGTTCTGAACAGTATTGCATAAATGCTTCCGACATATATTCCCCTCTTCGATCTGTTCGGAGGGCTTTGATAACCCTTCCCGTTTCTGTTTCAACTTTATTCTTAAACTGCTTAAACCTTTCAAAGGCTTGAGACTTCTCAGTTAAGAAATATACCCACCCTTTTCGACTATAATCATCAATAAAACTCAAAAAATATTTGTTACCAGTGTGCGATAAAGGTGTTATAGACCCGCAAATATCTGAGTGTATCAAATCCAACACTCCTTCTGCTCTCCAATTACTTGCCCTTGGAATTGCCTCTTTAGTTTGTTTTCCTTTCATACAATCTTCACATACAGTTTTGTCTACAGAAAACTGAGGCAAATCACGAACCATATTTTTCTTTTGAAGCATCTCGATACTCGTGCTACTAAGATGCCCCATACGTTCATGCCACAGTCTTGCATTGTCTTCATCACTTGTATACATGCAGCCGTCTGTTTTCTGTTCAACCGCTGCATAAGTATCTTCACTAATGGGGAACATACGATTCATGCTCATGTAACTTTGAAAGATCAGACCTTTCTCTTGATGGTAAACATTGCAGCCATCTGATTGAAAAAGAAAGGACAGACCCTTGTTCTGGAGTTGGCCAACGCTAAGAAGGTTGTTTTTGAGCTCCGGAACATGATAAACGTCTTTGATCACATAAATTGTTCCGTTCAGAGTCAACTTTATACTTCCCTTCCCATTGACCATCATACGTGCATTATTACCCAGCTTGACAGAATTTAAATAGTTTGAATCAAAGTCTATAAACCTGTCTTTGTAACCACACATATGATTTGAACAACCGGAGTCTAAGAACCACATCAAACCCCTTTTGTCGCTTCCTGTGTCGGCCATATGAACATTTTCTTCCATGTTAACCTTCGCCA
This sequence comes from Calendula officinalis, assembly GCA_963853835.1. NCBI lineage: Eukaryota > Viridiplantae > Streptophyta > Magnoliopsida > Asterales > Asteraceae > Calendula > Calendula officinalis. The sequence continues at coordinate 61,452,765 of OY970824.1, read as the reverse complement.
TGAGCATTACTTCTTCAGTCTCGTCAAAGTCAGCATAATTCACTTCCTTGGAATGAGGGCACTCATAAGAAAAGTGCCCTAATTTATGGCAACTGTAGCATTCAATTGTTTCTTTGTTGAAAGAAAGTCGTCCCCGACCACGTCCTCTACCTCTATAATTGGAACGACCTCTCCCACGACCCCGACCATACGAGTTGACACCCGTTTCTGCTTTCAAGGCCTGATCATCCTCCTTTTCATCCCCTTTGAACTTCTGCTCATGTACTACCACGTACTCTGAAGTTCTTCTATGGATATCTCCTCAACATTCTTTGATTCTTCGATGGAGACAACTACATAAGTGTATTTGTCGGTTAGGGTTCGGAGAATCTTTTCAACTATCTTGACATCAGCAATCAATTCTCCATTACTTCTTATTTGATTGGTGATTGTCAAGACCCTACCAAAGTATTCCTGGATGTTCTCGTTTGTTCTCATCTCGAGAACTTCGAAATCTCTTCGAAGTTTCTGCAACATGGATCTTTTTACCCTTTCATTGTCAGCAAACCTTTTCTTCATAGATTCCCACACCGCCTTGGAGGTTTTTCTGTCCAGGATTTGTTCAAACGTAACCCTGTCGATCGCCTGGTACAGGTAATGCTTGACCTGCATATCTTTCAACCTCAGTTCTTCTACTCTTTTTCTTTCTGCCTCACTTTGAGCGACTCCAACCACTGGTTCTCTAATTCCGGGATCAATCAGACCCCACAATTGTTTTGCCCGCAGCAAATTTTCCATCATTTCACTCAATGTTCATAATGACCATCGAAGATTGGAACTTTCATCTTATCGTCGCTCATCATTTTCTCTCTTTTCTCTCTCTCAATTTTTTTGCTCTGATACCAAATGATAAAGTTAACACTGGTATTTGCTCTCAATCAATTGATGTTTCATTTCAATAGCCAAGAGGCCTTTAAATATAGTACATGAATAACAAACTATGCTAAAAACGAGGAAACTAAAGCAAAGAAAAAGGAAACACTAATACTCAACGGAAATAGCTATAGACCAGGTAAACCCACGTGCCAAGCTTGCTTAACTAGTCAGCTTTATTTGAATTCTTTTATTGATCTGCAACGGTCAGAAACTCCAACAAGTACGTGTCACGATTGGGAGCGGTCTAAATTTGTCGATCTTGTGGCACCTACGTGTATCTATCCTACCTGTCAATCAAATTATGTTGTCCAAGTAGATGACATCTCTGATATTCCTAACTAACTAGTTCAATGTTTACGTCCATGTTACTTTTTTGCATATTTTATCGTCCTCAATCTTGTAGGAGATTGAGATACAAAATACGTGATTTTAAGTATATTAAAGAATGTGATTAATTAGCAATAGGCGAATAGTTAACAAAAAAATAAAATGAATTATGAGTTAACTAGCAGCAACGTTATGATCCGGTTCTGTAAAGGAAGATTGGTGATCGGGTTGGGGGTGTGTCGGGTGACATTCGTATAATCCGTTTTTTGTTTTTTTCTGATGGTTAATTATAGTGCAACCGGCAATTGGTTTGGCATTTTGCAGGGTTTATAATAATCCAATTAGTTAAATTATGGGATGCATGTTCTCCTGATATCTTGTCGGCTCAGACTGGTTTTTAAGCATCTACGACCAGGTGAAATGCCTCCTCAAAGTCATGTTTATTCATCGTAACAAAAAATAAAAACATTCAAACATTAGATAATAAATGATCACCTCAATTATTTCTAAATTCTAATTAATATCCAAAAAGATCTCCAAATAACTTATACCCCCTCAATTCTAAACATCTAAGTATAATATTAATTGTTCTAAAACTAATACTTCTATCTACTTCCAAAATAATTATTCATCTTAAAACATGCAGATACTTAAAACTTTGGGTTTTCTTCATAGAAAATATTTGTGTTTTGTTAGCATAATTAATAGTTAGTCTATTGTAAGCATATGTTCAGTGTTAGTTTAAACCCGTTATTGTAAGTATATTTAGGATTTTCTAATACAACATATAGTACGTTAAATTAAAAATAATGATAGAAATGGGGAGAGAGATAAAAATAACAAACATGATAATACCCTCCATTTTGATGGGGTTTGAATATATAGGTTCGATATTCATTTCTCATTTCTACCCAAACAATCAGATATTTTACTTCTTTCAATTCGTTCTGCATTCCAATTCCAAAACGTCAAAACTCACCAAACAAAAAACCCTTATTTACTGATATATATAATGTTACGATACAATTTATGAACTTAAAGCTACCAATACCAATCGATAAGCAAGTCATTTTGTTCATGAATATTTTACTCTAAAACTAACAGGACTACCACTTTTGAATTTTAATATATATTTAGAAAATCTTGAATAGAATCGAATATAACAACTAATCACCCTTAAATATTTTGACGTTTGCTGACTTACATATCTTTCTAAATCAGTCCAGAAAAGTTTTAAAATTTCGTTATAACTTAAATTAAATTATCTGATAATTGACTAAAAGGGTTATTGGAGGACAGATACAAAATTAATGACTTGTATACGAGTATTATTCATAAAAAAGTTCCTGTGGTGCACTCATATAATATAAATAAGTAAATAAATTATAACCTTATAAAATATATATATATATATATATATATATAGTGTCCAATTCCACGCAGAACCAGTTTAAGCGACAGAACCGCAGAAACCGATCTTATACCTTTAAATTTTAAAATCAATGGTCAAGATCAATCATGATTTTTTTTTTTGTAATAAAACCCTTTATTTGTTAAATAAAAGGGTAAAATGGATATTTAAAAATATCTATTTTTAAACGGTTCCACTCTCTCTCATCAATCTTATCTCTCTCCATAACCCTAGACCCCACGTTCAATTCCTCCTCCTATCTCTAGAACCGGCGTTCAAGCTGCATGTTCTCCACCAGAAATCGATCGATTTCGTATAGAAGGTGAGACTGAAGTCGATTCCGTGCACGCCGATACTAGAATGAAGAATGAAATTACTGCAGTTGAACTAGATCGCTTGCTTATTTTGTTTGATTTAGGGTTTTCTGGTTCGTCAATCGACGGAGAAAAATTGAAACTGAAGCTTCATGGAAAATGTCCGGTTAGTAATCTAGTAGTATGTTGTTTGTTTCTTTGTCGTTTTTAAAAATTTTCTATTTTTTCTTCCGAAACCCTTATCGAGTATCTTATTTCTTAGGTTAACGTCAGGTTGTATCAGATTGTTAGCCATTATACAAAACAAATAGTATTTTCTTGAGTTATGTATATTGAATTCATTAGATGTTTGCTATGGATTAGAAAAATTGGTATGTAATACAGTTTTGTTCCGATTGAAACAATTGGGTTTCACCCGAAACAATTGGATTTCACGTTAGTCGTATCCTATCGCTGCTTTATTCTGGTTCGAAATAATTTGTTTCACCAGAATAATTTGTATTCCCAAAAACATTAGATGTTTTTACATTATAGCATTATATGTTATCCCCAAAAACATTAGATGTTATTTGATTAAATATTGTTATTCCATTATAGCAGATTGTTATTCCCAAAAACATTAGATGATTTTACAAGATGATTATGTGAAGTTGATTAAACATTAGATGATATTTGATTAAATATTGTTATTCCATTATAGCAGATTGTTATTCCCAAAAACATTAGATGTTATTTCAAATATTCACACCAAGAGATGCGGCGACGTGTGTGTTATATTTCGAGATAGGAGGGTTGTTTAAAAATCAAGTGTGTTAAGTTCACGGTATATTCAATGATAGGTTGATTTGAATAGAGGAGTTACTGCTGAAGAAGACAGGGTTGTGCGTTTTTTAGGGATGCAATCAGATACGACGTAAGTATTTAATACTTTAAAATTACAGCTTTCTTTTAATTTTTATACTTTTTCTTACATGTATGTATGAATAACTTTTTAATGGATATATTTCAGTGTTGTGATGTTTGCATCTGAAAGTCGTCAGACCTCCGCATTCAATGACATTGAATGTTTGTTGGACGATGATGTGCACAGTAACATTATAACGACTTCGGGTATTGTGTTAAATACAATGGAGAAGTGTAAGAGCCCAGAAGCAACGAGCAGGTTGTATTTTCCCGTATTTGAAATGGTAAGGAATTATTATTGTGAAACCATTTATATTTAAATTAAATGATTCATGTTCAATGCGTTTTTGTGTTAGGTTCAAGAAAGTAATGACATTAATGTTCTATCTGATTATCAACAGTGAAGGTATTTCAAAATTTATGTGGAGAATTTTAGCAAGAATAGCTCTGATAAAATGCAGGTTAACACGGTTGATCTGGTGAGTGAGTAGTTAATTATTTTTATTATTATTTTGTTGATATTTTGTCTATTAATTATTTAATTTTTATTATAGGTTTTTATACCAGTTAACAATCATGGTCAACTTTTCTTGGTTTCATTTGATTTGAGAACTGGATCGGTGGTGTTGTTTGATGGGAAGAAAAATCAACAGCCAAAGGGGAAGCTAAAGAAACGTAAAGGATGGAAATATAAAACAGTCAATGTAGCCAACCAATTGGTAAAACTATAAATTATGGAGACAGTCAATGTTGCAAACCAATTGGTAAAACTATAAACAGTCAATGTTGCAAACCAATGTTGCGAACATATTAGGGAAAGAAATGAAGAAAATGATGGATGATGCGGTGTGTTAAACTAATGTGCATGGTTGCGTGATTTAGTCTTTTTGTATAATTATAACACTTGCTGTTTTTCGGAGTTCATGTTTACTTTAAAAACTCTAGTGTTTTTGGGTAGTGCTCATTTTAAGATTTTATGAACATTAGGTGTTGGTATTATGAAACATTTATTTCACTGACTTTTATCTAGTTATGCAACAGTATCTAATATGATGTTCTTATATTTTTATATGAAACATTATATATAGTTTTTATATAACATTAGGTGTTGGTATTATGAAACATTTATTTCACTGACTTTTATTTAGAATTGAATACGTGATAATAATTTGCAAAACTAACTTTCCTTATTTTAGCAAACTATTAAAGGCTTATACGGTTACCATACATAACCAGATTATGCCAATTTCCTAAAATGCCCTCCACGAGATATTATAAAATATAAATAATAAATTAATTTTCCTGCAATATGATTGGCTAGAAGATGGTTCTGTGGTTCTGTCGCTTAAATCGGTTCTGCGCTGAATCGCACCCTATATATACATATATATATATATATATATATATATATATATATATATATATATATATATATATATATATATATATAGGGTCGGATTTAATACAGAACCGTTTAAGCTACAGAACCGCAGAACTATTTCTCCAACCAATCAGATTTCAGATAACTATAATTATTATTGTTATTTATATTAAATTCGGGAGGGCAATATAGACATTTGTCAAATACCCCACTATCTATGGTAAACGTATTATCTCTCTAATAATTCCTAAAAACTAGCCTAAATTGTTTCCATATTATCTCTATAATTAATTAAGCAAAATCTTCTTAATTTACGTGTGTATTTTTCAACAAAGGTTGCATAGATATCTTCCTCCTAAAGCACAACAAATCCGGAAAAAAAAAGATCAAAACACGTTCGGCCATACATCCATGTAAATTATTGTAATTAAACATACATGTATTAATACATTGATGTATTAATATAGTTACTTAAACAATAATTGTTATGTGTAACAACCAAAGAAAATTATGCTATTTTACATCCATTTTCACCAACTCAAACAAACTTTTTATTATAACAATTTAAAAAAAGGGATAACATATATGTACAAAATAATACTTATGTATTTAAAATATTAAATAACACATATGTACATTCTACATCTATGTACAAAAAACTAAATAACACATATGTAAAAACATAAGTGTTTCTCTCTAAATGATCTCTTCATCTTCATCTTTGTCGATTTTTAACAATCTATATAATCTTCATATTCATCACAGTCTTTACTAGCACCGTGCAAGCTGAAAATGCGAAATAACCTCATATCAAACATAATTTTCGATATATACATGTGTGTATGTAGAGTAACATCGATGTATATAGATAACGTAACATCTATGTATTGTATGTGTGAATTAGTAACTGCTAAACATATCAAATTATCAATTGCATATAAATTGACACAACATTTCTCAAATCAAAAACTCAAATACTATTCGAATTTTAAAAAGTCAATGAATTGGATCCGAAAAGCAAAAAATGGTATTCGGTTGAGTGATACTTGAGATTCTTATCAAAACATTTAGTAAAAGATTTATTTTCATAAACATGTGTGACCTACCAATAACATCAAACATGTATGGACTACCATTAACATTTAAGTATTTAATGAATTATACCCACTTCCACTCAGACAAAACATCGAACACCTGGAGTGCTAACCATTATATATTTTTTACAAACATTTATAAGAAAGAAAAGCAAATCATAATTACCTTTTGGGATATGCATATCAAAGGATTGCAATCTGCATCCATCCGAAGCTTTGATATTCTGTAGACAACGGATGTTGGGGATGACGGATATGGGGACGACATATGTTGGTGACGCCGGATCTAGACACGGCGGATGTTGGGGACGCCGGAGCTAGGGACGGCGGAAGTTGGGGACGGTAAAGGCGAATGATGTCGAACTTGCTAGCCAACAAGCCCACCAGAGAGTGCTTCGTTGTCAGATGTACACCTATCGCAAATCACACCGGCTCGGGTTTCCTGTACAATCACCATCATCGGAGGTTATAGAAAGGGGGCGCTAGAGAAAGGGGGAGAGATCAGATCTCAGAGAAAAAAAGGGAAGAAAGAAAATGGATTAGTCTGGGGAGAGAGAGGGAGTATTTTAGGGAAAGAAAATGAAGATTTAAGAGAGAGAGAGATACGGGATTTAAGGGGTTTTTATTCTTTATTTTTTTGAAATATTTTTATAATACATTTACCATTCTATCCTTTTTAGTTAATTTTTTCCTAAAATATAGTTTGATTTAATCTTGACCATTGACATTTAAATCTAACGGTTTAAGATTGGTTTAAAAAAGTTTTTCCGGTTCTGTAGCCTTAATTGGTTCTGATTCTAATTCTACACTATATATCATTTTATTTATTTCGAAGTTCAAATGAGAGAGAGTGTGAGAGAGAAAGAAGCAGAAGATGGATGGACGCATGTTCATCGGAGGAAGACCACTGCCAGAAAGAAGGACGCTGGATTCACGGGCTCGAAGATTATCTCCTTCTTCATCACCAATTTTCCAGAACGCTGGGATCACCATCAAATCAGAAGATGTTTTGAAGGTTTCGGAAAGTTGGTTGATGTATTCATATCAAAACGTAAGACAAAGAACGGGAATGTATTTGGTTTCATCAGGTTTGAGGGTATTTCAAACCCTGGTTCTTTTGAAAAGCTTCTCAATGGCGTCCCCGTGGGCGACCTCAAAGCTAGGGTTAACATCGCAAAATTTCAAAGGGATCGTCCTCCAAAGTTTACAATGCCCCGAAGACCACCCGTTTACCCAATCCATGGTAGATCGGCCGCCACCATTCCGGGCAAGTCTTATGCCGACTCTATTAGGGGTCATGGTGTCGATCCCCCTCCCAAGCCAGCAGCTCCCACAATATCAATGGCCACTTCGTCCATGGCCAGGAAATGGATGAAACCCACCCTCATCGGAATAGCACAATCTATTCAAAAACTCCGGAGCATCCATACTCTGAAGGGGCACGTAGGCAGCGATGATATGAATATCAGTTACCTTGGGGGAATGCATGTTCTCTTAGAATTCCAGAAGATTGAACAAGCCCGCGATTTTCTCGACAATGCAAAGGATTTATGGTGTAACTGGTTTGATTCTTTGTCCCTTTGGTCTGACAATTACGTGATTCCTAATAGGCTGGCTAGCATCGTTATCATGGGAGTCTTACCTCATGCTTGGTCGACAGACTCATTCAGTACTATTGCTGAGAATTGGGGCGACGTCCTATTACCAGAGGAATGCAGTGTGGAAAATAACATTATGGCCATGGGGAGGGTGGCCATTCTTACTACTACGATGGGGAGAATCGATGCCTGTATTCCAGTTCTTATCGATAACGTTCAATTCTCTATAAACATATTTGAGGATGTCGGTGATTCAATCAAGCTCTTCCCAACTTTGGGAGCGGGTGCTAATCAGGATGACGATGATTCCATGAGCTCCGGGTCCTTTGCTTCTTCTCTACCTGATTTTGAAATGTCTAATGATGGGGTTGCATGCGAGGACGCGTTTTCTGAAGGGAATATTCCGGATACGGCGTCGCCGGGAAAATTCCAGGGAAGCCCCACCAGAGACAATGGCGTAGATAACGAAGAGTCTCCGACATCCTCGGGGGAAAATGCGTCAGATGGAATTGATGACACGCAAGTCCCCAGGTCTGGGTTTATCTCAATTGATCATTTATCGGCAGGTCCCACAAACGTTCCGCCTTTTGTCACAAACGAGCCTATCTCTTTTTTGGGCCCTTTTGTGGAGGAGCCCAATCCAGTTTTTTTATCGGAGCCCAACCTCCCAAACATTGGTGATCCCATGTCCGAGGCCCACTGCCCCAAGTTTGTTGCTCCGTCTGCTCCAACCCCTGGAGTTTCGAAACCCCACCGATTAAAATTGAATCCATCAAAGCTGCCTTTTCCCCTAAAATCGTTTCCGGCGTTGTCGAGGAACTCCATGAAGCGATCTCGTATCGATAATATCCCGCCTCCGGGCGATATAGGCCCTAAAAATCCCATCGATCTGAATTATCGCGCGATGCCTTCTTCTTCGAGCAGTGGTTGTCATATTTCCGACTCCAAAGATGGGACTTCTTCCACTGAGGTTCAAAACACCATGGATATCGGTAACATAGTGGGCTTTAATATGAATGGTTGCAGCTCGGAAATCAGGAACTTAGTTTCGAGAACCGGTGATGTACAAGTTCCCCAATGAAGGTTCTATCTGTTAATGCTAGAGGAGTTGCTTCAGATTCGAAGCTGTCTTGGATTTGGGATTTGAGGCTTAACAACCGTATTCAATTCCTGGGAATCCAAGAATCTCATATTTCGTCCGATGTTAATGTTAGGATTATTCATGGTCTGTGGGGAAATAGTAATTGTGACTTCGCCTTTTTAAAAGCAGTTGGTAAGTCTGGAGGTATTTTGTCCATTTGGGATACTTGTTTCTTTGTAAAATTAGGTGTTTTGATTGAAGTCGGTTTTGTTGCCGTGTGGGGAACCTGGGCTGGGTCTCGCCCATGTGGTTTCATCAATGTGTACGCCCCACAGGCTACGTCAGCTAAAAGAAACATGTGGAACAACCTTCATACGTTTCTTAATAATCATTCTCAAACACATTGGGTAATTATGGGAGATTTCAACGAAGTCCGCTCGCCTGACGACAGGAAAGGGACCAATTTCCATAACCATGGGGCTTCAATTTTTAATGATTTCATTGCCAAAGCTGATTTGGCCGAAATCAAAAGTGGTGGTAGGCGTTTTACCCGGATGATTACGGATGGTGCCAAACACAGTAAGTTGGATAGATTCTTTGTCTCCAGGAACTATTTCTCAATCTGGGCTAACCCAAACGCGCTTATTCTCCCAAGACTGTACTCGGATCATTGCCATGTTCTGTTTAGCTCAGATGTGTTGGACTATGGGCCAACATACTTCAAGTTCTTCAACTCATGGATTCTGGACCCAAGTCTTGGGCCTGTTGTGACCTGTTCTTGGGTTGCCCCTCCCCCTGCTCACTTATCGCCAATTCAGGTATTTATGTCTAAACTTAAAATCCTTAAAAATAACATCAAAAAGTGGCGTGCAGATAACTTAATCAAACACAAGGGGCAATCTGATTCTCTCGTAAAAACCATGGACTCAATCGATATCAAAGCTGAAACTGCTGCCTTATCCCCTCAAGAAATCAGCACCAGGAATGCATGTTTTATTAAAGTCAAAGAGATGGAAAGGGCCAGGTTGCTTGATCTTAAACAAAAATCACGTATTAAGTGGGCAATCGATGGGGATGAGAATTCGAGATTCTTTCACGGGATCATCAACAACAACAAGAGAGCAAATTATATTCATGGCATCAACGCCAATGGGTCTTGGCTTTCCGAACCAGACTTGGTCAAAGATGCAGCTCTTAACTTTTTCTCAGCTAAGTTCTCCGGCCCAAATTCTGTTCGGCCCACTTTCTTCAGCGATCAATTCAGGAAGCTGTCCGGGGATCAATCGCGTTCCTTAGAATCTAATATTGGGCTGGATGAAATTAAAAATGCAGTTTGGGCTTGCGGCTCTTCCAAGGCCCCGGGGCCAAATGGCTTCTCCTTTGCTTTCTTTAAAACATTCTGGGAAGTAATAAAATTCGATCTACACAACGCCATAAAATCTTTTGAAGCTTCGGGATCTATTGATATAGGCTGTAACGCCTCCTTTATTGCCCTGATCCCGAAGGTGGCCGACCCAATCACTCTCTCGGATTACCGCCCTATAAGCCTAATCAACAGTCTATACGAGGTGATCGGCAAGGTTCTAGCAAATCGGCTCAGTCGTGTAATCAATGTTGTCGTCGGGCCCGAGCAGAGTGCTTTTATTAAGAATAGGAATATTCTTGATGGTCCACTGATAATTAGTGAGATTATCTCTTGGGCGAAAAAATCAAAAAGAAAATGTATGTTCATGAAAATCGATTTCGAGAAGGCTTTTGATTCCGTTCTTTGGGAATTTTTGGACGAAGTGTTCGGTCACATGCGGTTCGGGTCGAAATGGCGGAATTGGATTCAGGGTTGCTTAAAATCCAACTCTGTCTCCATCCTTATTAACGGTTCCCCGACAGCTCAATTCTCTATGGGTAGGGGCATTCGTCAAGGCGACCCTCTCGCTCCTTTTTTGTTTATTCTCATAGCGGAAGCCCTAAATGTAGTAATGCTTGAAGCTAATAAGAAAGGGGTTTTTAACGGAATTCGTCTTCCTAAAGATGGGCCTATCATCACTCATTTGCAATTTGCGGACGACATAATCTTTGCAAGTGATTGGTCCTTCTCAAATGCTTTTAATTTAATTCGCATTTTGAGATGCTTCCAACTTGCTTCGGGCCTAAAGATTAACATGAGCAAAAGTAGCGTTATGGGTGTGGCGGTGGATGATGCGGAAATTGATGATCTCTCGAGAAAAGTTCATTGCAGCCCTGGTAAGTTTCCTTTTACTTATCTCGGGCTCCCTATCGGTGCTTCTATGAACAAAATCGAGCATTGGGCAAGCTTGATCAATAAATTTAACGCAAAACTCTCATCTTGGAAATCAAAATCCCTTTCTTTTGGCGGCCGCCTCACTCTTGTTAAGACAGTTCTAGGAAGCTTGGGCCTTTATTATTTTTCCATATTTAAAGCTCCCAAAAAAATTCTAAAGCAGCTTGAAAGTATTAGATCAAAGTTTTTTTGGGGTTACTCGGGCGATAAAAGAAAAATCTCATGGATCAACTGGGAGACTGTTTGCACCGACAAATCCAAGGGCGGCCTCGGTATTGGTAGCTTACGTGCCCAAAACTTGGCCCTAACTTCCCGGTGGTGGCGGCGCTTCAAAACCGACGCTAATTCCCTTTGGAAGCGCGTGATTGTGTCTCTCCACGGCGCAGATGGTGGCCTCAACAGTCTGTTTAAATGTGGAAGCTTTGCGGGCGTTTGGCGAAACATTATTAAAGGCCAAAAAGATTTTAACAGTTTGAATCTCCTGCTTAATTCTAGGATCCAACGGACCCCGTCCTCTCCTGGTTCGCAAGGATCTTGGTCTTGGGCTTTAGACCCAAATGGGTTTTCTGTTTCGTCCTTAAGACATGCTTTTGACGATCTTTCTCTTCAATCCACCTTGCAAAGCAGTGTCTTGTGGTGCTCTTGGGTCCCGACCAAGGTAAATATCTTAGCATGGCGTTTATTTCATGGCCGTCTCCCCACAAAACAGAACATTATGAAAAAGAACATCACATGTTTGTCGGATTCATGCCCTTTTTGTGAGAGCTATGTTGAAGATGAAAATCATCTTTTTGTTAATTGCCCGGTTACTAGGAGACTTCTTTGCGATATATGTGTTTGGTGGGATTGTGATATTGCTGGATTTAACTCCACTGAGGATATCCATAATTGGATCATTTCAGCTAATATGGGAGCTCTCAAGAAGAAAGCTATCACGGGAGTTTTTTTTCACCCTCTTTTGGGTCATATGGAATCTTAGGAATAACAAGGTTTTTCCGGACCCCAACAGGGATCGATATAGCTGTTCGAGTGGGCAGATTCAAGCTCTTTCTTATTTTTGGTTTAAGGCTAGATCTCGGTGTTCTAAGTCTGGTGTCAGTTGGTCGGATTGGTGTGTTTCCCCTAGCTCGTGTCTTTGAGCTTGGCTCTTTTTTTTAGTTGTTCTCCTGTTGTTTGTTTTTTGTTTGTTGTTTGTTTGTGCCTAGCTTCTTGCTAGCTTGTTAGTGAATTTATTGCCGTTCAATATATATATATATATATATATATATATATATATATATATATATATATATATATATATATATATATATATATATATATATATAACACTTTTATAAATAATTTTGATATAGAAGATTATCTAAATTCTAAAGTGCGTCTTTGTTATTTTCGAACTAAGAAAAATGAGTGCAATATTTTGAAGCAAACAAAAAAGTGTGGAGACACACGTTTTGATGTCTGTTGCAGAATGACATGCCATGGGGTTGGATGAATCTCGATGACCGAAAAAATCTCAGGTCCTGAATGTTTAGACTTTAGATGAATACATTTTTTTTATTCATAAACATAACATTGCCAACAGTAAATTAGAAAAGAAAAAAAGGGCAATGTTCTAGTATTGTCATTAAAAATGATATTGTAACTTATGGTTAATTGTGTTCAATATGATACATGATGAATTATTTGTTGTTAGTGTACGGATTTTTCATGAAACTCCTTTCCGTTTACCAATTCGTAGTGTTGGGAGCTAGATTGCAAAATGCGCACACCTAACAGTCTAATATATCACAACTCTCTTAAGCAGATATATAAATAAGAAGAAAATGTAGGAAATAATATCATTTTCTAAAAATAAAAGGTAGGCAAAAACATGTCATGTAGTGTCACCTATGTAAATGACTAGGGTTTTTGAAAGTAATGAAGAGGACAATAGCAGAGATAAAAATGGCACGTTTTGATGTCTTCTGCAGCATGGCATCGGATTGGGTGAATCTTTCAAGTTCTGAGATCTACAATGTTACTTGGGATGCATAACATTCACAATTTTATGGATTCCAAACCATTTTAAATTGGAAAAAAAAAACAATTGTAAACCGAAAACACAAAATTGAACCAAAAACCTAGCTTTTAATTTGGGTTTTGATTTTTGTCAAAAACCGACTCATGTCCCTAATTTCTTTCCATTTTTGGAGAAAATTGTGTTTATTAAAAAAGTATAAGCAAGGTTCGAACGCTAGACGTTTAGATCATTAACTAAGGACGCTAACCACTGAGATAATAGACAGATTATGAATTTCTATTGTTACTTTTCTTTATTATATCCTTAATATTTGTTGGGGCCTGGGGGCATTTCAAAGGTCGCAACTAAAAAGAAGTTGAGCAGGGTTCTTTGGGAATCAAAATTCACCAGCTATGTTTTCATCGGGTAAATACATTTCGTGTTCTCGGGCAGCGACTGAGGAAAATCTTTTCGGGAAAACCCTAAAATCTCTTTTTTTTGCAGCTAACGACTGTTGCCTACGCCCACCAGTGATTCATCTTCGACCGCCAGCCGGCAGACACACAATCCGTCGTCGGCCGGCCGTATCTTCGCTGGATCCCAGTCGTATCTTTTCCGGTTCACTGGATTCGAGTAGTATCTTCACCATTTTGCTACTGCGAGGTGAGCATCTATACCTATTCATCTTGTTTAATTGTAAATTGTTGAGCTATTGCTACTGTGACGCAAAAATCTTGTTTAACCATAACAGTGCTCGATCCAAATCAAGGCAATGAGATCTCCATGGCCAACTCTCTTATGATGTTCAATCACTTCATTTTTTTTCCTATTTCATTTTGATTTCTTTTCATCATTTTGTATCTGTTGCAGAACTTAAAATCATGTCACAAGCTTAAATTCCTAAGTTGGTTGAATCTGCGTTACTCAATTCAACTCGTAATACACAGAGGTACTATTCGTTTCAATCTGATTATTTTTAGTTTGATATGATAATTTCATTGATTGAAGTCATGATTTTTGTGCGTGATTTTTGTGCTATATTCAGCTGATTACCTTTTGTTGAAGTTAACGATCATTTATAAGTATTTCATCCATTGAGGATGAACAGTTTGCACTTTAATGTATGTGATCTCCTATTCTATATCATGATTGACTACACCAGAATGAGCCATTTAATAAAATGAATGGCAATTGGATAAGTAATTGATGTTAATTTCATGAGTGTTTTCATTTGGTGGTAAACAAACTGGATAAGTAATTGATGTTAATTTCATGACTGTTTTCAATCCATTATATCATCCTTTTATTGGATAATACTTTTTACCGGTCCATGCTTGCAGACAGAAGCTTAGAAGTGCCTGAATGGTCGACCTCCTTGAATGAAATTCGCCGAAAATCAAGGGTTCATCTTCAGTTCTCCCTAATTTGCCTCGAATATGGGTAACCATTGCACAATCCCATGTGTTGCACAAAAAAATTCTAAAGAGTTTCATGTTCACGTTGTCGATGACAGCAACATCGATCGGAAAGTCAGCGAGAGGCTTCTCAAAAGTCTCATCCATTAAAGGTACAATTTGTGGATTTTGATTTGTGGCTGAAGATCAAGATCAAGGCTGTGCAAACAGGTAATAAATTCTTTGTTGAATCCTAATATTGTATAATCATTACATTAACCTATTGGTTAATATAATTTTTTTTAACTCTAATTGAGTTGTATTATCTTGTTGTAACCTGTTGTGATCGCTGCTTTTAAGGCGGATTGGTGTTTTTTTTTATGTCTCTCAATTTCGGTTTGGGTTTTATCGGTTTCGGTTTGGTTTTTAGACTGTGGTCACCCCTACTTCTGCTTCATTAACACAATGTTTAGGCAACTAAGCTACTAGACTATATTCTTTTTATTTGATAAAAATTATATTTATTAATCTTTTAAAAATTAAAATGTTGAAATTACCTGCATCACCTGTGACAAGCACTACCACTAGCCACCGTCACCACCACCAGCCACCCTCACCACCACCCACCAATTGCCGCCTGGGTACCTGCCGCCGCATTGCGCGGGTACCCTGCTAGTACATTTTAACGCTTGAACTATGTATGTTAACGGATAAGTTTCACAATAATACGTTTAAAAACAACTTTCGTTTTCTCCGTCCACTCGTATGGTAGGTGGTTAAAATAAATAAAGAAATAGGATAAAATTTGAAATAAGTGAAAATTTGGGGGTCGATCCAGTTGGACATTCCATGTGATTATCGCAGTACGAAATATGAACACACGTCAGGACTTGGAGGTAAATAGAATCCAATCACAACCTGAAAATTAAATAAATTCTAAAACGACAAATAGCCTCCCAAATTTCTGCTCCTTTGAATTTCTGACAATTAATGAATTTTCAAAATCAGCTGTTCTGCTCTAGAGGTTAGATAATTCCTTTTATTTAATGTTATCAGATAAAATAATTACTTCCTCCCTATAAAAATAAGTGATACAAATTAGCTTACACGTTTTTTAAGGTAAAAGATTAAAGTAGAGGTTAAAATAGATTAAAATACATAGTTAGTGGAGAATAGGTTTCACTATTCTTGAATAAAGTGATATTAATGAGTTTTAAAAGTAAAAGTAAGGGTATAAGAGTAATTTCACTTTATTAAAGTGGATAGTTAGTGAGTATGGGTCCCACTATTTTTACCAAATAAGGAAAGTTTTCAAAGCGTGTCACTTATTTTGATACACCCCAAAATGAAAAGTATGTCACTTGTTTTGATACGGAGGAAGTATTAATTAGTAATTTGTACAACTAGCATAGAAATTTATAAAATAAAAGAAATGATATTAGTGTTTGTGTATTTGTTTACTGACTTCATCAATACAAATGTTAAAATCAAATGATGACATGAGACTAAAAAACTAGTAGATTATATATATATATATATATATATATATATATATATATATATATATATATATATATATATATATATATAGGGTCGAATTCCATACAGAACTCATATTATTATTTACAGAACCGGTAGAACTATTTCTAACCAATCAGAATTTAGTAAATTAATTTCTGATTATTTAATTCATTTAATGGTTTGGGGGTATTTACGACATTTTGCATTTTTATTTTTTGTTTCCTTTTTTGTAAATTTCTTAAAATGTAAAAATTAAATTCGAAATTTCATTGATAACATATATGTTATATATTTACGGATCTGCATATATGTATAATTGTTTTAATACATTAATGTCCACACATATAAAACATTAATGTTTTTATACATTAATGTCACGTGAACATAACCAATTGTTTATAAAAATATAAATACATACATGTATGCTACAATAACTACTTCCAAAGTATTTATAAAAACAATAAGAATTAAATACAAATACATACATGTATACAAAAATAACACCTATATGAAAAATACAACACATATGTATTAATTCTCCATCTATGTACAAAAGAATACATATATGTATTGATCTTCATCTTTTCCTTTTTCTCTTATGTATTGATCTTCATTTTTTAGATCCATGTTCGTGCTAACAACCATTTCCCATAAGACATTGAAAATGAGATTATGTTGTTCTTCAAACAAATTATACAACAAAAGACAACGTTCTATACAAACTGTCAGAATAACACCAAAGCTATTTACAAAACCGAACAACTTGACCATCACCATCTCTGTCAGCGTAATCCATGTGATTTAAGAACATTTGGATGATCAACCAAGATCATTGTTTCAGATTCACGTGATATATTGTCCTGATAATATATTAACAAATAAAGTTTAGTAATGAAACAATAAATTAAGAAAGAAACTTTAAGAAATTATAACAATAAATTACTTAATCATGTTCTATAAAACCGACAATAACTTCAAAGACCAATACAAATCCACCATCTTGAATCCTCCCTTAAATTAACACATTATAATTAGAGCATTAAATTTTATAATGAAGTATGGAATCGATCAAAAGAAAACATAGAAAACATAGTGAAGTTAAGAGCATTAAACTCCACACATTCAATTGGCATTGCCAAATTCAATACGAAGTCCATCAAACCTAATTAAAAACCAATAATCCCAATTAACACAAGTAAGATAGATAAACACCTGAAATTGATGGAGCAAAAGCCATATCTGACGAGAAGAATAAGAACCTGGCAGATTTCTTAAAAATTAAACGACGTAGGACAAAAAAATTGAGAATCAATGCCGAAATTCACTATATTCAATCGTTAACTGATATGATTTGTAATTTACGGTTTGTGGTGTGATTCCGTTTGCTGATGAATCACAGGCTCACAGCCATGAGGGCGGCGAAGGGTTTTTACGGTTTAGGAGTGTAGTGGCGTTGGTAGAGAGAGAACTAAAAATGGGGATACCCTACGTACATGTTAGGGTTATTATGGGTTTTTTTATTTTCTTACGATACCCATTTTACCCTTATTATATATCGGTTACCAAAAATGAAATTCGATTTATTTACAAAAATAGCACAACTAATCTCAGCCATCAATATTATAATCTAATGGTCCAGATTGAGTTCTACGAGTTCTGTAATTAAAACGGGTTCTGTATAGAATCCTTCAATATATATATATATATATATATATATATATATATATATATATATATATATATATATATATGAAGCTTTTTTTTGCGAGAAATGCGAGAAGTAATCTTGACCACTCATTTATTTTAATCATGTTTTTAATATGTAAGGGTATGATTGTCTTTTTAACTTCTTTTTTAATTTTGTCAATTAATTAAATATAGTTAATATTTTCCATATTTAATATTTAATTAATAGGAAGTTTTTAAACCAATCAACCGGTTCCCTAACTCCGCCAAAAACTGCTGTATGGAACTGCCATTGTCGCCAGAAAACCATACAAGTTCACAGCTAAATAACCTATATTATGAAATGAAGAAACAAATATTGTATGATGAACCATACAAGTTCATCACTATTTTCGGCAAAAAACTCTGATTCACTAATGAACAACAAAAAATACCATATGTTTCACTACTATACGCGGTGATTCAGTAATGAACAACAAAAAGTCATACATGAATTTCACTACTGAACAGCAAAAAATCAACTTGTATCAATACTAAACAAAAAAAAAAACATACATGTGTTTTACTACTTAACAACAACAAAAACCATATAGGTGTTCAATACTAAGCAACAAAAAATCGTACTTGTTTTTCATTGTTGAACAGCAAAAAAAACTATAATTTGATGAATATCAACGATGAACGAGATCACTGATCACTGGAATCAATCTCTGCCGGAATCTCGCCTTCATCATCGGAACAGATCTGATCAGATCTGGTTCGTATTGTGTAGATGCGACATCTTCACCGAAACCCTAGTTGCGGACTTCGCCGGAAATCGGATGTAGCCGGCCAAAAACCAGATCTGACTCGTTTCTTCTTCATATTGCCCCAAAATAGAATGGCGATGGTTTCTTCTTCGTTGCAGGTGTCTGATAAAGGGCGGCGGCGGTGCTGGTGTGTATGTGGTGTGGCAATGATGGCGAGGGACTGTTATGGTTGCGGTGGTGCGGACGTGCTGTGTGACGGAGGAGGTGCTCACCGGAAACACACAAAAAATGATTTGGGTAGAGTTTCACCGGAATTTTTTGGGAGAGAAGCATCTTAATCATACACACACTTTATTGGGGGGCGTCGGTGATGTGGGCGGCGGTGGGGTTGGGTGGTGGTGGCAACCGGATTTTTGAGGAAGAAAGGGAGAAGTTAGAGAGATAATTCAAAACACACACTTTGTGTGTGTGCCTGTCCGTGGCTTATGACCATAAATTAGGAAGTTTTAATAATTTAATTATTTAATTGAATTTCACTTGACCTTTTTACCCCTCCACCTCCTAACTTTTAATCCATTAAAGTCTATTTATTTACAAAACTGACACACTTGATCCTAGCCACACATCTCATAATCTAATGATTGTAATATGTTCTCGCACTTCTCGCAAAAAAAACCTTTCTCGCATGAACCTTCACCTATATATATATATATATACTTCCTCCGATTCAAAATAAGTGATACACTTTCCTTTGTTGGGTGATTCAAAATAAGTGATACACTTTGAAAAGTTTCCTTATTTAGCAAAAAAAAATGGGACCCACACCCACTAACTATCCACTTTAACAAAGTGAAATGACCCCTTTACCCTTACTTTTTACTTTTAAACATCATTAACCTTACTTTATTCAAAAAGTGTGGGACCCATTCCCCACTAACCATCAAATTAATCTAATTTAACCATTATTATAATCTTTTGCCTCAAAAACCGTGAAACCCCAAGTGTATCACTTATTTTGAATCGGAGGAAGTATATATATATATATATATATATATATATATATATATATATATATATATATATATATATATATATATATATATATATATATATTGTAGAATTAAAATCAGAACCAATTAAGGCTACAGAATCAGCAGAACTCAATCTAAACCATTGATTTTTAAAATGAAATGATCATGAAAGACACATTAATGTATTTGATGAGTGACCCCCAAATATTGGTTTGCATGGATGTCATTCATGCATGTATACATACATGTATAGATAACACTTATGTATACATACATGAAAACATATACATATATGTATACATGCATGCAGGGCCGGCCCTGAGTTCACCGGGGCCCGAGGCAAACATTAATTTTGGGCCCTTTCATAATTGTAATCTAGGAGTTAACTACAATTCAAATTAACTTTTTTTTTCAAAACATTAACAAAACTGGATTAAAGAAATTCTAAACATTAACATTAAAAAGTAAAATTAATACCTTGGAGTTGTGAATTGAAGTTGGCGTTTTGTAATTCACTTTTTGCAAGGCGGACATGAATAATAGTAATTGGGATTGGAGATAAAAGGATATAAGACTTTTTAGGTCTAAAAATACATATGGGGTTTAAAAGAATATGGGCCCTTATTTATTTTATAGTATAGGCGTGGGCCTACTCCAGATCCTTCCACGGCCGGCACTGCATGCATGAATGATATTCATGCAACCCAATATTTTGGGGTCCCTCATCAAATACATTAATGTGTCTTCCATGATCATTTCATTTCAAAAATCAATGGTTTAGATTGAGTTCTGCTGGTTTCGTAGCCTTAATTGGTTCTGAAACTAATTCAACTATATATATATGTATATATATATATATATATATATATATATATATATATATATATATATATATATAGTGTAGAGTTATATTGAGAACTCTGATTTTAGAAAGAACTTTGAGAACTTTTTATTAATCAATTTAGACCATTAGATTAAAAATCAATGGTTAAGATTAATTATGGCAATTTCATAAATAATAAAAATTACATTTTAAGTAAGAATTAATTGAAAAGGGCATATGAGGTATTTTACCAAAGAAAAGAAACTGAAAACCTCTATCTTCCCAAATAATTCGGATCTCTCTCTCTCTCCGTTCACTTCTCTAGTTCTCTCTACAAAAACCCTACCCCAATTATTTGACCACAGATGAGAACAAGAACAATAGTTGTTGATGCTTCTAGGATGTGATTCAACCTCCAACGAAACACCCATAAGGTTAGTAATTTCTTCACTAATTTCTCTCAAACATTAGTGTTCTTCCACCTTTTGTAAGCTTTGCGACGTCTGGCGGAGTTAGGGTTTCGAGGGCGGCAGAGTTAGGGCTTAGATTACAATCAATCTGCAATAATGATTCCTCATAAGTTATTATTTAGTAGGATGAATCCAGTTCCTTTTTTATTTCTTCATTGAAAAATAAAATTTTTATTTTGCTAATCGATGCTTAATGGTGTCGATTGAGACCCAGATTACATATATCAAATCTGTATTGCAAATTTGTATTGTTATTTTAGTTTTGGGTGAACCAGATCATCCTAAGCCAATTTTAAAACCTTCTTTCTCAAATCTTCTTTCTCAAAATCTCAATGGCTCACTGTTCAATTCTACCACCAGATTTGCTTTTCGTCAATTTTCTTATTTGGGTATTCGAATTTGCATCTGATCGCATCACATAATTCAAAAATCATCTTTTGTTTATTAATTTATGTTAAAGTTTAATCCCAATTTAATCTGAATTGTGCAATTAGTCTGAATCGTGATTGTTATTGTTTTTGTTCGATGAATTAGTTGAGTTAAACAAACAGATCTCTTTGCCGTCTCAGTTGACCAATAAGACCAATAAGTATGTGAAATTCAAATTAATTTTATCTTTTTTGTTTCTTATGGTGTCTTAAGATCACGTTATTATCTATTACTAAAATATTAGCAGTTGATATTTTTGCATAAACCATGATTTCTTGCATCTCTCATTTTTTGATTTTTTTGCTCATTTTAACTGTATTATTTTTTAATATATGGACTTTTCAATCTTCTCTTGTTTTCCTTTTCATTTACTTGAATTGTAACATATTAATTTCTTTATATATTTGAACTATGTTAATGACATATATGTAACATTGCTTAGTTCTCAAATTGTTATGGGTGATGAAATTGCAGCCACCAGAAAGGTAATTGGGTAACATATATGTAATATCAATTTGTACTATTTCTAATATTTTTTTAGAGTGGTCAAATTTTTACTTCTAATTATTAAGTTTTGGTGAGCTCTAATTACTATTTGATCTAATTACAGGAGGCACTCGATGTGGCTAACTTGACTGAGAAAGATCTTTAAGCAGTTGCAATTACTATGGATCATGGGCCAAACCTTGTTGCATATGTGTTATTATGTGATTTGGGTAACATATATGTACTCTCGAACACATATGCTCACCCGGTTCATATATGTATTGTGTATTCTTTTAATATGATTTTAAGTTTGATGAAGCAATCTGAGAATTGTATGAAATGGAATATATGATTTATGGCTTTTGATTTATTCTTTTCTGGTTTTTTGGAAGCACACTAAGTGTTCGACACTTTGCTTTAATGAACGAATTACAATTTTAAATTATTGATTGTGTGTTGTTTAGAGTATATGAAACTGAAGGGCGTAAAATAAGTTCAACTTGTATGCATAACTGCAAAATAACATATATGTAAGAATAAAATTATGAAATTGATACCAATAAAACATTAGTGTTGAAATTAAAATAACATATATGCAATTAACGTAAACTTTTGGAAACAACCTATATGCAACAATAAAACTACGAAATTTGTATCAAAAAAATTTAATGCAGAACAAAAATAACATATACAAAATTAATGCCTAAACTTTAGGAAATTTTCAAAAAGGAAACAAAATAATAAAATGTAAAATGTTCTAAATACCCCTGAACAATTAATATGAATTAAATTAATCAAAATCAATTTACTAAATTCTGATTGGTTAATAAGAGTTCTCAGAGTTCTTTATGAAATCAGGGTTCTCAATATAACTCGACCATATATATATATATATATATATATATATATATATATATATATATATATGAGGGTTCATGCGAGAACCATTATTATTGCGAGAACTGCGAGAACCACTTTTTAACCACCCATTTCTTTTGATTAATTTTTTAATCTATAAGGGTAGTATAGTCTTTTTGATTTTTTTTAATTATGGCACCTAAATCAATCAATTAATTCAAAAAAGACTTTCCATATTTATTTAAAATGTTCAACGGTGAATTACTCCGAAAGTGTTCATCAATGAACAAATATTGCAAATGAACAAACTAGTTAACACATTTACATTATATTGACAAAAATTTAAAGATCACGAGTAAACATATTTACATAATCGTAACTAAATCTATAATTCATAATTTACAGATCACTATATTTACATAACCCAAACTAAAATTGACAGATCACTAGTGAACACATTTACATTGTCTAATGAAATACAAACTATTCAACTCTTGTGAAAACTGATCACTAATGAACATATACTTCTTTCTTCAGTTATCTTTAACTATCCATCACTATAGTGAACATTGATCGCTAATGAACAAATCTTTAACTCTCCATCTTTGGGTATTGTAGGCGAATGTCCGTTCATGATTATTATAATCTTATATTGAACATTAATCATTAATGAACAGATTTAAAACCTCAGAATGTTGATCACTAATAACAGATAAACTCGCATGCATGCACAAATCTGAAAAAAAACACAAAAACTAATTAATTCTTCACCACCAATAAATGAATTTACTTATATTCGTTCAATAACAATTTGGGAAAATTATTGAAACTGAAAAATTAGAATATTGAAAGTCAAAATTACAATATATAAAATATTACAAAATCAAAATTATAAAATATTGAAAATGTTCAATAACTTTGGCAACAATAATTATCAAAGGTAAATCAATAATCAATGGAGGATTACAGAAAACCCACAAATAGATGAACATTACCTACCCCAAATGTGTGAAACCCCCAATCGATGATCTTTGTCGACAATCACCCGATTTATCAGAATTTCCACAATCGCTAGATCTAGCCTTCCAGCAATAGCCCCTATGCTTTTGATGCTCTGTGAATGGTGAGATTATGGAATGAATTTGTTAATTTAACCTAAAATTGGATATATTTACTTGTTTACCTCGATATGGCGCTGCACAATTTACATCTCGCCGGAAAACTCGAAATCCGCCGGTGAATAAGCATCAACATCTGAAGCCCTAGATCTGGCGTGTTTGAAGGTTCGTGTTGGTGCGGTTACGACGACAGTTGATGTCGGATATTTACAGGTTCGCACGGGGCGCTGATGGCGGCGTTGGTGAGGTCGGAATCGGTCACCGGAGATATTTTAGTCGAGCATTTTGCCGGCGGGAGAAGACGATGGGAGAGAAAAGGCAGAATCCCCACACAAAAATCAAAAGCTGCCATGGATGGGTCGTGGAGAGAGAAGGTTAAATGATGGTGGTGGAGAGAAACGTGGAAAAACACACATACGAAGTGTGTATTCAAATGGCATAATAATAGCCTATTTAATTTCATTAAAGATATACCATAATTAAATTAGGAAGCTTTTTACCATAATACCCTTCACGTCTTAACTTTTTATCCTCTTTTACCCACCTATTTACCACAATGACATCCTTAATCTTAACCCTTGATTTCTCAATCTAATGGCCAAAAATTTGTTCTCGCAGTTCTCGCAATATTAATGTTTCTCGCATGAACCCTTGTCTATATATATATATATATATATATATATATATATATATATATATATATATATATATATATCTTGTGGTAATAATACATAAAATACACATCAATACCATTTCTTATAAAATAAGGAAGATGATTTATTCACGGTCATAAACAATCTAACGCTGAATTTTCAGCATTTATAACTTGAACTTACGATCTCTGCGTTATTAACACAATCCTCTAACCAAGTGAGTTACTAGATCATATTTCATTACTTATTATAATTATCTTTATTAATTCATTAAACTTTAAAAATAGAAGTAACCACCACCACTACAACCACCATCTGAAACCACAACCACTACCACCCACAACCCACCATCACTACCACAACCACCACCCACCAGCCGCGAACACCACTACCCACTAATTGCTGCAAAATATAGTTAAATGATACTCGTCGCCGCATTACGTAGATACCCTTTTAGTAACACATAACAGGTTTATATCTTATGCAGTTTATTACTTGTACTTGTTATGCATAACAACATATTAGACTATGCGTAATGACAGTGGTCACCCAGACACATCAGTACCACGTCATTTTTTTCTCTTGTGACCAAACACATGAAAAACTCTGACCAAACTCACGTAACCGGCGATCAAACCCCTTCCCTTCCCTTCCCATGCGACCCACAAAGGTCGTCCAGGCGACCCTTGACAAAAATGGGACACGTCCTAGGCTTGACATATAAAGGGGAGACGCGTCTTCAAGCATGCAACATACGGTCGTGGTCGTGGTGTGACCACACGGTTACGATTAGTCTTATTATCTGCGAATCAGTTCCCGTCAATTAATAATCTATTCTTTTTGCTTTAACGTATAATGAAGATTTGTTTCTATACCAATATCAACCAAGAATATCTTTTAATAAATTATAGGTAAAAATGTATATTCATTCACTTCTATTTTTGACGATAGAAGGGCGTATTTAATGGGACAACATTATTGGTGTCATAAATTGAAACAAAGGTGCATTACAGTTTAGCATGAGAGATTTGCAATGGGAACGTTGGGGAAGTCTTGCCTATTATGGATAATGAAAGCATTTAAGTCAAGTGTACATGCTTTTTACTTGAGCCATTTGCCTAAATAAGGCTATATGTGTCAGAATTGCACAACTAATGCTGTTTTTGAGGGCTTTGCAAAACTAATGTTATCCCCTTGTAGTAGACCCGGGTCCCCTGAGATCCCTCACTGGCAGACCCGGATCCCCTTTTCCATATTTTTTGTACTTGCTATCCCCTTGTAGTAGACCCGGATCACCTGAGATCCCCCACTGGCAGACCCGGATCCCCCCTTTTCCATATTTTTTTTGTACTTTTTGTACTTTCCGACAACTTTGTACTTTTTCCGACGATCCCCTACCTCTAGACCCGGATCCCACAAGAGTATCCCCTAGCCACAGGCCCGGATCCCTTGGGGTACTTGTTACTGTTTCTACTTTCCAAACATGTAAATCCAGTGGTGTCTAGATTTGTACTTTGGTCAAAAGGAAAACCCATACCCTTCCCTGTTGATGTATTCGGGTGGAGCAAGAAACAAGCACCTTCCCCACTCTTCACTTGTCTATTCTTTATCAGACAAACCCACATTCAAAATATCTTCTTCTTATTTTTATTTTTCTTTTTATATATACCCATATTAAGAACTTTCACACACCCTCTTCTTAATTTGTCAAGGAAATCAACTCTCCACTTCACCACCCTATCACTCTCACAATTTGCAGAAGCAACAACCCCATTTCACATCTATCTTGAAGCTTGAGGGACAATCATCGATCTACATGAGAGCCTAACCAAAAGCTATGGCGAGAAACCATTTTCTTGTGATTTTTTTACATAAAACCCTTTGTCTATGCATTTTAAAGTTCACCATTGATGTTAAAAACTACAAGCTAAAACCGTGAAAATCAAGTACCCCAAGGGATCTGGGCCTGTAACCTTGTGGGATCCGGGTCTAGAGGTAGGGGATACCCTTGTGGGATCCGGGTCTAGAGGTAGGGGATCGTCGGAAAAAGTACAAAGTTGTCGGAAAGTACAAAAAGTACAAAAAAAAAATATGGAAAAGGGGGGATCCGGATCTGCCAGTGGGGGATCTCAGGGGATCCGGGTCTACTACAAGGGGATAGCATTAGTTTTGCAAAGCCCTCAAAAACAGCATTAGTTGTACAATTCTGACACATATAACATTATTTAGGTAAATGGCTCCTTTTTACTTTCGATCGTCTGCAACGGCGTGAATGGCGAAAATAAACACTTTGTGCAACGCGCCAATTTGGCCCCACATTTTATATAATTCAACAGAATTTATTAGTAATAAAATAATTGTTGTATCATATACGGGGTCGTTGCTATTATAAAACTTCAAATAATTTGTTACATTCCGTGGTATATTAATTCAAAAGAATGTACTTCCTCCGATTCAAAATAAGTGATACACTTGGGGTTTCACGGTTTTTGAGACAAAAGATTATAATGATGGTTAATTAAGATTAATTGGATGGTTAGTGGAGAATGGGTCCCACACATTTTGAATAAAGTAAGGTTAATGATGTTTAAAAGTAAAAAGTAAGGGTAAAGGGGTAATTTCACTTTGTTAAAGTAGATATTTAGTGGGTGTGAGTCCCATTTTTATGCCAAATAAGGAAACTTTTCAAAGTGTATCACTTATTTTGAATCACCCCAAAAAGGAAAGTGTATCACTTATTTTGAATCGGATGAAGTATTAGTAATAAAAAAAAAATTGTTGGATCGTTTTTCTTTTCTCTTTTTCGTAACAAGTAAAAACAGCTACAAGAATGAAATAGCCATTATAAGTACATAATATCTATAACATTAATAAACTAGACAATATCGAATTATTCAACGGTAATGATCTTTTTATCCAATTTAATGACAAGTGATCATAAGGTTCTGTCATGAGAACTTTAATGATAACCATTATATCATGCACGTTGTCACCATATAATATTGGTCTCCTATGAGACTTGAGCATCCCCCCAAACTAATAATTACAAGAATAACATATGTTTATTTTCTATTCCTCGTAAACAAAATATTGGATATTATTCCTTCTTATTGGATTCGAAATCTTTTATGCTAGCATGAAAAATTTCAGGATAAAATTGCCATTGAGTTAGTTTAAGCAGGAACAGTTGATTCCATCGTTACCCAATAATTAGTAACACATGTGTTATTAAGTAAAACTGCATAACAGGGAGGGGTATTGTGGCACATTACACATGTCATTCCTTCTTGGCAAACCTTTTGGCACTGTCAACCACAAGCCATTATAATTATATTGCCTCCACCCTGTGACATTCTCCACGCCACTTCCTTGGGGCACATTATTTCGAGATTTTAATGTGTAGTGTGATTAACGATGTATTTTGGTAGGTCTCAAAAAACTATAATATCTTGAGTGATGAATAAAGTGGTATTTTAGTATGTGAATGCAGAAAGAAATGTTAAGTGATGATAATATGAAGTTAGAACTTCCCAACATATGCATGTTACCGAGTCAATAATTAAAGTTAAACACAAACAATACCTGTTTCATGTAAAAAAAAATGATAGATTATGGTCTTTGATTTTAAG
This sequence comes from Calendula officinalis, assembly GCA_963853835.1. Taxonomy (NCBI): domain Eukaryota; kingdom Viridiplantae; phylum Streptophyta; class Magnoliopsida; order Asterales; family Asteraceae; genus Calendula; species Calendula officinalis. The sequence continues at coordinate 61,424,596 of OY970824.1, read as the reverse complement.
CCCAAAATAAATATACTTATAAGCCCAATCACCGGAAGATCCAATACTTCTAATTAGCCCCCACCGAAGTACGGAACTACTGGGAGTGTCCACTTACTAAACTATTATTATTAAAAAGTATCTCAACCTTTAGGTAAGGAGTTCGAGTCCCGTCATGGACATAGGTGGTAATTAGGAGTGGATTAGATTTATCGTTAAAAAAATAATAATAAAAAAAAAATTAAACTATTATTAGAAAGCCAAATTAATTATATGCATCATGTATGTATTTAGGTGTCTTTAATTTTTATGTCTTCGCTCAGTATCTTTAAAATCCACAGAACGCCATGATTATTAATTTTTATTAGAGAATGCTCTTTTATACCTCATGTTTTCCCAATAATAAACGCGACACCGCTTTCCAGTGAAGTTAAACAAAACCTCTTTAACATTACATACATCTAGAGCCACCTCATCACCACAACAAGGCCATAAAACCGAATCAAGATCAATCCCAAAACTATCAAGAGCCACACGAACCCGTACCCTACCTAGCTTGACAAACTCTCAGATACCACATTTTTCAAAAATCTAATGAATAAGACGAACTACATAAAAACAACATTTCTTACACATCTCAAAGTTACAACCAATACAACCTCTAATCAAGCACATGAATGCTACATAATTAATAAAACAAGAAGAAATATTAATTTAATAGCTCGTTGAATGTTTTTCATTTGATGGCATTTTATGAAGGCACGTTGAAATGAAACAACCAGGAGATAACAAAAGCAAAAACCATACAAGCTAGCAAGAAATTGAGGAACCGATGACCTTGCCAGAAGGTTCTAGCATCTGATGTGGCAGGGTGGGTCCCGCCAGGTGCGGTGGCTGCTGACATGGCATCATTAGCTTCATCCCATTGTTCCATTAGTTCAGTCTCGTTTGCACCAGCAACATTATGTGCAATCGATCCACATATCTCACATGTTCTGAGGTTTAGGTTGTAAATAATAAGACAAGTTAGTATATCGGTTAACTGAAATTGAAATAATATAATATTTTAGTATAATATGATTATATTGGGATTTACATCCCGAAATCAAATCTTTTTTTGTTACTAATAGAGTTACTAAAGTTTACAAACAATCTTTTTTGAAAAGGAACAAACAATTTTGGATCTAGGGTTTTTGTCATTAACGATTTTGACAATTATTTGACTAGTACCAGCGCCAACCATTGCTATAGTTGGCGTTAGTTTTAGGGAAACCGATGACACCAGCCAGTCGATTGGCTTTCTTCGACTGGTGCTTCGGTTTGCCAAAGGAAGAGGAGACAGAAAAGTGGGTCCATTTGAATAAAAGTGGGTATATTATGTAAGTACTAGTATTTTTTGTGTGTATGTATTTTATAATGTGTGGTGGCAAAAAATATAAGGTGAATGTGTATTTGTGGCATGATAGTTTCATTTTGGTGTCAGCTGACGTGACACTTGTGTGGCAAAAATTAAAGTGTTAGTTAACTTTATGGTTGGTAGTGGTCTAAGATGCAAACTAAGACATTGAGAAGTTAAGTACAATAAAATTAAAGACAATAATCTCTTGTTTGAAAAGTGCTCATATGAGTAACTTAAAAAATGTCCAATATTTTTGACAGAATTCATAGGAACCAACTACAAACATGTTGACACCTAAAACAAACCGGGATCCCAACACTATAAAAGATGTCATTTTGAAGGATAAAATACAAGAATCATAAGTCATATCATTTGAACAATAGCAGTACGAAAGAGTCTTTATTTAAGCTTTTAAAAGTGCCTATGCTGATTTGAGTCAAAAGCTAACTTAATTGATGTCATATAACAAAGGCGAAAGTGAAAAGAAAGCAAATTCCAACACGATTAAAAGATGACCATGAATAAACCAATTCAAAGTTTCTATACTTAAAACACATAGGATTATTGGTTGCCGACTTCTTTTCTAGCAATTAGAATCTTTTCATTTCATTTAATCTGCTTTTTTCTACTTTATTTCCTACATTATTTATTCCCTCCTTTCCTTCTTTAAAGTGTACAACATTTTATTTCACCAAAATTTGTCACTGTTGCTTGTTACATTGCACTTGGGCTTGTCTTTTGGCTGCATACTACTTATATTTACCAACATCTACCTCTTAATTGCCTCAAAATTTAAAATGAAAACAAGGGTTGTTGGAACTACAACTTTTTGGTCAACGAAGGTCAACTTAATCCCACAATCAAAATCCTAAAAATGGCAAGAATGCAACCATAAACAAACACTGACACACAAGAAAACATAAATTATAAAGAGACTTTGACACTTGAACCATATGAGTCTTGACTAGTCAACAAAAACTGAATCTTGGGGTGATTTTTTGAACTTTTTGCTCTTGAAACATAAGTTGTGATCATGTAAGATGGAAAAATGCAAGTGGGTGTGTGAAAAAAGTGACAAAAATTGAATCTTGGAAGATTACTTACTTGTTTCCTTTAATTTTGAACCAAGCTTCAGCACAATGTTTATGAGCAGCAGCTAAATCATCTTTACAAGAACAACCTAATTCAATCGGAATCCCATTCTCAGAATCTTGATTATTGGTTAAATCAAGACTCAAATGACAGATTCTACAATCCCTTTCAATTTTTGACAAATGTACCTTACTACCCTCATGGACCCCACCACCACCACCGTCGCCGGTTTCCAGATCCACCACTGAGAACTCCGACACACAGGACTCCCTCCCTTTCTCCACCAGCAACTCCGACGAACACGACGGAGACACTACTCCGACAATCTCGTTGGTAGCTATAGTGCTATCCTCACTGGCGTCAGATGACCGTGAACTACATTCGCCTCCGCACGTGGCGGTTGATTGACGGCGGGTATGGTCCCCACCGCCACCGCCGGTTTCCAAATCGAGATGGGTTTCTTGCAAAGTTGCCATTTTTGGTGATGAAGAGAGGAGAAATTGTTTTTCATGTAATGAATTTGTGAAGCTGAGACCATGAATGCCTGGGAGCACTCTCTCTCTCTCTCTCTAGAGTTTTTTTTCAAGTTTTTTTTTTTTTTTTTTTTTAATTAATGAATAAATCAGTGGATTGCCATGGTTGGAAAGAGAGAGAGCTTGAAAAAACTGATGAATCTATGTATAAGAATTAAATAGTACTCCCTCCGTCTCTAAATCATTCTCATTTATCTTGGGCACAAGATTTAAGGAGAAAGTTAGAGCATCCCCAATGGTTAACCTCATAAAAGCTTATTAGTTTTGCCACATCAACATTCCACTAACAAAAAACCTTTTCATAAATGACATCTCCAATGGTTAACCTCTCCAAAAGCTTATTCTTTTATAATATTTCTAATCTACCTTTATCTATCTCAAATATTTTATAAATACCCCTATATATAATTTGATAATTTTTTTGACATCTTAGTAAATATTATATCTTTTAAAATGTCTAATACAAAAATACTATACTAATTGATATTAAATATTATATAATTTATTTATTAAGTAATAAAGATATAATAAAGAATTTATATATAACAAATCTAAGGTTTAAATTGAAATGTTATTAAACATAAGGGGCTAAAAATAACAAACATTAAAAGATGGTTAAAAGGTTAGTAGAGAATAAGTCTTTGTAATAAGCTTTTCAAAAAGCTAGGCATTCCAATGGTAAAAAGTCTTTCAAAAACTTATTAGAATAGTAATAAGCTTTTGAAAAAGCTACCATTGGAGATGCTCTTAGTGGTGGGATCATTAGTAATAAATTTGATTAAAATATAAAGTTGGTTTGGAGAGAGAAAGAGTGTTAGTGAATTGTTAGTAGTGGGGTCCTTAATAATTATATTATTTTATTAAATGAACCCTATAAATTTGTGAAATGAAAACTTTATTTAGTGACAAAAATATAAAGAGAAATGAGAACTTTATTTAGGGACGGAGGGAATAGCACACATAGCACAGAAACAGAGGGGAGAGGGAAAAATAACGATTTTTTAATATTTTTATTTTTGAAAGATTTTTAATTACTTGTGATTTTACCTCCTCCAAGTTTTCCCCCTTAATTTAACATCCACAAACTGATTCCCCCAATTTCCCAAATATTTTGATAATTTTTATAACCACAAAATTCAGTACTACTATATTAGACTAATGCCAACTTGGTTTAAAACCAAAGGACTTCGGTAGATTGACATAGATGGTATAGCATTTTCCCTTCAATCTAATATATTTTATAATGTGTAGGACTCAAAGACTAAAGTTAGAGTGTATTATTAATAAAGATGCATCACTTGGATTTTCAGTTGAGTGATATTGATTTGAGAAAAATTGGTAACGTTTAGAATGGGTATTAAAAACATTCTATATATGGTCCTATATTACAAAAGAAATAATAAAATATTACTTTAAAATAAATACGAATTATTACTAGATTTCCTTAAAACCCATTTTTAGACAAAAATAGAGTGAGTATAAGAAATTGCGATTAGATTCAACTAAAGAAGAAAGGAAAACATGTTAGGCTGTTAGCATCATCCCTAATACGAAGTACAAGAAATTTAAAAGAATTAACATCCAAACTATTGAAATAAAATATATGGGGAGGTCAAATTTAGGATATGAATTAAATATAACTTTTTTTTAAGAATAAAAATATATAAATTTTCCATTTCAAAGTCAATTCAGATTGAAGTTTTTTTTATTTTGTTTTTTTAGTAACCAGGGTTCCGACTCGCTTTGCGAGCCGACTAATCACAGGGCGCCTGACCTTGAAAAACATGGAAAGTCGTATGGACACTAACAAGTTCATTGGGCGTAATTATATGGTTTATAATTGATATTATATTACCTAAAAAGAAAAGACATCATATATTATATAGATTGAAAAATGTATCAAATTCATCGGAGTTAGGATCTAATACATGATTGAATTGAAACTCTTACATACTTTTTTGGTTGTTAAGTTCGTCGATGAATCGATGATCATAGCTATTTTCAACAACGAAACTTGGCGATTGCTTTTTTTTTTTTTTTTTTGTCTCTGATGATTCGAGTTTTAAAAGTACTATGGGAATTTGCAACTCCTATAAAAGGGTACATTTTTAACAAGCCAAGAGGTAGGGATGGAATCGAGTCTGGAACCGATCCGGATGGAGTCGGACCCGAAATACCCGAGACCCGATTTAGGAGGATTAGTAGACCCGAGAACCGAACCGTTTTACATAATACGGTTCCGGTTCGGTTCCGGGTCCGGTTCGGATCAATCGGGTATATACCCGGCTGGAACCGAAATAATAATTGGAGTAGATTTTGGGTGTTTTTATCATATTTATTACTCCGTAGTTAATACATATAATATTCTAATGATTTACAAATAACAATTGTGTAATTAATTTGACCCGAATACTAATAATAGTATTATACCATAACAAATTTCAAGTATATAGTTAATTAATTTTGGTTCCGGGTCTTATACCCGATTTGTTCAATACCCGATCTACCCGGACCCGAAATACCCGATACCTGATTTCACGAAAATGTTGGACCCGATACCCGAACCGATTTTTGGTAATCCAGTTCCAAACGGTTCCGGTTCGATACGAGTACAAGTTCGGTTTTTCGGTTCTATATCTCATCCCTATCAAGAGGTTGTTGGTCGATGTTAGATAATATATTGATGTGAGGGATGATATTGATTCCTAGTTAACTTTTTTTACTTATCTTTTTAACTTATTTAATATTACAAATGTTTAAATCAAAAGTTAAAATTATGAAAGAAAAATAATAAATTCATATGTCAATCATTTTATAGGTAGTACGAAGATTTAATAGAAAATAATAGGATTTCTATATTCACATATATCTTGGAAGGTTTTGTGATGGTGATTTATCAATGATATGTACCCCCTTTCGAATAGTTGGTAGACTTAAAGTATGTCGGATCATGAAGTGTTTTCTTTTTGTCCATATATGAATTGCCATTAAAACATTTAATCTTAGGCAAAAATTGCTTTGTTGTAAAGGGATGTTGGATCATTCTTATCAATAGCATTCCACATTCGTATATCCTAAAATGACTTTGACGGTCTTATTTTTGGCAATTTAAAAATGAATCATAATCCGTAACGTATATACCCAAGACGATGACTTTGCAATTGAAATTGAAATTACTACGCTGCCTATTAATCTAACAATTGAAATTGACCCTTTAAACCCAATTAAAATCTTTAATATCCCGTGATAACTCACACTTAACGTTTACTAAACAGTTTTTTATTGTGTATTTTAAATATGGTTTTATGTAAAGAATATGTAGTGAAGAAATGGATATAAAAGAAGTTAAAAACCTTGAGAAGTAACATAACACAACACATGGGAATAGTCAGAAAAGCATGACATAATTGTCCATCACTATTATTGTACGATTGTATTGTAGCATGTGAACCCATTCGACCTTAATTATTTTTTTCTTACCATTTTATTAATGTAGGGAGTGAATTTTACACCACAACTTTTATTTCATCTATCATAATTAATGTTTGATATACTTGTACAGTTATCTGTAAAATTTGTACTACATGGTATAGAAAATAAAAGTTATGGTGCAGAAATGAATTCCCTTATTTTCAATTAGGAGTTTTCACAGTTCAGCTTGATACAATTTTGGGATAAAACCGAAACCATATATATGGACTCTCAAATGAGTTCTAGACCGAGAAATATTTGAGTTATTTTGAGATTTTTTGAGATTTTTTTTGAAAAAGAAAGGGCAGAAATTAGGTAAAATGGGAGTAAGTATTTGAGTTATTTATATATGTAAATGAACTAGTATGCCTAAACTCTTCCAGTTCGGTTCGATTCGATTCAGGTTGGTTATAATCGTCTCGGTTTCATCAAATCGGTTCAGTTCGGGTTTTTTGGGCAGCTTTTTAAACGTAAGACCGAAACAACCCGAAAAAAAATCAATTTTTAAACTTTTAATAACCAAAGCCGCCGATCGGTTCGGATCTTTTCTTTCTATGTTGACTACGATATATCGAACTCTATTGTGATATTTTTTATAGAAAAAAAAATGTGATGTGAATTACTACAATTTTCACATCCAGTAATCACATTTTTTTCAGTAAAAAAATGATGATTTTAACAGTCTGAATGAAGCCAAAAAAGTAAACCATTGGGTTGGATCCAACAACCAATTTGAAAAAGTAAGGAGGTATGTCCCTTTCCCTCCGTCTGCAACAATTTGATTCTGACCAAAATACACCATCCCAACAACCTTCTGTTTTTGTATAATTACATCACTACTATTATTCAGTATTCAGTGACCAAAGCCTGAAACAGTTTATGGGTATATTAAATCACTACTGCTATTCAGTGGCCAAAGGCTGAAACAGTATTTGGGTAGTGTGACAGCTGCACCCTCCCCAATTTTTGCACAATGTAGTTTATTATATGGCGGAACAAAATGTTCGTCAATCCAAATCGTCACACCATCACGAAAGTCATTTGTGCCAAGACAATGTCATCGGCCAAAGATTGCTCTGTGTGTTTTTTTTTTTTTTGGAAAATTATAGTAATTGGTTTGAACTATTTTTTGGGGTCACATAGGGATATTATAGGAATGTTAAATAAAAGAGAGTAATTTTAAGGTATGTTAAAACTATGTTAAAGAGGCAAATACGCCTTTAATAAGGCACCACACCTTGTGCTCTAAGTGGTCATTTGTTTCACAATTTTTTAGGAATTAGAATGTAAAGGAATTGGTTTTGAACAAATGGAATTTGACCTTGAAGGAATATAATATGAGTGAATTGGAATTTAAAAGAAATATGTTTGGTTAATTGAGAATTTATTGAAATTCGCACTAATAAATTAATAATACTAATAACAATAATGGCGGTGATTGGTGGTGGTGGGGTTGATGGTTGGTGGCGGCGGGTGGTTGGGGGTGGAAGTGGTGGTGGAAATGGTGACGGTAGGTGGTGGTGGTGGTGGTAGGTGGTGGGCTAGTTGGTGGTGGTAGTGGTGTTGCGGCAGCTGGTAATGGTGGAATGGTTTGTGGTAGCGATAGGTGGTGGAGGGTGTGATGTGGCGGCAGTGGTAGCGAATGCGAGGTGGTGTTAGCAGGTGAGGTGTAAATGTTGGTGGCAATAAGTTGTGGCCTGTGGGGTTGTTATAGGTGGGTGGCGGTGTCGGAGAGTGGTGATGGTTAGTGGCGGCAATAGGTGTTAATAATGCTCAAAAACTTTGAATTCCATTGAAATTTTTCATCAAATATGCTAAGGAAATTCCAATTCCTTTGACAACCAAACATCCAATTGAATGTAATTCGAAATTTATTTACCTTCATGTTGTCAACCAAACAGAACAATGAATGAATTTCATATTCCAATTACATCAAATTACATGAAATTATATAAACTAAACGCGCCTAACACTATTCGTAATGCCAATTTTAATCAGTAGTGCCACATCAGTGACACATTAGTTTTCTCTCTACAGACCATACATATGACAAACCACCTCGCCTTCACCCACGTAGTAGTGACCAAACCCATTGAAAAGAAGGAAAAAGGGATAAAAAAAAAGGGCGAACTGCCATGGTCGCTTTCAATTTTTAGGTACAACACATAATGCATGTTAATGGTCACCACCAGTTCAAATATCCAAATCATGACAGCGCCAAAATGTACCAAAAAATAGACTATAATAAACATCATTCATCAAGACTCAAATAAAATTAATTTTAGCAAGACACTCGTCTAATAATATAACGCAAAAACGCCTTAACTTGTGTTTTGTAACCCTATTTTTATACTATACATTCAATAATTAACATCTGAACATTTCAACTGGGAGTGAGACGCGAGTTTGAGTGGTTTCTCCCGGTTTCTCTAGCCCGCTTTTGATCCAAGCAATTGTATTAAGATCACTAGCAATCGTCGCTAATTCCATATTTGACAAAGGAGGAAGTTCTTCATATTCAACAAACTCTGGGCCCAATAACGATCTCTGAGGCCCAAAACGCGACCCAGAACAGCACCCATGACCACATTTTGAAGGAATCACAGACTCACACGAATACCCATTGAGAAATTTACAACCAATACTCTCAGGGTTACACAACGGTCCTTTTGTAGGTACAACCGTTACCGATTCACCGTTTTGAAAAGAGTTATTATTATTATTATAAGGAGTAAATGCTCCAAAATGTGGGGTGGGACGAGTAACCGTTTGGTGACTTTTGACCTCCATGGTAGTGACATCATCGGTGTCTCGAGGTTTGAGTGGATTAAGGTTGTTCTCATTTGATAAAGTGTCCTCAGATGATGCTTTTGTGGTGTCAATTTTGTTGATGTATGATGGAGTGATGCTCTTTCGTCTGAGGGTGGAATTCCAATGATTTTTTATTGCGTTATCAGTTCTGCCTCGTAACAGTTTTGCAATTGCTGCCCATTTGTTTCCATGAATTGCATGTGCTTCTACTATGATCCGATCTTCAGCATCTGCACAACATATAAAAAAATATATTCTTTCATCAATTTGGCATTCAAACAATAAGCATTTGACCTAGATGGGAATTGGAATTCTGACAAAAATCAATATACTTTGACCTAGATGGGAAATTGAATTCTGTCAGCTATCGAGTAATCCCCCAAACAATGCTAAATTCAGGGATTCTCACATTGAAGGACTAAATGAACTTCAAAATCATCTTACCTAAATCAAATAGCTTGAATAAAGCTACAAATAAACGTCACGAGCTATCGTTTTACATACAGGGACCAGAAGACAGAACAATCAATTAGGACTGAAATGAAGAATGAAAAACCCTACTAACGAACGGCATTAATCACCAATGGTTAAAATTAGGCGAGCAAAGTAACTAACATCGATAACCGCTAAATCCTTATAAAACTGCATAATAAATCGATTACGACGTTGCAGAGTGATATTTCTTACCAGTAAAAGGCTTGCGCTCAACGGCAGGGTCTAACTGATTACACCACCGAAGACGGCACGATTTTCCAGAACGGCCAGGGATACCTCGGGCGATCAAGCTCCAATTCCTCGCCCCAAACTTGCTCACAAGTTCGCTCAAAATTATATCTTCGTCCGGCGACCAAGGTCCTCTTACTTTACTCCTCTTGTCAGAACAACCGCCGCCGACTTCAACAACCACCGCATCGCCTACTTCTCCTCCGTCTTCGGCACCGTTGGAGGCGGCGGCGTTCGTCTCGTCGACCATCACTTCATCGCCTACCTCGCCGTTCATCTCTCCACTTTCTCCCGTCGTGTCTTTCCCTCTCTCTCTATGTTCTTCGGTTTGGACTTCCTCCATCTAACCGTACCAACCCAAATAACTGCAAATTTTGTTTTTCTTCGGGTATAAAGTATAAATGATTGATGTTATTACATTATGACCCCTATACTACAGGTTAACTACACTCACAACACTATCTTAAAAGAGAAATGATATTTTTCCTACCTTTTAGTCATACTCATAATTCTACTCATTTGATTATGACAAGTGTCAAAATCAAGAGATAATATGAGGAAAGAAAATTAGTGGATAACACATGTCAAGTTTAGAGATAGGTAAAACTATGTGTATGACTAAAAGATAGGAAGAAATATCATTATTACTAATCTTAAAAATAGTGTTTCTATGTGTTTAGAACAAATGTTTACAGAGGGTACATCAAATTCCTTAAACATTTCTTTGTGTTTATGTTTAGGACATGTTCAAAATGCTGCTCGGATGGAATTACTATGGTTTTGAAAATAAGCTTGTGGCTGTAGGGGAGTTTAACAAAGATGGGATCAAATTGCATTCCTTAAAAAATGAAGTGGCCTAAATTGTAACTTATGTTCATTTGGTAAATGTATTGCCATTCTATCGTTATAATGCGTTTGTTTGTTAAGAGGTTTTATTTAATTGACAATTTGACATGTGTGCCCCATGTCAAATACTATGTGCTTTTCTTTGTCATTCTAGACTGTCTAGTACTTTAATTTACTTTTTATTTTGAGAAAAAATAACAGTTTACTAAGCTTTTGCTACTTTTCTAATATGTAACAGTTTTTATATTTGAGAAACAATGTTGCAATTTAGAAAACTAATCTAATGTTTGGCCTAATTAATTCATTTCTCGACACTCTTAATGTGAAGAAAAAAAATACCAATTTTTGTGATTTTTTTATAACATAGTCAGAAATAGACAGAAAATAACCTAGAAATTTTTATGAGAATAGACAAGATAAAGATAAGTCAAAAAATCATGTTCTTTATTTTGTAAGAATTGACAAGATTATATGTAAATTGATGTAAACGTATAGTGTTGTCTAGCGTTTTTCATTTTCTCATCTTCTTATGCATGAAGCTTTGAATATGGGCTTAAACAACTCAATTGGGCCATCAAATTGAATATTGGATCGTAATATGGATTACAGCCCGGTATTTGCTATGCATCGGGCTAATACGAGCAAGCCCAAAACATAAATTTTGAAGTTTTGTTTTGATAAACCCTGGAGCTAGCTGTTCGGGGGGGGGGGGGGGGGGGGGGGGGGGGGGGGGGGGGTCCATATCCAATGGATCTTCGTCCTATCTAATCATCTAATTGCATTTCACAAGGTAAATATCTCCCTCTTTCTCTATCTATCCATCATCATCAACAATTACAACCGTTGATTTCAATCTCAATTGCGAAATTCCGAACAAAAAAACCCTAGAACTATTAATCAAAATCACTTGCCATTTGTATATATATGCAATAGTTTTATTTCTTCATTTGTCTTCTGATTTGACTTCTTCATTGCGAAAACCACTGTAACTATCGTATCTTTCGTGCTATTTCACCTTTTGTAAACGACATTATCACGTCCTTTTCATCCATCTGTTTATAGATCCCATTTTGAGTTGTCTGATTGATGTTTCCTCTTAAATCGTCATCCAAACCCTCCACTCAAACACCATTATCACTCTCCCCCAATTTCCAATTATGTACTTTTCTCTAGTGAACAAACTGTCATGATAAACATCATGTTCGAATTTGGAAGTTTATGTTTCGTGTCAAACTCTAATTGAGCCGTGATTGGTTGAACTCGACTTGATTAGAAGGGTATCGAGTTCACTTCATTGCTTAAATGAATCCCCTTTTTCATAGCCATTAAAATAGCTTGATACATAGGGCTAAACATTGGGTTTTATAGAAATGATGTGGGTATAATAGTCAAAAGATTTAATAATTGAGGGTTAATGGTGTTTGTAATAGGTAATAATAAAATTACTAATACTATTTTCACCTCTTAGGCCTCTCCCAACCCTTCCCCATCACTAAACCCATCACTAGCGCCACGTCATCGCATCCTTACTGACCTGCTACTGACACGTTCGTGCCAACCCTACCCATCACTAACCCATCACTAAACCCATCCTTTCCACATCATCATTTCCACATCACCATTTTAATTAATATAAAAACACATTACATTAAATAAAAAACATTACATTAATAATAAAAATAATAATAAAAACATTACGATTAAAAAAAACACACGAAAAAAATAATACGGAAAAAAAAAATACGGAAAAAAAAATAATGATTGCCCACCGTCCTTGAAGCACTCCGAAAGCTCGTTCGACATCCTTCCTAGCGGATTCTTGGAACCGCTTGAACTTCATGTTCTTTTCTTCAATTGGGCATTTAAACGACTTGACAAGCGTTGCCCATTCCGGATAAATCCCATCAGCTAGATAATAACCCTTCGTAAATTGCTCACCCGAAATAGTAAACGGAACTACGGGAGACCTGTCTTGCCTTATTTCATCAAACAAATCTGATTCGTTAAGGACGTTAATGTCGTTATTCGAACCCGCCGGGCCAAAGTACGCATGCCATATCCACAAGTCGTATGACGCAACAGCTTCAAGCATTATTGTGGGACACCCTTGATCACCACGTGTGTATTGGCCTTGCCATGCTGTTGGACAATTTTTCCAAGGCCAATGCATACAATCAATGCTACCAAGCATCCCAGGAAAACCATGTATCTCTTGATGTTTGGCATGTAAACGTTGTACATCTTGAGTGGTTGGTTTTCGCAAAAACTCAGTCGAGTATAGATGGAATATACATTTACAAAAGTTGTCCAAACAATCGTACGCTGTTTGTTTTGACGGAAATAATCAAAATACGACGGTAGTTGACCCGGTGGATTATAAAAATGTATAGCCTGGCATATACGGATGAACAAAGGTTTCGACATGCGAAACCGTCTTCGGAAGTAGTCCGGGGGGAAAACGGCATTGTCGGCAAAGTAATCATTCCATAAACGTTCAGCAGCCGCAACGCGATCTCTTGGTATATATCTTCGTGGTGCTCTTGGCACGGTGGAATTTTCGGCTTCTTCTTGATCCAGATAATCAAGCGTTTCAATAGTTTGGTTCAAATCGAAGACAGCTGTTACATTGACATAATCTTGCCAGTAATCATCGGCGTCATCGTTTGGATCCATTGAGTGGAAAAAAAATATGGAAATTGGGAAGAGAGGAAGTATGAGATTGTGAGAGGAAGAGAGGAAGTATGTGATTGTGTGTTTAAAATGGTAGAGTATAGTGGGTTTTTATAGAGGTTGTGTGTAGTATTAATTATTTATATTAAAAAAAAAAAAAAATTGAAAAAAACCAAACGCTCCCTCGATCCTACCCCTCGACGGCTTCCCCATCCCGTCGACGCAACGACGTCTCGCCCACGACGCCGGCCACGACGGCTCGGTGCCAACGCCGTCGTGGCTCGACGCAGCTCGACGGGGCGTGCCGACGTGCCGTTGGCACCGGTCTTAGGTTCTCACTTCTACATTAAATGGCATTGTGACTTTTACATGTTACTCCATCTATCTATAAATAAAGATCTTATTTCTTAAATTTAAGGAGTCCAGTTAATATAATAATATTATTATCAATAATTTCACCACTAACTATCTCCTAAAACACTTTCTTACTCCAATCTAACCTTATATTTTAATCAAAAGTATTATTAAGTACCTCACTACTAATTATTTCCTAAATATTTGTACCCAAGACAAATAAGAATTTTATTTAGGGACGGATGGAGTACGTTATAACTTTTAGTTTTGTTTAGCAACTAACATGTAAAGAAGGTAAATTTGTCATTTTGATCATTTGTCAATTAGATACATAATCAAACAATATGATTTCACTCATATGCGGATTCAGCTAGATCTCACTCATACACTCAGTTAGAGTTTACTCAGACACTAGTTAGAGCTAAGTCAATCATGTACATCATTTAGACCGCTGCCAACAGTGAATGAAACCAACACCTTCAGTTTTTTCCACATCAGCGTCACGTCAGCAGAAACACCAACTGACGTACTCACGCCAAAAATACTTTTTTCTTCAGTTTTTTTGACCCAACCATTATAAAATACACACATAGAAAAAAATTACCAAATACCTCATTAAATTGCATTGGGCCCCACACTCATCAACCAAATACATTCCCCAAACCGAATTCTCAAACCAATGTGATGCTACCGAAGAGGGGTGCCAACGGGTGGAGGCCCAACCGATGCCTTCGGTTCTCACCATTGGCATAGGTTTTAGAGATTGAAATAAAAGTTAGAAACCAAAAAACACGAATGGGACTCTCCTATTAGTGGTAGACCAAAGTGAAACATATATATAATAGACAGAATGTTGTGTCATTTCTGTCTCTTGAACATTTTTTTTACAAATTGTATTATTAAATACTAGCTGGGAAGCTAGCTGGAATTTCAAACCCACATTAAGTGCTTAAAGCATGATTCCACACGATTTTTCTGGTCCCTCTAATTTTTCCAAATTCTAACTCATTATTTCGTTTTAAATACAATGAATATTGAAACCATATTTTCGAACGTAACGATATTAAAGTATCTGGTTCCAAATGCAGAAAGAAAGGTTTCTTTCACTTTCGATACACACCATAAACTTGGGACCATAGCTCTTTAATTCAATAAAATGTAATTTATTTAATAAAAATATCAGAAATATAACGAATTAGGACCACAAGCCGACAAAATTAAGTGCACAATAAGTATCACTCTTATCCCCACTTCTCTATCTTCCAACTGCATATCTTTATACGTATATCAGAACCCTAAAAAATGGAGAGAGAGCGTGAGAGAGAGCGACACCATGGAAGACAAAAAGACGCCGGAGATTGGACGGTGGTACACCGGAGAAAGGAAAGAAACTACGACCGTCGTCAATACGAAGGCTATAACCAACACAGATCGGAGAAGAATCGATCGACATCATTCTTCATAGCAAACTTCCCTGATGAGGCGACCAGACGTACCATATGGAATGAATTCGAGAAGTTCGGGGAACTGGTAGATGTATACATCGCGAAGAGAAGGAACAAGGATGATAGTAGGTTTGGCTTCATAAGGTACGCCGGAATATCTGACCCCTTGGGATTCGAACGCAGCATACAGAACGTTAGGATTGGATGGAACGTCATCAAGGTAAACATTGCCAAGTTCGATAGAAAGCATAAACCAGATCTGCCATTTCAACACCGAAATTACACCCACCCACCCCCACAAACTGATAAACATAAAGGTGAATATAGAGCATCGCCGATAAAAAAGGGTAGATCATTCGCTGATGCAGTAATCGGTCGCAAAGATGAAACTCACGAACATCATCAACCAATAGTAATCGATACGGATCCGGCAAGAAGGAATTGGTTAGCATTAAGCCTGGTGGGAAGGGTAAAGAATGTTAACATTTTGTGGAACTTAGAAGACCTTAAGAACGCAGATGGGTGCAGAAACATAAAAATTAGATATCTCGGAGGGTTAACGGTCATGTTGGAGTTCGAATCCATTGACGAAGCTTGGGGTTTCAAGAAAAATGCAAAGAACATATGGGAAAATTGGTTCTCAAGCCTACTAAGATGGACGCCAAACACGATGGTAAAAGATAGGATTGCATCACTCCAGATATATGGCGTTCCAGCTCACGGTTGGTGCACTGAAACTTTCAACAAGATCGGGAATATCTTTGGGGAGATCATAAGTGAAGAAGAGTGTGCGCTGGATAACGCTAATTGGGGGTTCGGAAGAATCGGAATCATCACTTCACAGTTAACGTGGATTAATAAATCCATTAAAGTTGTTTTTGACGGGAGAGAATTTCCAATCAGAATTACAGAAGATCAGCATGAATCAAACAGGCTCATCCCCGGGTCCATCGTTGTCTCACATTGGGGCGATACCGACGATGAAGATAACCTGAGCAATGAGGAAGACGAGGATAACTTAGAAGAAGGGGAAATTAACGACTATTGGCAGCCGGATTGGCACGAGCAGCAACCGCCGGAAAACCAAACACAGGAAAATCAAACCGCCGGTGAAAAAAATCCAGATGACAGGTCAGATGAAAAGTCGGTGGTACACGGGGAAGATAATATCCAAAACAACTGGTCTCGAGATAGTGGAATTCCCAATGAATCGAATGAATGTGTAAATGCAAATATTGGCTTCACTCCTGTGGGACCCGATTCACTAGGGCATGACGATAGCAGAAATGAAAACAAAGATGATGGATCCCAGACGCAGGAGCCCAATAAGGAGAATCAGTCAAGCCCTTCAAGCCAACAAAGTACATTTGATTTTTTTAAGTCAAGCCCAATTCCTCGCATGATGGTCCAAAATTCATTATCTCCTATTAGACCATTTCCAAAAGGGTGCTTAGACGACACAGAATCACCTCAGTATGTCGATGATACACAAAAATCCGGAGCAAATTTAAACTCGCCAAGTGCAATGAGGACATCACAAATTCCAAATTTAAAGCCTATCGATCTAAATATTCCTTGTCCGTCCACATCATCGTCAGCTAGAACAATCTCATGCCCAATTACATTCGGTAAAATGTCAAGAAACATTATTGGTGCGAAACAAAAATCCAAGAAGAAAATTTCGAGAAAAAAGGTTAGTGTTCCTATTTCGGTTTTGTCTGATTCCATATCAACATCTGTCGAGGTCCAAAATACCATAGAAGTAGGCAATTTGGTAGGATTCCAAGTTGAGAATTACAGATCGGACATCAATGCTGTAATTAAAGGTGTAGGTTACAAAACAGGTTATCAATGAAGTTACTCTCAATAAATATAAGAGGTGTTAACTGCACCCTAAAAAAGAGGTGGATTCAAGGAATCAGATCAACAAATAAAATCCAATTCCTTGGGTTACAGGAAACAATGGTTGCAAATCTAGATTTTAATTTAATTAGAGCATATTGGGGTAAAAATAGAATGGAGTACGAAATCGCTAACCCTAATGGTAAATCAGGGGGTTTGGCGTCAATCTGGGATCCATCATGGTTCTCAAAAGTTGATTCGTTGAAAGGAGATGGTTTTCTAATAATTAAAGGGGTAATAATAGGTTCCAATGTAGAGTGCGGGTTTATAAATGTGTATTCTCCACAGGATCTAAGGGCTAAAAAACTCCTATGGACTGAAATTCAATCAATTGTTGAGTCCGAATCTGACCGTGTTTGGGTTGTGTTTGGAGATTTTAACGAGGTTCGTAAAGAATCGGAAAGAGCTGGCACATCATTCTCACGTACAGGTGCTAGGGCGTTTAATAAATTTATCAGTGATTCGGGACTACAAGAGGTAAAGACAGGAGGTAGAAGGTATTCGAGAAGCACATTAGATAGTGGGAAATTAAGCTTAATTGACAGAATCCTTGTGTCTCGAAATTTCTTTGATAGTTGGCATAATCCCAGCGTCAATATTATGCCTAGAGGTCACAGCGATCACTGCCCTTTGTTTCTTAATTCAGTTAATTTTGATTTTGGTCCCACCTACTTTAAATTTTTTAACTCTTGGGCCTCGTGCTCAGAATTAGAAAAGGTTGTTACCACGGCTTGGTCCTCATCAAACCCTGGTAGCGCTTCGGATATTCAATTGTTTTGCAGGAAATTAAAACAGGTGAAGATAGGAATAAAGAGTTGGAGAGTCGCGATTAAAGACAACAGCTTGATTATTCTGAAAAATAAGGCAGCGGACTTAGACGGGAAAGCGGAGTTGACAGGACTTTCAGAAGAAGAAAAAACATTGAGAATAAACGTTGACAATCAGATCCGAGAGATGGAGACTGCTAAAATCCGAGACATAAAGCAAAAATCTAGGGTAAATTGGTGTATTGATGGTGATGAGAATTCCAGTTTTTTTCACAATACCCTAAAACACAATAACAGGAAAAACTTCATTCACGGGTTGTCACTCAATGGAATATGGACCGAAAACCCAAAAGCAATGAAAAGAGGTTTGCATAATCATTTCAAAAAAATATTCTCAGAACCAATTCAATCAAGGCCTCGTTTTGTTAGCCATAAATTCAAAACTCTATCAGCATTTCAACAAGTTCAGCTTGAATCTAAGCTAACAAAAAATGAGGTTAAAAAAGCAGTTTGGGATTGTGGTGTGGAAAAAGCCCCGGGACCGGATGGTTTCACATTCGCGTTTTACAAAAAATACTGGGGCATTATAGAAAATGATTTAATGAAAGCGATTGAGCAATTCGAAAACGGGGGCGAGTTAAACTTTGGTAGCAATTCATCTTTTTTCACACTTATTCCAAAATGCGAGATTCCACTAGAGGTCTCTGATTACCGCCCCATTAGCCTAATCGGAAGTTTTTACAAGATAATAGCTAAGTGTTTAGCTAACCGGCTCAAGCCGGTTATGGGAGATATTGTCAGCATCGAACAATCGGCTTTTATTGAAGGCCGGAACATTCTGGATGGTCCAATCATCTTAAGCGAAATTATTTCATGGTATAAAAAGATTAAAAAACAACTCCTAGTTTTCAAAGTAGACTTCGAAAAGGCGTATGACACCTTGAGTTGGGGTTTCCTTGATTCAATTATGGAACAGATGGGTTTTGGGGTAAAATGGAGAGGATGGATCCAATCATGCCTTTCTTCTGCAAGAGCGTCAGTACTTTTAAATGGGTCACCTACAGACGAATTCAAGATCTGCAGAGGTTTAAGGCAAGGCGATCCAATGGCTCCTTTTTTATTCATCATTGCGGTTGAATGTATACATATTGCCATGACTGAAGCATCAGAAAAAGGAGTATTTCATGGTATTCAAATACCTGGCGTAGATCATCAGATATCGCATTTACAATATGCCGACGATACTATTTTTATAGGAGAATGGTCTGAATCAAACGCAAGGAATATCTCCCGCATTTTAAATTGTTTTTATTTAGCATCCGGCTTAAAAGTAAACATGACAAAAAGTCACATATTTGGTTTCGGGGTTGCAACTCAAGAGGTGGCTAGGGTATCAAATCGGCTAAATTGTGGAATCGGTTCAACTCCTTTCAAGTATTTGGGTCTAGTAATTGGGGCTCCCATGCATCGATTGTCACATTGGGATGTTATAATCAACAAGTTCCAAAAAAGGTTATCTTCATGGAAAGCTTCCTCTTTGTCTTATGGAGGGAGATTGACATTAGTCAAAGCCGTTCTTGGAGCTCTTGGGATTTACTATTTCTCATTATTTAAAGTTCCGGAAAGTGTCCTTAAAAAATTAGAGTCAATTCGTGCTAAGTTTTTTTGGGGCTCGAAAAATGGAGAAAGAAAAATCCATTGGGTAAGTTGGAAGAAAATGCACGATCCAATTGAAATTGGCGGTTTGAATGTGCCTAGCCTAAAGGCCCAAAATCTTGCTCTTTTGGCAAAATGGTGGTGGAGGTTGAAGAAAGAGGATGGGTCATTATGGAAGAAGGTGATAGGAGGTATTCACAATATCTCTTTTCCTTTCTTTCCATCTAGTAAATTTCCGGGTGTTTGGAACAACATTGTAAAAATTCGCGCTCAATGTGATAAATTGAACATTCCACTAGACGCATGGTTCCAATATAGTGTACACCCGGGAAACGGTTTATGGACACCTAAATGGGCCTTTGAACCCGATGGTGAATACACTGTGGCCTCGGCAAGAGGTGCTTTTGAAGGCGTTCTTTCCGGCCCGAATGAGATGTTCAAATCGTCGTGGGTAAAAACGGTCCCAATTAGTGTTAACATTTTTATATGGAGACTATATAATAATCGCTTGCCTACATGTTTTAATCTTCTAAAAAGGGGTATTATTCTTCCATCAGCGGTTTGTGTCTTTTGTGAGAGAGAGATCGAAGACGAGGAGCATTTATTTTGGAATTGTGGAAAAACAAGGGAAATATGGCTAAACTTTTGCAAATGGTGGTCAATTGACATAGGATGCATTCAAAATATTGATCTCTTATTAAATTGGCATGTTAGGGAAAATTATACAAAGGTGAAATCACAACAATTCTTAACCGCCCTATTTGCCACACATTGGCATATCTGGAAAGCTAGGAATGAATTAGTTTTTAATAATAAGCATGGGGCCTTCCATTCAATTAATATGCAAGCACAAGCTCAAGCATTTTTTTGGATAAAACATCGGTCGAAATTAAAGTGGAGTAGCCTTGAGTGGGGGATTTGGTGCTCAGAACCACTTGCCATCTAAAACAAAGATTCTGGAATCGGAAGTCAGTGGAGAGGTGCTCATGAGTTTGATTTGAACTAGGAGAAATATCATTTATTTGTGTTTTGGTATTTGGTTTTCGTTTTTCGGTAGTTTTGATTTAGTTTTTTTATGTTGTAATTAGTGATGAAACAACTGGTGTAATGGTGGCATTCTTGGTACTTTTTACCGGGGAATTTTTTAATGAAATAGTGGGGTGGTCGGGGTGGGTGATGGCAATGCCGAAGCTCATTTCCGATTATCCTATGTTTTTGCTGTTCAAAAAAAAAACTGCATATCTTTATTCCCATAATCCGTTGCATTCGGTCCATGCTAAACACCACTAGGCTGCCGATATTCTTACTAACAAAGACCCGTTTATATTATTATTATTATATTATATTATTTATAAATAATATCGCTTAACTTTAATTTTAATCTAAATAAACGTATTGTTTCGTGACTAGTTTGCATTCTAGATTCATTTTGATCCTGTTGGTGGAAGTGAGAAGAGTACAACAGTTACAGCTCGCGGTACATCTAGTCTCGTAATCATTATAACCCCTTGGTGATCTATATATATTATGATCACTCTTGAAGCCCTAACACTTGACACAATGAGACAATCACTGAATAGCCAGAGTGAAAGCAATGGACTTTTATACCAATAACAACTTGTTAGTAGGATGCAGGGGTAGGGTGGGGTTGGTTAGGGGGGTGGGGGTGGGGTCCTTGTTGTGATGGCACTAAGAGTGATAGGTGTGGTGGCTTAAGCCACTTCGCCACCTCTGCGCCACCTATGCGCCACATCACCATTTCACATTTCACATTCAAAACCCCCAAATACCCCCTCTACCATCACTTAAGCCATTTGGGCCCCACCACCCTTTTTTTCTTTTTTCTTTTTTTAAAAACATAATACTTCATTAAAATAAATATTACAAAATACAAAATAAAAATACCTAAAAAATAAAAAAAAATTACCGAAATTTAAAAAAAATACCGAAAAAAATAAAAAAAATACCGAAAATTAGGAAAAAAATACCGAAAATTAAACAAAAAAAAAAACTACTCGTCGTCATCGTAGTCATCTTCGTCGACGGGGTATTTTTCGCGGATCGCCTTTTTTTCTTTGACGATTCTCGCCCTATCTTCGCGCCCCAAACCTTGCGTGTTAGTGCTTAGGAATCGCAAGTCTTCCAACCGCTCGAACCGATTGTTGGGACGAAGGGGTTGAAGGATTGGACGGCGATGAGCCGGAACCTCCCATTCCGAAAATACCGCTCATCCAATCGGGGTACGGTGGTTGAGACATTTTGGAGTGTTTTTGAGAGTGAAATGGTAAGAAATTGTAGAGAGTTTTAGAGAGTGAAAGTGTAAGAGATGGTGTGAAAAAATGTAATGGTAAATGGGTTATTTATAATAGGTTTTATTTAAAAAAAAAAAAAAATAAAAAAATTAAATATTCTGGAAAACTAGCCGTTGCAACGGCTAGGGACACGTGTCGCGCTCCCATTGGTCCGTCGAATCCGCCGAGCATCCCACGCACACCACCGCTCACGTAACGACCGGTGTGGTGGCGCGTCCGGCGCGCCGACGTGGCGTCCGGCGCCCACCACCCTTCGCCACTACACCGTATCCTCTAACTGTTTCGTCCTTTGTGAAGCCCCTTTAAATTGCATCATGTGGCATTAAAAGTCCATTTGCTACTTCGTATCGTACAAATCTAAAGATACAAAGCAACGAGTAATTTGGTCTAAAAGTTGTTATAATCAAGAATTATATTTTTAAATTAAAATCCAATCTAACCAATCTAACTAAAAACTTCCCAGTTGTATTCGGTTGATATTGAGCGGGAAAGTTTTAATTTATATTCAAAAAAATAAAAAATGGTGTGTTTTTCTTGAACAGTAATAATGGTGTGACAGAAGCTGAGTGGAAATAATATAAATGTACAATAAAGAAGAGACAATTGTACCTTGTTGCATTCTTGTGATGGTCATAAAACCATTACAAAACAAATACTTCTTTCTTTTTACACCAGACATTAAAACCTTACCACATTTTGGTAACCCCACCTAATTTCAGTGTTTGTAATGTACATCTTTTTATTTATTATTATTAATAATTATTATTATTACTTAAAAAAATATACTATACAGTATTAAAATGGCCTACAGAGCACCATAGAAAGCCTGCATAGTTGATGTGGTCCATTAATGTTTCATTGGTGAGGACAAAATCTAGTATCATTTCATGCACAATACAATCATCCTATGTAGAAGTCAACTAACTCTAATCCAACGGCTCAGATTTGTTATTTCTTTAGATGCTCTCCTACTCCCTATTCTTGCAAATTATTCTCTCTTAAATTTTTATTTTTTTATTAAAATGCGTGGGAAAAAAGGAAAATGGACGACACAGTAGATTGATTGATTGTATATACCAAAAGTCCTTGCTATGGGCTACCATGTTAGGTTGAAATGAACATAATAAACACATTATTTATATGGTTCAGTAATTTCCTACATTTTTTGAAAATTTTATATTTTTTTGAAAAATATGGAAAGATGCTATTTTCACTTGTTATTTTGTTAGGTAACTTTATATCTGTTGCAGAATGAGAGGAGTTATCTAGGTCAGATCTGATCATGGGAATTTTCAGAAGTAAATTTGTTTATATGCGGATGCATGTAGACAATAATTTCTCATAGTTTAGGTTCATTTAAAGATTATGAAACAAAGGATGCTTTTGTTTTTTCGGAGGATTATTAAGTTATGGAAGGTTTTTATTTCAATAGCAATGGCAGAAATCAGAAATGTCCAAAAGGCCCCTCACCAGTCACCACTACTAGGTGTGTTCGTTTGGATAATTTGGATTTATCCGAACCAAATAAGTGAATCCAAATGGATTTTGGATTTTAAATGTTCAAACCAAACCGATCCAAACTAATTTAAAACCAAACTGATCCGAACCAAATTACAATTTGGTTGGTTTGGTTTTATCCGAACCAAACCGCTTTTTTTCTTAATATACTCTACAAGACTACAAAAGTATATAACATAACTAATATTAAGTTTAATATGTACAATTTCAAAATGATAAATACTTTATACATCAAAACAAGTCTAATTCATAGTTTGTGACATTACAATAATATATGCAAAAGTCTTGACATCAACTTCCTCAAAAACTCCAAAAAGATTGGTCATTGTCAATTGATACATTATAAACGAATAAATATTAGCATATACATCAATTCACTATAAGAAATGTAAAGAAAAGAAGTATTCTAATTGAGAAAAATATGAGAAAAAAAATACAATTATTAGTCGTAAAAATTTAATCAAAATATGATGAAAGTGAATTTTTTATAAGTCATAAAAGTGATACCTTCATCAAGTTTAAATATATGTATATTACTATTTGGATTTTTTGGACAATCCGAATTTCACAATGGAAATCAAATCCAATCCGAAAACCAAACTATTAATTTGTTTCAACTCCAATCCGATCCAAAAAACTAAAAAACCAATCCAAACGATCCAATCTAAATTGTTCATTTAGACAATCCGATTATATCCGAATAATGAACATCCCTAAGTCCACTACCACTATTCTTCATGACATTCAAATTTTATGTAATTGTTACTTCAGTCCTCTGACTTTAATGACCTTATCACCTGGTCCCATCAACTAATTTTACTCCTATTTAATATCACAACTTTGCTTCTAGGGGTGTAAATGAGCCGAGCCGAGCCTGAGCTCGACTAGATTCGAGCTCGGCTCGTTTAAGTTTTAAGGAGCTCGGCTCGTTTCGAGTCTTATATGTAAAGCTCGGGCTCGGCTCGTTTAGGTTTTCGAAGGTTCGGACTCGGCTCGATTAGGCTCATTTAAGCTCTCATATACACAAAATATATAAACTTTTTTATTTAATTATAATATTTAATATATTATGTAAGCACTTCATTTTAATATTATGTTATATACATATATATGTATAGTATACATACACACATAAGTATATAAATATATAATATATAATTGTATTTTTGTAATAATTAATATATATGTGTTCGTTTAGGCTCGCGAGCCTAATCAATCTTAGTGGATCAAGCTCGGACTCGGGCTCGTTTAATAAACGAGCTCTTAGTTAAGCTCGAACTCGGCTCATATTCGTTTAAGCTCGGCTCGTTTCGAGCTTTTAATGAGCCGATCCCGAGTAGCTCACGAACGGCTCGACTCGTTTTCACCCCTATTGCTTCTAAACTACTACAACGATGAAGGAAAATCACTTTTATTTTCACCAACTAATCAACAAGTAATTGGATTATCATTTTTTTTAATTACATATTGAAATAATTATATCGTTTCTATGTTCAATTATAGTTTTCACTTATATGGTTTTACTAATGTAAGTTTTTTAGAGAACACAATTTTACCTATTTCATATTATATTTTGTAAACTTTATAAAAAATCATCCGTAGTATCGTAATAATATTGATGTTATAATAGTAATATATAGAACCCTACATTGAATTTTTTTCCACACGTACAAGATAAATAATTTAAAAGCAATCAAAATCAAATCTTAACTAAAAAAAATGTACTGTATATTTCAAAGATCTACTATCTCTCTTTTTTTTTTTTCCACAACGGGACTTGAACCCATAATCTATAGGTCATGGGCACCTTATACCTCTCTCCAATACCACTAAGCTATAAATCTTTAGTTACTGAGAAAAGTTAAATCATATTATTGGAATGATTAAATAAAAATGCTTAAGCATTTATTGAGTTCTTTGTTCTTCCTCGAGGCCCCATTAACCCACTATAACTCTAATCGCACTCATGAAGTTTGACCTTCAATCTCAAAATTTGACATAAATTTTAGAGATTTTCGATAATACATTTCCTTTTAAAATCAAAACAATCAAGATTTTTTGAAGATACTTCTATATGTCAACAAAAAAAAAAAATCGAGAGGAAAATAATAACTTATTCTTAAATACTAATTATATATATTAGGGTTGGCAAAATTTAACCCGACCTGTCAACCCGACTCATTTATAAGCCAAAATTAGCGGGTTGAGTTATAACTTTCGACCCGCTGGTCATAAACGGGTCAACCCGTTAACAATCCACCTATAAATATGTTGGGTTGGGTTTAGATCTACAACCCATTTACGACCCGCCAACCCGTTTAAATATTATATATGTCTAAAATATATAATATAATATATTTCAATTTATTTATTTATTTAATATATTTTTATATTTCGATATTTAACCTACTAGTTGTTAACTTATGTTTGTATTTTACACTTAATCAACTTATTTTGTTATTGAACTCTTATATTATATGTGTTGTTTTATTTGTAATTTTTTATATTATAATATTTAAATCAGTCAATCTATTTGTAACCTGTTTATATATAGACTGTGTTGAAAAATCTATAAACGGGTCAACCCGTTTATGACCCAACCCGTTTAGTAATTAGGTTGGGTTGAAAATCTCAACCCGTTTAGCTAAACGTGTTGGAACACTTAGCATTGGCCTATCACTCAAATTCAATTTTATAGCACGCCAACAGAATGAAGACCTTCCTTAGAAGTTGTCGCTCGATCGAAAGGATATAATACATACAAAACCTTCCCCTACATACATGGTTACCAGATACCCACGGAGAGGCGCATTACAGTACTTGTATGCTTTTAGCCGGAATTTTATTAAAAATGGGGGGATTTGGTTGGGTTGGGATGAGATTTTCAACCCGCGAACCCTAACGGGTCAACCCGTTTATGACCCAACCCGACTTATTGCCACCCCTAAATTATATATCTACAATTAGATTTGAATGACCATAAAAATGGAAGGTAACACACCATACTGCTAAGTCAATAGCTTTAGGTTAAAAAAACACTCTTTACACAAAAGGGGGAAAAAGTTTTTGTTAAAATTTAAACTTTATAAACTAAAATGTTTTTAAACATTGATAAATTCACATGCCACATTAACAGACGGGTGCCTATAACTCTATAAGATCTATAAAAGATGCTCAAAGACATAGCTCTTATAATGTCATCAACCAATCATTAAGATTTGATGAATAGTATATATAATAAATCTGGATTATCTATTCAAAACACATGATCTTATTATATAAGCTAATCGATAATAAGATTTTTATAGTCTTAATTTGCAAATTTATTTAAATAGTAAATAAATCTAAAACTAATAATGATGACGATAATCCTTAATATTAAACCATTGATAATAATTTGTGTTGGCTTACTGACTGCACCTTAAATTACGTATCTTTGACCATGAATATCTTTTTTGAACATAAATATCTGAAAATATTTTTGGACTGACTTTGTTGGATTACAAAAGGGATAATCATGTTTATTTAAGAAAAATGATAATGACAACTCTAAGGACGGTCAATAAGAAACCAAGATATGTATCAAAACATGTATAATAATCAATAACTGCCTTGCATTTTAGGAATCATCACTCACTAATAAAAATATAAATATTTTATGCATGCAACTACTCTTTAAAGATAGCTTACGACTGTCATTAACAAAACCCTTTATTTAATATCACATTACATGCTACGCACTCATGGTGAACAAAAGGGCCCACTTTGCTTCCACAACAAGCATATTTTGATTTCATTTTATAACTAAAATTATAAATTATGTAATAAGTGTATTATAATTATAATAATGTATAAAAGAAATTTGTGATAATATTCATCCCCAAATTGGTGGGAATCTCTAATGAAGAGTAGGGTAACCCACTAATTTGGTGAGACCTTACATGTGTTTGGCTGTATAAACAACATGGGGTCTACTCAAATAACACATTTCCTCTTTCAACATAATCTTCATAATCATTTTTAGATTAACAAAATTAATTATTTCCTTTTTAAAATGCTTTATGGAGTAAAAAAGGGATACGTTTGTGATTTGCTACTTGGTTAAACAAGTTGGTTATTATTTTGATTGAACGTTTTATGATACGCACATAGCATTAAAATATAAAGAAATAGAAAATAGAGTTGTCTTTTTATAGATATCACTTTGTCAATCTCTTATATTGAGCCTCCCTTCTTCCATTTTATCATCTCTCTCTCTCTCTCTCTCACATAATAAGTCGCAGTAGCTAAATGAGGCATCCAAAGGGATCGCATTGATCCCAAATCTCATATGTATTGTATGTGTGTGTGTATTAGTTGGGATCATGTCATCCCTTTGGATTCCTTCTTCGGTTGCTTCTAACTTTATACACATCAAATATCGACCAAAAGAAAATCTGAAGATGATTATGAAAGAGAACGCGACATTTGTTTTTTTACATTTTATCAGAAACATGTTAGATTATACAATCGAGATTTCCTACCAACTAAATAGAGGGGTGATTTGGGAATTGAACAAGCACAAGTAAGTACTCGATCTTTTAGCTAGGTATTGTCTTCATTTTCATGGTTAGCCCGTAATGCTTTTTAAAATTCATATTCATATATGGTATATAAAATTTTCTAATCCTGACTTTATTGTGTGCAGTTCTTATGTATTTCATAAAATTAAGTGAACAAGTACATATACAATTTTGTCTCTTGATGTTATTCCCAAGGAGATATTTTATATCCAAATTTAAGTTCTATGAAGGTTTTGTTAATTTCAAGAATACGTAGATTATTAAACTAGCAAAAAAGTTATGATTTTCAAGAACAAGCACAAATACATTCAAACTTTCGAATAACTTTCATTTAAAAAAGATTAGATATCATTATTGTTGTGAATATTTATGTGTTCGCACGCATGCATACAATTACGACATTAATAATTCACTATTGTTCTAATGTTGAGAAACTCTTTTTACTAATTGGAATTGCAATTTGCAAGCCATTTCACGTATTCTCTAACTAGCTTCATAGCCCGCCCGATTGGGTGAGCATGCTTCAAGATTTATATTATAAAAAATACCAATAAATATTAATAATTTTAAAAATGACATACGAATCGATAGCTGTAATGATGAGTTTGTACAAAATTTGATAATCTCTTTTTACATATATTATTTCTTCTCTCAATAATTGATAAATCCATAAACAGCAAATATGCACCAAACAGCCCTCCTTCCGAATCTGCCCTTCTGTTGCCTTTTTAGACCGAAAATATGCACCAAACAGCAAAAACAGCAGAAACAAATCGGAAAAATCCCAGAAACTCCATAAAAATGGGAATTTACGCAACTAAGGCCCACAAAAAAATTCAGCTTGAAAAATCCACCCCAACTGTCTAAAACTGGCCAAATAGTCCAGAAAAAACCCATTCGGCCCGTTTTCAAGAAAAAATTCAGAAAAATCCCAAAAAAATCTGAAAAATGGGAAATCATAATCATAAGTCTTCCACAAAAAATCAGCTTAATCCAAGCAACCAGTCCAGTTTGACCCAATATTTTTCAAGTAAATTAGGGACAATCTTGAAGTGGTCAATAGCATCCAGAAAAAATCGCAATAAATCTCATAAAATCCCTGAAAATATAAACCATTGTTTCAACACTGTATAAAACTTTGCAGGCTGATCAGACCACCAGAAATAATTCAAAAAAATCCCAAAGAATTATGAAAAATGGGAATTCATAATCCCAGGCGTGCCACAAAATTTCAGCCTGATCAGAATAACCAAACAACCGCAGGTCAGGAAAACAGTCCGTTTTGACCCGAAAAACTTCATGAAATTCCAAAATATTCTAGAAAATATCAATAAATTCCAGAAAAAAATCCAGAAAATTCCTAAAAATAAGGAAAAGTGTGAGGAATCAGTTGACCAATACGTGAATTACATGTGGCATTAACATCCAATCACAGAGCTGCATTCGGGTGAGTTGTCAAAACCAAATCGTATGTAGCTGCATATATAGAGGAAGATAGCATGTTATTAAATCCTTTTTTTGGGTTGGTCGGGGTGGGTGATGGAAATGCCGAAGCTCGCCTGCGATTAATCCTTTTTACTGTTAAAAAAAATGTTATTAAATCCAAACTTAGATATCCATTAAACAATATTAGACTAGTAAAAGTATTAAGAGGGTGTTTAGGGTTGCGTTTTTGACCCACTTATCTGCGTTTGAAAAACGCACAAAATCAAAATTTGGTGTTTAGCAAAACCAAACTCAAAATCACTTAATTGCGTTTACAGAGCATGAAAACGTCGTTTTGTAAAAGTATCCTGGCACTTGCTTTTGGAAAACACATTTTTACCTCAAATAATATCCCAACCTACCCTTCTTCTTCACACATTCAGGTATGCTACTCACAATTCAAAGTAAGCATCAAGTATCTTCTCTTTAAATTTCATTTATCTTTTTATGATTGTGTTTTATTAAAAGATAAGTTTGTTTTATATATTATTTATATTTATATTTATATAAATTTATAATCGTTTAAGTTATATAATTTAAACATAAAAAGCTGTTCACTTTTATAAAACCTTATTTTATATGTCAAAATTAAGTAATTTAATAAATACAAAGAATGTCTATCATTGTCATTTTACCTATTAGCTAAACAAATAATCAAATTTGCCAAACACTATAAAAACTGATTATCTGATTATTGCGATTTCAAACAGCACAATCAAATCCAAACACAATTTTTCAGAATCACGTTTTGTAACCGCTGATTATCTGATTATCCATTTTCAAAATGCATAATCTATTTTCAATAAACAATCCCAAACACCCCCTAAAAAGGCTATAAATTAAATAGCAGACCAACTATCAGTTCCAGATAGAGGTGGGGATGATGTTTGTCGCCTTAAGATAAGACGTACAAATATGTTGCTATCGCGATTGGGGCAGTTTGAAAAGAGAAACGGTATTGTTCTTACTATTTATGTCTACCTATTTGATTATGATAATTGTCGATATCAAGGGATGATATTAGGATTTAGGAAAAAAGTATTAGCATATACATCAACTAGCTTTAAAGCCCACCCGAATGGGCGGGCATGCTTCAAAAGAGATTTAAGAAAATAACTAAATAGTGATACTTTTGAAGTATATACTCTCATCGGTGTTGGAATTAGTATTTTCCATAAGATCTTCACGTAATAACATACATAATTACATATTCTGATAAAAAATGAATAAAGCATGTTTTTTATTTCAAAGTATACATTTTTAGGAGGATGGGTCACAAGACCTTTGCATTGTCCAATAACCAAACCAAACCGAGAAAAGGGTTTCAGCCAGACCACAGACCAAATCGATGACATATTGGACCATATCGAGAACCGGTGTTTTCCATTTTTAGCTTTTTCGGTTCTTTTCGGTTTTGGACCGGAGCGAGACTGATTTTGCATGAAAATTAAAACTGAGAACTGGACCGTTATAGAAAATGGAAAAAGACCAAAATGCCCTCACATTTTAAGCACGTGAGGGCATTTAACGGCAAAAATAGAGACGGCGGTGGACGGAAGGACATAATCGCCGAATTCAGAAAAGGGACAAAAAACGAAAAAAAGTACAGGGAGAAAAAGACAAAAACGCATAATCAGGAATACCACAAAAACAATTTTTATAATTTACTTTTTTCTTTAATACCAACCGTTTTCTTCATCTTACTTCCCTCTTTCACATTTATAATTTCATTATCTCCATCATTGTTATTGTGTTCCGTCCCATTATCAATATTCTCATCCTCGGGCTCATCTATAAGTTGAAGAGCAACAAAATCTACAGTTTATGTTAAATCTATTGATTCTTAATTCAAGTTTGGAGTATCATCACAATCTGAATATATTAGAGAAATAAAAATAAAAATCTTTGTATAGTGTATGATCTTATTATTACATAAAAATTCGTAGCTTATCGAAGTCCATAACAATCTTAGCTTCAGTTGTAGAATTTTCTTCATGTTCCATCCATAACTCATGCATCTCTTCAACTGTCATATACCATAAGAAGTAAGTAAATACGAAACTGCTCCTGAAAATTTTATACTATTTAAAAGAAATAGGAATAGTAAATTGTAATCTCAAAATTAATAACATAATTCATTACCAAAAACTAACCAGTAATCCATTCGCATATGTTTTAGCTTCAATTCAACTCTTGAAACAGAGGCGATGTTTCAAAATCATGTTTATCGTGTGTTGGTTCCATAAAACTATATAGAACGTGATTGAAGGTTATATTAGGATATGATTCAGACTTTTAAATATGTGTGATGATTAGAATTAAGTTGTGATTTAGTGGCTGGAAAATAGGCAACCAAATCGGTTGTGATATGAACGTTTTAATTAGCATTTATTTTTAGGAATAGCATTGGTATTTTGGGAATAAATTAAAGTCTGTAACTAAACAAAATCCGGTGATTATCCCCATATATTAATTAAAATTCCGTGAATATCGTGTGTATTGTTATATTGCAGGAGGAAGAGAGAGAATCCGGTTTTTTGTGTTTTGAAGATGCCACTTGGACGTATAGGGGAATTACATGTGGCATTGCGGACCAATGAGAATGCTTGAAAGTGATTAGGTGTCAAATTAATTTCAAACACATGCCTCATATATAGGTTAAGATTCACTATAAGAAATGTAAAGAAAAGAAGTACCCTAATTGCTTACAATGCAAAAAGAAGTAGTTTATCACAAAAGATATTTCGGTGTTGATTAATTAATCGATCACAAATCAAGAATGCTAAGATCTCCTCATAGTTGAGAAAATTCTGAGAGAAAAAAATACAAGTATTAGTTGTGAAATTAATCAAAATATCATAAACGTGAATATTTTGTAAGCCATAAAAGTTAATCAAATTACTTTTTGGATTTTTTGGACAATCCAGATTTTACAATGAAAACCAAATCCAATCCGAA
This sequence comes from Calendula officinalis, assembly GCA_963853835.1. Classification (NCBI taxonomy): domain Eukaryota; kingdom Viridiplantae; phylum Streptophyta; class Magnoliopsida; order Asterales; family Asteraceae; genus Calendula; species Calendula officinalis. The sequence continues at coordinate 61,392,113 of OY970824.1, read as the reverse complement.
AACCAAACTATTAATTTGGTTCAAGTTCAATCCGATCCAAAAAAACCAAAAAATCAATCCAAATGATCCAATGCAAATTATCCATTTGAACAATCCAGTTATATCCGAATAGTGAACACCCATAGATGGAGATTCAGCATTGCCGTTACCTCCATCAGACTAACAATCACATGTTGTACAAAATTACGAGGTAAAAAACAGATCGAAATGTGGATGGAGTAATGCAGATTGGGGGTCCTGGTGCAATGACCCGTTGGCATTTCTAAGGTAATTAGGTGTTCCCAGCTAGGCGGCAATCTCTCTTTTTTTTTTTTTTTACCTATAAGAGGGTTTCTTTGTAGTAATGGGTGTTATTGTTGTGTAGTTTTCTTATTGTAGCTATAAAATTAGGGATTGATATAGTTGATTGGTTGATGCTTGTAAGTTGTAAGTTATGTTTGCTAGTTTCTGGCTAGCTTTTATTATATGGGTCTCTTGGATAGGGTGATGACAATGCCGAAACTCTGTTTCTTGAGTCTCTGTTCAAAAAAAATAATGTTAGCTTTATTTGATAAAATGAAAAATTATTGTAATTTATGACTAAGAATCACATTTTCTTATAATTCGTTTACAATAACAATTAAATTCATAAATTATAGGGACTGGCTTCGAGATGTTCAGTGCCTTGTCTGAGGTTTTCGATGGAGTAGTGTAGTTTGTTTGGTTGTAGTTTTCCTTGTTTTGTATAGTTTGTTTTATTTGGTTCGTTGCTGGTTTTGTCCGTGGTGGGTTGTCCAAGTTTTATGGACTCTTCTGTCAATTGCTATTTGTAGACTTTTATTAATTGAAATGTATTTTGTCGTTAAAAAAATGGTAAATTATAGTGTGACTTATGTAACTTCATTGATATGGTAAAAGATAACGAATTTCATATAGCCCACAAAGTATTAAAAAAAATTGTGATTTTTACAGCACACAATTTAATCTATACAACACAATTATTGCTTTATATGTATATACATTGTACATTAATATTTGTACAGTGTGACACATCAATTAAAACATATATTACGAAAATTATTTTCCATTTAAAAAGGTTACACAAGGTCACACAAACATCAAAGTAACATATTTTTTTGGCAAGCACAGTGTTTGCCACTTAACTGACAAATCCATGAGATCTGATCAGCTCTCCCAAAAGGTTGTAGAAGGTTACACCGGATTATCGAAATAACATCACAAGTCACCTAAGTATGATTTTTATCGATAATACTAATCATATCTGGAAATTTTGTTGAATAAAAAAAATATCCAGGATGAATATGAGGATCGATTTAGAGTTCGTGTATATGAGGATCTATTTTACTTTAAAAACAAGAATGTACATGTTATTTTTGTTTCTCTCTAAAGCAAGTTCTGGACGAAGATTGCATAAATGAAACTACTCTTTATTTGGGCAAGACGGATCAGTTGATGAGTTAGTGTAATGTAAAGTAAATGTCACATATCTAATTTTAGTATAATAGAAATAATATATATGTTTCAAATGTTGATATTAATACAAGTTTGAAGGTACATGATATACATTTACATAATTCAAAAATGATGTTAGCACGGTTAAACTAAGGACAATAAAAAACAGAATAACTCCCTTGTAGGATCCAAGGAGAGCACCCTTGCAATTGATTAGTTAGTTGCTCACTATGAATACAATCATTCCTTGGCGTCCAACTAAATAACTAATCATCATTACACATCTCATTTAACAATCGCATGTTTTAATTTTTATTTTTTTTTGAAAAAAATTAGTTAGACTTGAGATGGAGCTTCGGCATTATCATCACCTCCATCAGACTAACAATCGCATGTTGTACAAAATTAAGAGGTAAAATGTTAGCTTTACTTGATAAAATGAAAAATTATTTATATTTTGAATAATTTTTAAAAATAACCTATGGAATTGAAATTTCGATGCAAATAGCCATTAATATTAAGGTGGTGATTTTTATACCACATATTTTGACTCATCTACCATAATAATTGCATTATCTACTTGTACAGTATGCAGTATTATTTGTATACTGTGGTATAGACATCAAAAAATGTGGTAGGAAACTTAATTCCCTTAATATTAAATCGATGCATTTAGCCTCCCAAAAATCTTGTACACTTCTCGAAAAGACGAAAAGAGTACTACAAATTGTTGTTGCTTTCCTAAAATTAAAAAGAGTAAATTACACGGATAGTCCCTATAGTTTTATAAGAGTTTTGGATTTGGTCCCTAATATTAAATTAAAAAGAGTATTTATATTTTGAATAATTTTTAAAAATAACCTATGGAATTGAAATTTCGATGCAAATAGCCATTAATATTAAGGTGGTGATTTTTATACCACATATTTTGACTCATCTACCATAATAATTGCATTATCTACTTGTACAGTATGCAGTATTATTTGTATACTATGGTATAGACATCAAAAAATGTGGTAGGAAACTTAATTCCCTTAATATTAAATCGATGCATTTAGCCTCCCAAAAATCTTGTACACTTCTCGAAAAGACGAAAAGAGTACTACAAATTGTTGTTGCTTTCCTAAAATTAAAAAGAGTAAATTACACGGATAGTCCCTATAGTTTTATAAGAGTTTTGGATTTGGTCCCTAAGTCTCAGAAATTACAAGGATGGTCATTAACTACGAAACTTTATCACGCTTTTAGTCTCTAGTACTAAACTCAGTTAAAATTTTCTGTTAAAACATTTTGAAAGACAATTATACCCTCATCCTCATCCTCATCATCTACTTCCTTCTCCTTCATCTCTCTGCCACGCTACTGTCAATAATTTCATCCGCATCATTATTCTTTATCGTCCCTGCATCCTTCGATCTTGTTATCGTATAACGGGTTTGTACCTGGTGGGTTCAGAATTCGAACCCAATTTTCAACTAATAAATTTAAATGATGAAGATGCATTTGTGTCGGTTGAGGTTTTTTTTAGATGATGATGACGATAGGAATTTAAATCTACTTTGTGGAGCTTATTTACACACACTCTTAATAACAGATCGAGATCTTGATCGAAGGCAAAATCAATATCAAAATCAAATGGAGCTTTTTTACTTGATAGTGTTTGGGGGTTTAGTTATTATTGATGCAACAATGGAGCTTAGCAAGAACAATAAAGATCGAATCAATACTTCTGGGTTATTCAAGATTTGGGTTAAATGTTGCTAAAATTTATTTATTTATGGATCTAGGCTGCTAATCTTTAACATTTTAAAATCTTCATTTAATTAAGCGAAATAGTTAGATTTATAATTTGGATCCATAATGTGTTGCTACTATACCTGAATTGTGTGTTTTACTGTGTGTAGAGAGATGGAGATGATGAGGATGAGGGTATAATTGTCATTTAAAAAGTTTTAACAGCAAATTTTAACAGAGTTTAGTATTAGGGACTAAAAGCGTGACAAAGCTTCGTATTTAGTGACCATCCTTATATTTTCTGAGACTTAGGAACCAAATTCAAAACTCTTGTAAAATCACAGGGACTATCCGTGTAATTTACTCAATTAAAAAACTCTGCAGTTCTCTCACTTCACTCAATTGAGAAGAAACAGAACTTGTTCGCAAAATCGCCTTTCATGATGAATTTGTTTTCGGTGTTAATCGTCACCCTCATGATTCTATCTCTATCTGCAAAACCTATGTTTTCAATCTCAATCCCATTTCCTGACCACAACTTCCCATCCGACGCCGGAACTTCACTCTTAGGCGACGCTCACTTCGTCGACGGTGGACATTCCGTTCAACTCTGCCGGAAAACGTCTTCAAGCTTCGGTATCATCTTACGCAATACGCCTTTTAACTTTAGTTATTCGACGTCGTTTTCCTCGAACTTCACGTTCGAGATCGGGAATGGCGTTGAGCTGATAATCATTCCCGCTGATTTCCCTTCTAAATCTGCTAGAAATACATCGTTTGCGCTTGTAGATGTAACTCCGTCTCTCAGTATCGAGTTTGATGTCAATATGTGTAAAATTTCATTTTCTAGGGTTATCAATGTTTCAAAAGTTAATCATGTTTTGAAGGTCGGAGAGAAATTCACATCTTGGATCGATTACCATGCGATTTCGAAATGGCTAGAGGTTAGATTAAGCAAATTAGGTGATCCAAGGCCTGTTGAGCCTCTGATTTCGTATAGAATCGATTTGGGGGAAATGTTGAAAGGAGAAAAGGTATTAATTGGTCTGGCATCATCTAATGAAAATCATGAGCAGATTACAACTGTGTATTCATGGAGCTCTGAAATCATTGATTTTTCAAAATGGCTTCATTCAATGCCCCACTAATACCACAGGATTATGCTCGTACTCCTAAGAAAAAAGGCTGTTATCTCTCGGGTTTCATATATGCTACTGGCTGTGGAGCATTGGCATCTTTAATTTTGTTCTTTGTGTGGTCTTATGTTGCTGGTAAGTGGAAACATGAAGCTGAAGCTTCTGCACACCCTGTTGATTTCAAGTATGAAAAGATTGGTGTGCTCGAACTGAAGAATTCAGAAACTGCCATGAAGTAAGTTAACCTAAGTTTGTTTATCTTTTAGCTTAATGTAAATCTTGAGTTTGTGATTCAAAGTTGTCGTTTTGATGTGGTGTTGTGTTTTGCTCATGTTGATGTCGGAATCCACATACAAATGTATGGTAGTTTTGAACTTGTAGGGACTCGATCAGTAATCTTGTAAGCCACTAATGATATTTGTATTTCTATTTCGTACCATCATGTGTTGTCGAGAACATGTTCTTTTAAATGTTAAAATGTTGAGTGCTTGATCTTAATGATTAGAAGAATGCTAGATGTTGTAATGTGTTCCCATTGGCATGTAATCATGAGTTTGAGTCACACTGAAAAAATGTTGGATATGTTTGTTTCTGATGGAAAGAATATGCAAAAGAAGTAACGAACCATTTGGTTTCAAGCTACCATGTAAATTGCCCCCTGGTTAAGAATTTGCGAGCCTATGGAACAGGTTCCATATCCTGATCAAGTAAGTTCGTGCCCATGGTGCTACTTATGGCACTATGTACTAACATAACTATTATTTCATTCCCACGGAGTAAGGGTGAGCATTTAGGACCGAAAAACCGAACCTAAAACCGACGGAAACCGAAAACATGTAATCGGTTCAGTTTTCGGTTTTGTAATTCCATAATTTTCAGTTTCGGTCTTATTGGTTTTGGTCTGGTCCTTGGCTAGGGATGAGCATTTAGGCTGAACCAAACCGAAAACTCGACTGAAACCGAACCTAAACCATGTAATCGGTTTGGTTTTCAGTTTTAAAAATTCATCATTGGTTTCGGTGCGGTTTGGTTTTCAGTTTTAAAAATTCATCATTGGTTTCAGTGCGGTTCGGTTTTTGGACTTTCACCCCTACCACCGCCCTTCTCGCTGGAAACCACCACCACCATCCGTCATCCTCCTTTTTTCTTAACATTACACTCATAACAGTCACACTTCTGTATTCAAACCAAATTTTAAAATTCTTTCACATGTATCTTTTAACAATTGATTTAGACAAAATCACATGGGAAGGTGACCCAAGCGGGGTGTTTTCAGTAGAATCACTCAAAAGTATAATTGATAGCGTCGTCTTCAATCCGATCGACTCTATTTGTTTCTGACACAAATGGCTTCCACCTCGTGTAAATTGCTTTTTATGGAAATTGTTTCTTAAAAGACTCCCAACAAAGGTGTGTTAAGCCAATAGAGGGGTTAATATTAGCAACACTCAATGTGCTTTTTGTGGCATAATCTTCAACAACGGTAGTATATCAGTGTCGTTTATTCATTTAAACAAGTATATGGGACTATAAGAGAAACACCTAGAACTCACCTGATATGAAGAATCCGAAGATCAGAAGAGTTGAATCGGTGAGATCAACAGAGATAGGGGTGTACGTTCGGGCGGTTTATGGTTTAGTAGGGTTAATCGGTTTGGGTTATTTGGTTTTTTAAAAAAATATTGACCAACCAATACCCAAACCATATTAATTAAAACTAAACCAAACCAACTATATAAGTAATCGGGTTATTTGGATCGGTTCTCCATAAAACCAAATAAGAAAATGATCTATAAAATGTATTTGTCTTTAACATTATTAAAACATAATAAAAATCCACACCAAGGTTATATCAATATCATAATAATAAACTAATCAATTCATACTCAAAATTTAAGGAAAACCAAATAAACTCAAATCTAAAGAACCATTCATCATACTCACTGCTCTATCTCAAATAACACTCAAATGACATTGTTATTATTCGGTTATTCGGGTGGAAACCGTATAGTTAATCTTGAACCCAAATCCGAACCAGAAAACCGTATATTATTTTTAGGTTACCTATCATAATTAGTACTTGAAACACTTGTATAGTTTACTATAAAACTTGTACACTGTGATATAGGAAGTAAAAATTATGGTGCAGAAATAAATTCCATCATATATATATATAAATATAAATTACACCACAATTAAAAAATGAATTAGCTGGGCTAAGAATTTAAGAAACAACAATTCACAAGGCCTAACCCAAACATTTGATCCAAAATAATCCACACCTATAAATCATTGTCATGTATGATATCTAGGGTTTATTGTTTGTTGATCAGCGCAGGCAGTCGGTAGGTATCACCGTATCAGCTCAAGGAAAATGGTGAAGGGACGTCAAGGAGAACGAGTCAGGTATAAAGCTTCTCAATGAACCCTAATATTGTAATCGTATTCAAAATCAATTCGGAACTCATTATTTTTGCGTGATTTCATTTTCTATTCCAGACTCTACACCAGAGGAACAATTCTCGGCTACAAGAGGTAAATTGAAGTTCATGATTGATTTAGCTACCACAAACTGCCTTACTTGCTTACCGATACTGAAATTGAAATCATAAATTTGTTGATTTTTAGGTCGAAATCGAACCAGTACCCAAATACATCGTTGGTTCAAATTGAAGGAGTGAACACGAAGGAAGAGGTAGGATGGTACCAAGGGAAACGTTTGGCGTACATCTACAAAGCTAAGGTGAAGAAAAATGGATCACATTATCGATGCATTTGGGGGAAAGTTACTAGGTCTCATGGTAACACTGGTATTGTGCGTGCTAAGTTCACCTCCAATCTCCCTCCCAAATCCATGGTAATATACATTGAACAATGATTTTTAGCACCATTTTTTTGTGCTCTCTAGTGTGAAATTTGTATTAAACCGTGTTGCTTTTGTTTTGCAGGGATCTAGGGTTAGAGTGTTCATGTACCCGAGTAACATTTAAGGTATAATTTTATCTACTGTGCTCATTTTGTTTTACTTCTGTGAATGAAATAGATTTTACTGAAATGTGTGACATGATAATCATAACTTAATTCCCGAAGAAAATTACTGAAAATAATTCCTGTGATGTTATTGCTAAAATAACTAACTTAATATAATCCCTGTTATAATGTTTCTTTGCAGTTTTATTGAAGAAAATTATGGAGAATGTTGCTGCTGGTCATCTAGTCTTTCTTATAGTAGTTGTTTTGGCCATTTGTTATGGAAGATTATTATTTGTTGCATGGAACATTGCTAGATCATTACAATTTCTTGTACCTCTTTTGAAAAATTCAAGACCACCTTTTCTAATCAAGTTTTTTTTTTTCTTTTAATTACAGTTTATCATATAACGGATCATTTCAGTTCCATTCATGAACGTGCTTAGCTAGAAACTTCAATTATGAATTTACTGATGAGTTTTGCTAGAATGTGCTCTATTTGTATGTCTTAACAAATATTAAATGCGCCAAAACTTTAATTATGGATTCAAGGTCGCTGTTGACAAATTGAAGTAGATTATGTGTTTAAAAAAATAAATATTAAATGAGCCAAAATTTTCATTCGTTGTGTTCTAGAGGTACATTTAGGGGTTGTTTGATTCTACAATATGAATGATTAAGAAGTCTTGTTTGGAACTTGTTTTGAATGTGATAATTTTTTTAAAAGGATTCTACTGGTTAATGGTTCAACATATGTTCTAAGGTAGAATAATTCATTAATTTTTTGCTGACTCATTAAATATATTATTCATTGAGAAACAAACATTGTATGTTAAATGATCTAGCATTCTGAGCTAAATGATTTCATTAAGCTGCAAATAAAAAATAACTTAATTATTAATTGATCTTATAAATATAATTTAGTATAGTCGGCATTAATTGTGTTGTGTTTTGTTAGTTTTACCATTTTCAAAGGATTGGAACAATTTTCTGTAATTTATGATAAATTTTATTATTTTACAGACAAAATTAGTAAAAAGTAAAAAAATACCAAGATTTATGACAATTTTCAATTATGCTGAAAGAAGTTAGATTTTTTTTTAAACTAGTACAAAATAAAAAGAAAAGGTAATTGATTTTTTTTTCCACATAAACATTAACTCTTGCACGCACAAAACCATGCAGAATCGTTATCAGTCATCCTGAAAACACGACCCACCACCCCCTTCGTCATCCTCTGTCTCTCAACGATCTCACAATTTCACTTTGTTTCCTGATGATTTCTCATTGCCCTAATCATGGAGGGACAACAATCAATTACTACCATTAACATCACAAAACAAGCAAACTAACATTCAATTTCGTAAAAAATGTCGACAATCAAGAGCCCTCCATCAAGCAAATTCTTCACCTTCGGGCTCGTATCATCATGGTACTCATCAAACATCGGCGTTTTATTGCTCAACAAATACTTGCTAAGCAATTACGGATTCAAATACCCGATTTTTCTCACAATGTGTCACATGTCATCATGTGCGTTGCTCAGCTACATCGCGATTGCATGGATGAAAATGGTGCCTTTACAAACAATCAGATCTCGTGTTCAATTGATCAAAATATCCGCTCTGAGTTTAATTTTCTGTGCATCGGTTGTGAGTGGTAATATATCGCTTAGGTTTTTGCCTGTTTCGTTTAATCAAGCAATTGGCGCTACGACGCCGTTTTTCACAGCGGTTTTTGCGTATCTCATGACTTTGAAGAAGGAAGCTTGCCTTACTTATATAACCCTAATTCCTGTTGTTACAGGTGTTGTTATCGCTAGTGGGGTACGCAATTTTATAATCCTTCATTGAATTGGCCAAATTGTTCATGAATCTAAACAAATCGTATCTAAGAGAGGTTAATTAATCAATCTAGGAGTCGTTTAAACAACTGATTTCAGGCAATTTTGTTCCGATTTTGATTACATTTTGTTGCTAATTTGAATTGTTAGGGCGAGCCAAGTTTTAACCTATTTGGATTTATAATGTGTGTTGGTGCAACTGCTGCTAGAGCACTCAAAACAGTGGTACAAGGAATCCTGCTTTCATCCGAAGGGTAATTAAACAAATCTTCATTACAACATCCGTTAATTTGTATTAATTTGTATTACTAACAAGTAATTACTGATTAATTTTCTCAAGTGAGAAGCTCAACTCCATGAATCTCCTTCTGTACATGGCCCCAATTGCTGTCATATTTCTGCTTCCTGCAACAATTTACATGGAAGAAAACATTGTTGGTATAACAGTAGCACTCGCTAGACAAGATTTTCGAATCGTTTGGCTCTTAGTTTTCAATTCTTCACTTGCTTTTTTTGTCAATTTGACCAACTTTTTGGTCACCAAACATACCAGTGCTCTTACACTTCAAGTAAACCAACCATTTTCTCTTTTTGCTCATTTTTTTCCAGATTTTATGAAGTTTTATGTAACATAAATAAATCGGTTGCTTGTTTCAGGTTCTTGGAAATGCAAAAGGTGCAGTAGCAGTTGTTGTGTCGATATTAATATTTAGAAATCCAGTTTCTGTTACTGGGATGGCTGGCTACACACTTACAGTTATTGGTGTTATTCTTTACGGTGAAGTTAAGAAACGTAGTGCCAAATGAGACAAATGTTTTTTATTTTTTTATTATAGATTTTTTTTCATTTTGTAGTTATGAAATTGATTCTTCTGATAAAGATTTGTAGAATTAATCCCACAAAAGTACATTATCATTTTAATATCAATTTATAAGATTTAAAGATTGTAGCAAATGATATTGATGATAATAAATAAAAGAAAATATGTTTTCATAAATCCAGTGAATCAATAAAAAACAAAAGAAAGTTGTTAAGTCTGAAAGCTTAATCCATAATCATAAAATCATCAACAATAACCAAAATTAAAACAAACCACAGCCAAAATAAAACAAACCAAAAAACCTTGTTCATAAGATGATTGCTTGTTGATCAAGCAACTGTTTTCATTCTGGAATAGAAGCTGCAGCTGCTGTTGCTGCTGCTGCAGTTGTTGCTGCATTGCGTTTGATGGATGCTGACTTAATGAGATGATTGTAACTGCCCTTTTCCTTAAATAACTGTGAGAAATGATGCTTGCAGTACAAGATTCCTTCCAAAGCTGCATAGTTTGATGGAGATAAAGAGCAGCCTCCATGAGAGCACTTGAAACATGATTTGTGGTATGCTTGATTCTCAACCGTTACCTGAATCCATTAAACATTTTAAGAACTTGCATACTTTTGTATATAAAAATAAGAGTAAATTACAAAGATGGTCCCTGTGGTTTTACGAATTCTCCGATTTTGTCCCTAAATTTTGTTTTCCTGATTTTTGTCCCTATGGTCTTCATATTTCATATTTTTTGTCCATTTTGATCTAAAATGACCAAAATACCCTTAAAAAATTCAGGACTCTTTAACAAATAAATTAAAATAAGGGTATTTTGGTCATTTTAGGTAAAAATGGACAAAAATATATGAAATTTGAAGACCATAAGGACAACAATCATGAAAAAAAGTTTAGGGGCACAATTAGAGAATTCATAAAACCATAGGGACAATTTCTGTAATTTACTCTAAAAATAAAATTAGAGAAAATGATATCGGGTCAGGAATTTGGATGTACCTTTTCAAGAGGATAAGCGGTTTTGCCACAAGTAGCACATTTTTCTTGGGTTCCCGAGAACATGCCAGCAGCTTTGCTAGCCGATTTTGTCTACAGATAAACAGATTTAAATTAAAAATGCTACTAAAATAATAAAATATCCAATTATATTTGTATATAAAAAAGGTGAAAGATTTACCAGCATTGGAGAATTCTCAGCTGTCTTTGCAGCTGTAACCATCAGAGGTTAAAATAAAAAAAATAAAAAATAATAAGTAATTAACAAACGATGAGAAAATGACGTACGTGACTGAAAGTTTTTGTTGAAATTGCCACTTTCCTTGAAGAGTTGTTCAAAGTGAGGCTTGCAGTAAAGCACACCTTCCATTGATGAGTAGTTGCTCAGCTGAGACATGAATATAAAATACATTTATTCATATGTGAATAAGTATTATGAAGTATATGATTATATAAGACAAGAATACTTTATTCATATATGATTATTCTGAATGATTGTCAAAGTGAGTGGCAGAGATTTCATCTCACAATCTCTACCTTTATTTTCAACTCAATGTAACCAACTTCTATGTTCAACATTATGCTTGTTAAGAGATTGACTATGAGGTTAAAATAGGGATTTTATGGATTCTGTCTATTCAAATTATGGGTATTTTAGACATTTGATTGAAAATTATAATAATCTTACATTAGACAAACATGTGGCAAGAAACTTGGATTAGAATGATGAACAGTTAACAAACATCTTTGATCCATACAATCCACACATTAAATCAGGAACTAATTAATCGTATAATTAAATTAAATCTTTTTATATATGAACAAAACATCATACCTTAAGGGTACCTTTGCAATGGCTACACTTGAAGCAAGATTTGTGATAATCAATACCATCAGCAGACAAAAGCTCAACTGGGTAAACTGTCTTCCCACAAGCCTTGCACTTTTGTTGTGTTCCAGTAAAAGACATAATTACCCTTCGGATCTGATCTTGATCTTGCTCTTGATCTTTTACCCTACCACCCTGTTATAACAACCAATCACATGTCAAATCTTTATACCAAAGATTCAATCAAATACCACTTCTGAAAAAAGTAACCCCTAAAACTTTTCACCCGATCTGACACAAAAATGAGCATAAATCTTGTCAAAATTGCTTTTTGTTTCAAATATGAGTTGGGTTTATGTTAGAAAGCGTCAGTTTCAAGAATCATATTTTAACAAATTGTTGAGATGAGTGGGGTTTTGCTGGTATCGTCAATTTCGAGAACACGTGAGCTTATAATTGTAAAGATCTAATCTTTTGTAACCCCATCTCAATCAAATTTGCTTTCCAAACATGAGTTGGGTTTGTTTGATATCATCAATTTCAAGAACAATACGAACATAAATTTCTAAAAGCAAAAAAGATTAGATCAATTTGCGAACATACCTTGATAAATTGAGACTTTTGTTGAAATTTGAGTTGGATTTGTTGATCGGGGTCAAAGTTGTTTTGATTTGCAGAGATGAAGAAGAATACAGAGGTCAAATTATGGGGAATGTTTGAAAGGTTGTAAAGAAATGGGTTTTTCGGGAAATGAGTAAAATATTTATATATTAGGCAATCTTGGGGCAAAGATGTGCTTTTTGCAGCGTAGTGGATGGAAGCGAAGAGGATGATAATGGAATAGATGAAAAGATTCTTCACTTATCTACAAAACCAGTCCCTTGAGTATCCCCCAACATGCATTTATGGTCATCTAACTTTTACTTTGACACATTTGGGTCTAAAATAACGGTGTTAACGATTCGGGTTGAGTCGAGTATCAGAAAACTAGGGTTTGACTCGTTTACTTGGATCTAGTTCGAATCGAAAACGAATACGTTTTTGAAATTGTATTCAAGCTCGAGTATTTATATATTGTTCGAGCCCGAGCTTAATATTCGTTTATGATTCAAATTTCTTTTAGTGAACTAATTTACAAATTCGAAAACTCTTTTATGAAATCTTAGGTTTAAATCTTAGTTTTTCTAATATGTAGCTTAACATGTGCCTAGGAGGCACATATTAGAAAAAACCCAAATAAAAAATACGTACTTATACATTTAGGTCAAAAAATTAATTGTGAGATGTAGATTAATTGTGTAATGTATACTCAAAAACGTTTTTGGTATTTAATGACAGTTAAATTATTTTATTATTATTTAAATTTATAGCTATTTTATTTATATTGAACTGATAAACAATTTTATATATCAGTTCCCCTAATAAAACCAAAACTAGTGGGATATATTGAATGGGTTTTTATACTTCTATATTTCTTTGTTTATAAGTGAAGAACAAACATGGCCAGGTTGATGGCGTCGACTGTACATTCTGTATACAGCTCAAACTACTAAAATATTATAAACACAAATACACAATATTCTTTACATATATTTATGCTTAATTTTGTTATATTAATTATCTTAAATTATTTCTTAATCTGAAATACATAATACGTATGTGCCACGTGTGCCATATGACAATCATAACGTCTGGCAACTCAAGATATTATTCGTTTGGCGTTAGAGATATATTAAGCCAAAGTTGTCACCTTTTTTTTAACAATACAAAATCAGATTCAAAGCATCTAATTTTATAAAAATAGATAATTAATACGAGTAATTATAAAGAGATTATTAACAAGGGAAGCTACATTGCACTAAATCCAAAAATTAATACTCCGTAATAATTAGTGGGGTTGTAAAGAGGTAATTATATTATGGTCTGCACGTCAATATTCCTTTTTATAGGCACAACTAGGGAGTTCGTTTGGATAATTTGAATATATCCGAACTTAATAGGTAAATCCAAATAATTTTTGGATTTTAAATGTTCAAACCGAACCGTCCAAACTAATTTAAATCCAAACCGATCCGAACCAAATTACAATTTGGTTAGTTTGGTTTTGTCCAAACCAAACCGTATTTTTTCTTAATATACTTCACAAGATTACAAAAAAGTATATAACACAACTAGAGTTGTGTTCTAGGTAGTCCAAGTGTAACATCCTAAAACTGGCCTAGTTGTTTTAGGTATATAATGATATTTGATAAATATATATCTGACCTTATGTGGAATAAATTGATTAAGTGTTAGATGAATCGTTTGACCTTTTGTCCTTTTGTGATATTTTAATCAAGGGATTAAAATATCTGTTTTCTGAAATGTTTAAATGAAAATGTGATTTTTATATCTTTGGATTCTCCTTTTAATATCGTCTCCAGAAATGCTTTCGTTTTTAAAATTGGAGTCCGTTTGCTATTTTAAATAAATTAACTACGAAAGGGACTTTTAGATTGTATTGCTTAAAACTGAAAAAGTCAAGTGGGGCCCTCTTGGTGGGGGATCGGCAGCCTTGGGAGAGCATCTCCTCCCCACTTTTCTCCTTCTTTACCACTTGCCATCTATCTCTTTCTCTCTCTACGTCTCTCTCTCCTCTCTCTCTCTAAATCTTCTTCTTCTTCTTCTTCTTCTTCTTCTTCTTCAAGTTCTTGGGGTTTTTGGAAGGTCTTGTGCTCATTTCTTAGTCAATCATTAATCCGAACCCGTTTTTGGAAAGCTCTTGAGGTAAGCTTCAACCTATATGTGTTTATTTTCGATTCCATGATAGTTGATAAATTAGGGTTTATGTGTTCTTGAGATTTGGTTGGTGATTATGGTGTTAAATGGTATGTTAAGTGTTTATGCAAAGTTTGACATGTTTTGTTGTATGGGTACAAGTATTTTAGCACAAGGTACAACTATTTTAGCAAGATGTACAAGTTAGGGTGTTTATACTAAAAGTAGGTTATGTGGGTTTTGACAAACCTTGGAGTTCTTGTTGTTTAAATGCTTGGAATTGTTCCTTAGGTTGAGAAATCAAGTATTGGATGTTTTGGTGGAATATGACTTGTTTGGGTGAGATTGTTAGTTAAAACAATTGTTTAAGTTTTGTAGGAATTATGAACCAATTATTGTGCTAAATGACTAATTGGTGGAAACATAGTATTGATGTGTTTTTGCGGGTTTTGGTGCTTGGATATGTTAACATGATAGATTGGTTATATTAGTTATGAATTATGTCAAGATTAGTGAGATTATGGAAATGCTAGTTGGTGTTTGGATGTTCTAGGTTAAAATGATTAACTAGTAAATGGGAAGTAAAATACATAGATTGTTGGTGACTTGGAACTTGAGGAATTGATATATGATTATGACTTGCTAAATGTTGTTTAATGTCATGGTAAAGTTCATTGTAAGATTAAGAGGTAATAATTGGGCATGTTCACAATTATGTGATTTTTGACCCGTTCGGGCCAATTGGTAGTAAAATGACTAAGACACTTGAATTGTGAAAGTATAAGTATTTGGGCGGGCTTATGTGATTAGAAATGTTATTGATAACAATTGGTAAATTGTAAGTTGATGATATGTTTATAGTGGTAGGATGTATTATTGTTTAATAATCCGGTTTGACCCGTTTGAATGTAAGACTTGCAAATGACTAGTTGACTTGTTATTGTAAGTGTAAATGGTCATGCCATGTTTATATGATGGTTTAAGTGTTTGGCTATTTAGTTAGTGCAAGTGTTAGTGTTAAATGTATATTTAACATTTGCTTATAATTTGGTGGAATTATATACTAATTCGGTATTCCTTTGGTGTACAGGAATCGGGATCGTGACTCAGAAACATTAGACCTCTGAGTTCGACAAGTAGAAGGTTTCGGTGAGTGGATTTAATCTCCAACTTGTGTTCGGTCACAATTGGTTCGGTATATGCATACTTGATGAAAAATGCAGGAACATACCAGACAAGGGGAGTTCGCGTCGCGAACTCCACTTAGCGATCGCGAAGTAGCTCTAGTGGATTTGGTTGGTTGTCGCGAACTAGATCACGATACGAGTTCCCGACGCGAACACTAGTTCGCGATCGCGAACTAGAGTTCGCGATTGGGAACTCAGTTGTGACGTTTTTCGCGGTGTTTTTCGTACCTAGTCTACTTGTTATGTATGCCCAGTGTTAGGGAATACCATACATGACCATGGGCACTAGGTGAAGAGACTTGGCTTGATTGCAAGCAACAACTCGGTGTGTTGGTTAGCCGAGGCTCGGTGTGTGTTAATCCGAGGTTTGAGAAGTCACTGCGCTGGGCATCGGGTGTCGACTAAAGGGTATCCTACCTTACCTGTATTTGTTGCATGGTTAAGGGAGGTTGTGGCCCGGGTGTTGGGCACGAAACGCTATCGGTTACCGTGGTTTGGCCGACCATGGTTTAAGGCTCCGGCAGGACCCCGATCTTCTCGAACAAACAGTGTTGTCCCCAATCGGAGATGTTTTAGAACTTCCGTGTTTTAGTGGACGGTGATTCGTAGTTATGTGGCCTTTAGACCGTAGGGATGTCTATGCTAGCTTGTTGGGCTTTACAGATTTGTAGATTATGTTCATTCACTTAGCTTTGTGCTAATCCCTCCCTCGTTGAATCTTTTCAGGTTGATCGGTGCTTTGGACGGGATGATTGACCAAGCTCCGTTTGATATGTTTTAAAAGTGAGCCATATCGTTTGAGTGACACCGTTTGTATTGTTTAAGTAATGTTCATTTGGAAGCTTATTGTGGGACCTTGTTTGTAAACTAAACTAATCTAAGATAACTATACTAACCTAGAGGATAACCTAATCGCCTTCGGGCATTTAAAAAAAAAAAAAAAACGCTTCCTAAATTTTGCGGTGTTACAATTTGGTATCAGAGCTTCGGTTTGGCGATGGATACACGGGGTTGGCGTTCCATTCCCAAATCGTGGCTCAAGTTTGGTCAAGCATTCCGGACGAGCGGGATTAGAGCAACGGTGAATGAAGCTAGTTGTAGTTAGTATGTAGTTACTAACGATTTAAACTAAGCTTTCGTGAGTTATTGTGATTGTTATAGATATGACAGGTAAAGAGAACCCGACCCCCTTGGCCCTAGGAAATGTTGACACATCAAGTAACGATGCGGGAGCTACTTGGGGAGCATATATACGCACGTGGGGAAAATGAAGTACATTAGAGGAGGTCAATTTGGGCAAGATGGAAGTTGACCTTGGGAAAAGAAAATGGGTTGTGGGTCAAGGACGGGGGGGGGCGGTCGGGGAATCTTCACCAACCGTGGACCGACAATGATAGCTCGGGTATGCTTTAATAAACTCAATACTTGTGTTTATGTAGAATTGTTAATTGAGAAGATTGCTTAGCTAAGGTTTGTGAAATGTTGTGTTGAACTGAATTGCTTACCCGTGGTGTGTTATGTCACTTGAATTAGAATAATTGATTGTTTGTTGATTTGTGATATATCTTATGTGTCAGGAGTTTTGTAGATATAAGTGATGTATGCTTACATGTTCCTTTTGTTGAAACTTGGACTAAGTTTAGATTGACATGATGTGTGGATTAGTCTAGTTAATTAAAGTTATGAATAAATGTTATAGAAGATTGAATCTTTTCTTGTTTGTCGGGACACATATAGTGTCTCGGTGGTTAAAGTTGCTTGTTTTCATATTGTGCAAATTGATGACATGTTGATTGTGACTGTTTGTTTGTTCCTTCACTTTAGGAGAAGCGAAGAGAATCGGTTGTATGTCGGTTTCGGTCACAACGTATGTGACCATGGATCAAGTTGAGTATAGTAGTAACTAATGTAAATGTGGGAATGTGATGCTTGTAATTAAAATGGATGGAATTGTATGCGTGAATTGAATAGTCCAAGTAGGACTAGTGTTTGTTATGTGAAAAGTGAAATTTTAGTGTGACATGTCGGGTCACATGTAGTGACTTGTATAGTGAGAATCAGGAAATGTTTGTGCAATGTGGACAAATTGATGTTTGCTTTTGTTATAGACAGTAATTGTGGCAGATAGTCGGTGATAAATGTTGGAATGACCTGAAATGTTTTGATGCAAACCTGATTGGTTTTCTATGTTGAATTTGGATTCTGAAAAGTGACTAATGAACTGTATGTGTAGATCTTTTGAGATGACTTGTGATAATAATAATTGAAGATAAATGAGTTTGTTAAATGATTTGCATTGATTGTGAAATTGTGTGAGAAGAGTTTGAAAGGGTGATTTATACTTAAATCTAGTGTTTAGATTTAAATGATTGTATAGAAATGATTTATGTTAATAAAAATTGATCATATTTTAAATTGATGATTCTTAAATTGCTCAAAGTGATGACGATGTTTTATTGATTGTAATAAAAGTTGTTGAATTGGAATTTTGAGGTTTATGACTTAGGGGATACGTTTCTAGATCAAATATCATGATAGAAATGATAAAAGTTGCTTATGCTTAATTGTGAATTGAACGGTTGGAATTACCTTATTATTTGGATGTTAATAGGTAAGCGTTAAGAACTAGTTGAATTGTGAATGGTTGACTTGAGGTCTAAGTAAAAGTTGACAGGTAATTGAAAATGCTTATTAGTCATCACATGAGTTTGACATGTTAATGAACTGTGAATTGTATGTTTGAAATTGGTATGATAAATTTCTCAATGTTGACCCGTTAAAGGAAATTAGTGTCAAGACTTGATTGAATGTTTTTGGTTGCTGGACCTTGATTATGATGATAATCGTTGCTAATTGTATAAGTTGGGTTTGTTAAATACTTTAAACATGTTATGGGTGTAATAAAACAATTTTTTGATAATAAAACTTGTTTTTATCTGTTAGGTCATAGGTATGACTAATTGGGTATAAAAGTTGTTGCTATTTTTATTGCCATGATTGTAATGAGTTATGTGGGGTAGACTTGAATTGTGTAAACTGTGACTAGTTTTGTCAAAACGTGCAACTTGACTTTATAAAATTGTGTCACCCGTTTGATATGGCCAATTAAGCATGGAATATTATATGATTGTTAGAAGTATTGTTAACTAAGGACTTTGATAGTGTCACGATGAATTGCTTGATTTTGTCCAGTTTGTGCTTAGTATGCGAAAATTGATGTGACTTTAAGTTATGAAAGTGTATTTTTTTGAAAATTAGTTGATTAAGACCGGAAATTTTATTGGAGATTCTTAAAATTGCGGGTCAAGGTTGTAAATTTTGTTAGAATAAAGAAGAGAATGAGTAGATAATTGAGACTTGGGTTAACTGTTGTGACTTTGTGTAAGAAATTTCTTAAACATATGCATGTGGATCGCTTGTATGTCATGAGGAATTCTAACTCAACCATGAATGGTAGTTGATATTTGTTTATCGAGATGTTTTGAATTTGTGTATAGAGAAAATGAAATAAATTGTTTGGAATAGAGTTGTAGACGTATTGTGATTAATACTTGCTAATTGAATATTGTTGTTGGATTCCGGGGACGGAATCCTTTTTAAGGAGGGTAGAGTTGTAACATCCTAAAACTGGCCTAGTTGTTTTAGGTATATAATGATATTTGATAAATATATATCTGACCTTATGTGGAATAAATTGATTAAGTGTTAGATGAATCGTTTGACCTTTTGTCATTTTGTGATATTTTAATCAAGGGATTAAAATATCTGTTTTCTGAAAGGTTTAAATGAAAATGTGATTTTTATATCTTTGGATTCTCCTTTTAATATCGTCTCCAGAAATGCTTTCGTTTTTAAAATTGGAGTCCGTTTGCTATTTTAAATAAATTAACTACGAAAGGGACTTTTAGATTGTATTGCTTAAAACTGAAAAAGTCAAGTGGGGCCCTCTTGGTGGGGGATCGGCAGCCTTGGGAGAGCATCTCCTCCCCACTTTTCTCCTTCTTTACCACTTGCCATCTATCTCTTTCTCTCTCTACGTCTCTCTCTCCTCTCTCTCTCTAAATCTTCTTCTTCTTCTTCTTCTTCTTCTTCTTCTTCTTCTTCAAGTTCTTGGGGTTTTTGGAAGGTCTTGTGCTCATTTCTTAGTCAATCATTAATCCGAACCCGTTTTTGGAAAGCTCTTGAGGTAAGCTTCAACCTATATGTGTTTATTTTCGATTCCATGATAGTTGATAAATTAGGGTTTATGTGTTCTTGAGATTTGGTTGGTGATTATGGTGTTAAATGGTATGTTAAGTGTTTATGCAAAGTTTGACATGTTTTGTTGTATGGGTACAAGTATTTTAGCACAAGGTACAACTATTTTAGCAAGATGTACAAGTTAGGGTGTTTATACTAAAAGTAGGTTATGTGGGTTTTGACAAACCTTGGAGTTCTTGTTGTTTAAATGCTTGGAATTGTTCCTTAGGTTGAGAAATCAAGTATTGGATGTTTTGGTGGAATATGACTTGTTTGGGTGAGATTGTTAGTTAAAACAATTGTTTAAGTTTTGTAGGAATTATGAACCAATTATTGTGCTAAATGACTAATTGGTGGAAACATAGTATTGATGTGTTTTTGCGGGTTTTGGTGCTTGGATATGTTAACATGATAGATTGGTTATATTAGTTATGAATTATGTCAAGATTAGTGAGATTATGGAAATGCTAGTTGGTGTTTGGATGTTCTAGGTTAAAATGATTAACTAGTAAATGGGAAGTAAAATACATAGATTGTTGGTGACTTGGAACTTGAGGAATTGATATATGATTATGACTTGCTAAATGTTGTTTAATGTCATGGTAAAGTTCATTGTAAGATTAAGAGGTAATAATTGGGCATGTTCACAATTATGTGATTTTTGACCCGTTCGGGCCAATTGGTAGTAAAATGACTAAGACACTTGAATTGTGAAAGTATAAGTATTTGGGCGGGCTTATGTGATTAGAAATGTTATTGATAACAATTGGTAAATTGTAAGTTGATGATATGTTTATAGTGGTAGGATGTATTATTGTTTAATAATCCGGTTTGACCCGTTTGAATGTAAGACTTGCAAATGACTAGTTGACTTGTTATTGTAAGTGTAAATGGTCATGCCATGTTTATATGATGGTTTAAGTGTTTGGCTATTTAGTTAGTGCAAGTGTTAGTGTTAAATGTATATTTAACATTTGCTTATAATTTGGTGGAATTATATACTAATTCGGTATTCCTTTGGTGTACAGGAATCGGGATCGTGACTCAGAAACATTAGACCTCTGAGTTCGACAAGTAGAAGGTTTCGGTGAGTGGATTTAATCTCCAACTTGTGTTCGGTCACAATTGGTTCGGTATATGCATACTTGATGAAAAATGCAGGAACATACCAGACAAGGGGAGTTCGCGTCGCGAACTCCACTTAGCGATCGCGAAGTAGCTCCAGTGGATTTGGTTGGTTGTCGCGAACTAGATCACGATCGAGTTCCCGACGCGAACACTAGTTCGCGATCGCGAACTAGAGTTCGCGATTGGGAACTCAGTTGTGACGTTTTTCGCGGTGTTTTTCGTACCTAGTCTACTTGTTATGTATGCCTAGTGTTAGGGAATACCATACATGACCATGGGCACTAGGTGAAGAGACTTGGCTTGATTGCAAGCAACAACTCGGTGTGTTGGTTAGCCGAGGCTCGGTGTGTGTTAATCCGAGGTTTGAGAAGTCACTGCGCTGGGCATCGGGTGTCGACTAAAGGGTATCCTACCTTACCTGTATTTGTTGCATGGTTAAGGGAGGTTGTGGCCCGGGTGTTGGGCACGAAACGCTATCGGTTACCGTGGTTTGGCCGACCATGGTTTAAGGCTCCGGCAGGACCCCGATCTTCTCGAACAAACAGTGTTGTCCCCAATCGGAGATGTTTTAGAACTTCCGTGTTTTAGTGGACGGTGATTCGTAGTTATGTGGCCTTTAGACCGTAGGGATGTCTATGCTAGCTTGTTGGGCTTTACAGATTTGTAGATTATGTTCATTCACTTAGCTTTGTGCTAATCCCTCCCTCGTTGAATCTTTTCAGGTTGATCGGTGCTTTGGACGGGATGATTGACCAAGCTCCGTTTGATATGTTTTAAAAGTGAGCCATGTCGTTTGAGTGACACCGTTTTGTATTGTTTAAGTAATGTTCATTTGGAAGCTTATTGTGGGACCTTGTTTGTAAACTAAACTAATCTAAGATAACTATACTAACCTAGAGGATAACCTAATCGCCTTCGGGCATTTAAAAAAAAAAAAAAAAACGCTTCCTAAATTTTGCGGTGTTACACCAAGGGTTTTGTATAGTCTCAAGGGACAAATCCTAGTCATTGGATTAAAATGGTCAAGATCAAATCATAATGTTTCAAACACATGTGTTTCAAGTCACGACCCCCACCACCGGTCACCACCACCGACCACCGCCAGCCGCCACCTCCATGGTGGTGGTGGTGGTGGCTGACAGTGAAGGTGCTGGTGGTAATGGGGGTGGTGGTGGTATTGATGTATAGAAACACATATGATTCAGTAAAACACAGGTGTTCCAAAATACAAACGAGCATATTACTTCGAAGCACATGTGTTTCAAGTCACGAAACACATGTGTTTCACTAAAAACATGAGTTTCTAAAACACAAGGGAGCATACGAACTACGAAGCACATGTGTTTCAAAAGGTGAAACACATGTGTTTCACTAAAAACATGAGTTTCTCGAACACGGGGGAGCATACGAACTACGAAGCACGTGTGTTTTAAAAGATGAAACACATGTGTTTCAAACACATGTGTGAACACACGTGTTTCAAGTCACGACCACCACCGCCGGCGGCCACCTCCGGCCGCCGCCGCCGTCTCTGGCCGCCGGAGGTGGGTGGGGTATTGATGTATTGAAGCACATGTGTTTGTATGGTTTGAATCTTGATCTTTGACTTTTTCTTGATCGAATGGCTATTAATTGTCCCTTGGGACTAGATAAAATCATTGGACTATCTTGAACATTTCTCAACATAACTAATACTTCCTCTGATTCAAAATAAGTGACACACTTTCCTTTTTATGGTGATTCAAAATAAGTGACACACTTTAAAAAATTACCTTATTTGGCAAAAAATAATGGGACCCACACCCACTAACTATCTACTTTATAAAGTGAAATGACTCATTTACCCTTACTTTTTACTTTTAAACATCATTAATCCTACTTTATTCAAAAAATGTGGGACCCATTCCCCACTAAGCATCCAATTAATCTAATTTAATCATCATTATAATCTTTTACCTTAAAAAACGTGAAACTCAAAGTGTGTCACTTATTTTGAATCGGAGGAAGTATTAAGATTAATATGCACAATTTCAAAACAATAAACTACTTTATACATAAAAACAAGTCTAATCATAGCTTGTGACTTTTCAAACCATGAGATATTTTGTTAATTTACATAGTCCATAAATATTTGATTTTTTGGGAATGGGCTAGAATCGTTGGATATATATTTAAATATATGTATATTACTATTTGGATTTTTTGGACAATCCTGATTTTACAATCAAAACCAAATCCAATCCGAAAACCAAATTATTAATTTGGTTCAAGTCCAAACCGATCCAAAAAACCAAAAAACCAATCCAAGCGATCCAATCCAAATTGTCCATTTAGACAATCCAATTATATCCGAATAATGAACACCCCTAACCACAACTTTCATTTGGTATCAACTTCGCCCCGATATGCCATTTGACTTCCATCTCGTTTACTTTTATTCATCTCCTTTATCAACTTTATGATGGAATTACAAAATCTTGTTTAGTAAATAATATTTACCTCTTAATCATTTCATGTCTTCATAGTATTCTTAAAACTGAACCTAAAAAATAACTCCAAATGATAAAAGTTTAAATCGACAATATTCTTACATAGCATTATGAGGGTTATTATTGATTTATAAATACTTAAACAGGGTATTTTATTGTTGTATATCTATACTAGTTTATGGATAGTATGGTACTGTTGTTTAAAAAAAAATCCATAAATTCGATTTGGACAGCAGATTTGTTCGATCTAGAACATAGATAAAAAGTGGGGCATTAATGTATAAAGCGTAGGATAGAACGTGCTTTTTTCCAGGACATAATAATAAGAGTGCCCCCAGTAGATTGATTGCGCATTATTGCTCCCTCACAGCTAATTGTCTATTTCTTTTCCTTCTATTCTTTCATCTTGTGCTAAAGGATTGTTACCGAAAATCCAAACTAACCTACAATCAATTGCCTATTCATAATGTGCAAATATACATGACTCACCCAATAGTTGTGGCTATGAGATTGTCACAACTATTGCTTTTTGAACCGTGGCCTTTTGCTTTTTGTTGCACGGATGTATCTATCCATTACCAATTGGGCTACATACCATTGACTCTATCTTTTTTTATTTATATTATATGTATCTAAAATAAAGCACACGGGTTTGATTCAAGCTAGATAATTCTTATTGATTCAAGCTATTGTATCCTTTGTGATTGGCCAAAATACATATTAGTACCCTGAACTTGGCTAACCGGGTGCTCTACTACCCTGAATTATTAAATGTACACTATACTACCCTGAACTTGGCAAACCGGGTGCTCTACTACCCTTAACTTGGAAAATCGGTTAATTTTAGGCCTTGACTCACTTAAAACATCACATGCCTCTCCAATCACTCTCATTTCGTTATAATTTTACTCTATTTTTACCATTTTATGTATATTTTGATGTGTTCTGTCACAATTAGTAAAATATGACAAATTTTGGTTCAAATTTAAGCTTTTGCAATTTGTTTAGAATTAACCGAGTTGCAATTTTGTAATCTGTCAGGCTTGCAATTTTGCGATTAACCGAGTTGCAATATGTTTAAGGTTTTGCAATCTATCACAAATTTTAGTTCCAATTTAAATTTTGCAATCTGTTTAGAATCTGTCACGGGAAAAAAATTAATAAAATATGCAATCTGTAACAAACTTTGGTTCTAGTTTAGTTTAGTACTCATTTTATAATTTTGGATCCATTATGTACATGTGCAGCCGTCAATTTCTAACGGATTGAGAGTGATTGGAGAGACATGTGATGTTTCAAGTGAGTCAAGGCCTAAAATTAACCAAGTTGCCAAGTTAAGGGTAGTAGAGCACCTGGTTTGCTAAGTTCAGGGTAGTATAGTGTACCTTTAATAATTCAGGGTAGTAAAGCATCCAATTAGCCAAGTTCAGGTACTAATATGTATTTTGGCCTTTGTGATTCAACCTATTTTGGTGCTTCTGTTCTTTTTGTTGTTTTAATTTTGTTTTCGGGCTCCCCTTTGTAGCCCTTTTGTTCTGTACTTAGTTGCCCATTGGGCTTTTATAAAATTTCTGCTTGTGAAAAATAGTTACATTTTTCAGATGACTTGAAGTATATTATACGTGGTTGTGAGATGGATAAAGTCACAAAACAGTAAACATTAGTAATCGAGGCGATCATGGTGCTTTGACTGTTTGACACATAAAGATATATACTTCTATATATAGTCTAGAAAAAGTAACATAGAAAATGCAATTTTCTTGCAAAATCCTTTACACACAATATGGTAAGCTACTAAACTCTCGACTTAAGATTTAGGAGCAAAGAGAGGAGACCTCCATTGTAATCAGCTATCATGAATTATCTATAAAAAAATAATGATAGGTGTGGAAAATTTACGAATACACTTGCATATGTGTCATGATGCCATTGTTCTTGTTAGATGCTTCATTTTATGGTGATAATTATGATAAGATGTCGTATAATACTTAGCTTTTATAATGGAAAACTATAAATGGTACAAATATTAAACTTCGACTATTTTACTATGTGATTACGTAATGAAACATAGACAAAAATGTGACTGAAAATATAATAATTCTATTACGGACCAAGTATGCAAAATTTTGCACATACACTTCAATATTTCATGGCCATTGTTATTAATGAAAAATAAAATAGTTACATCATATTTATATACTCTATCTTTCGAATAGTAGTGATAGAATATATTGTAATTAATGTAATTTATGTATAATGATTTGGTCATAGGTTAAGTATGGTAGGCGTATAATAGGTAGCATAATTTCCTCCTTGATGTACTCTCTCTATTGTATATTTATTATGGACTTGCGGAATGAGAAAGGCAAGGAATCAATCTTCCAACATGGTATCAGAGACTTAGAGAATCCTCTACTTTTCTCAATCTCTTTCTTCCGCTCGTGTCTTTCAATTTTTGCAGACACCAAAACTCTTTTTTTTTCTTGTCTTGATTTGTTCTTCATTGGTTTCGCCTACTGCCTTCATCATGGCACCAGAAACCACAAATAACATCAACACCAACACCAAATTCCACCCAGCTCTTAGTGTCTCTAACATCCGCAATCACGTTCCGATCAAACTCGAGTTGACGAAAGTTCAATATGCAACTTGGGCGGAATTGTTTAAGATCTGTGCTCGCTCGCTACAGGTTCTTCACCACATTCTTCCTCCTGAAAGCGCCACCGGATCGACACCAAACCACACCGATGAACTATGGTATACTCTAGACGCAACAGTGTTGGGGTGGATTTATGCAACCATTTCCGAAGACTTAATCACTACGGTTATGGTTCCTGGATCATCGGCGATGGACACATGGAATCGCCTTCGCGATGTGTTTGAGGATAATAAACACGCTCGTGCGGTCACTCTTGAACAAGAGTTTTCTCATACCGTATTGGCCGACTTCGAAGGCGTTTCACCATATTGTCAACGCCTCAAAGAGCTCTCCGATCAACTCCGGAATGTGGGTGCACCGGTATCTAATGATCGTCTTGTTCTACAAATGGTTTCGGGACTTTCCGATGCCTATAACGGTGTCGGTACTCTCCTTCGTCAAAGCAATCCGTTACCATCCTTTCATCAAGCTCGTTCAATGCTTACGCTAGAAGAGGCCGGCTTAGCCAAGAAACTAGCGACGTCCTCCAATTCTGCCATGATTACCGAATCGTCTAACGGTAACACCGCCCCTAAACATCGAGAAAATTCGTCCAAAAACGGCCAGAAAAACAAGGGCAGTGGACGACAGTCGAACAATCACGGTGGTCGGGTGAATTCTGGTGGATCCTATGGCGGCGGTCAACGCCGTTCTAATGGCAATAGTAATGTTCCAGCGTTTTCTTCATGGCCCACTTGGTATCCGACAACAGGAGGTTGGCCAAATCCCTCCCCGTGGGCTTTACCTCCATGTCCTTATCCAACAATGCAGTGGGCTAAAGCATTGTCTGGGCCACCACCTCCTAATGGACGTCAAGATGGTATTCTGGGCAGACCTCCACAACAGGCCCAACAGGCCCACCAGGCTTACATGACACCTTCGGACTATGCTCCAACGGACATTGAATCGGCGTTGTACACCATGAACCTCCACCCGCCACCTAATCCGTGGGTTATGGACGCCGGGGCATCCTCTCATGTTACAGCCGACAAAGGTAAACTTTCATATCTTTTTAATTTGAGCAAACAAAAAGGTATTTTAATCGGAAATGGCCAACATATTCCAATCCTAGGGTATGGACACACAAAATTAAAACCACCTTACCCACCTTTAACCTTGAAAAATGTTCTATATGCACCTCACATTATCAAAAACTTAGTTTTGGTCAGAAAATTTACTACCGATAATTATGTTTCTGTGGAATTTGACCCTTTTGGATTTTCTGTGAAGGATTTTCGGACGGGGAACCATATAATGCGATGTGATAGTCATGGCGATCTTTACCCGCTTACTAACATGAAGTCGGTGAACTCTAATGTAGCTTTGTTGATTTCTACTTTGTGGCATGACCGTTTAGGTCATCCGGGACAACCCGTTTTTGAGTCTTTAAGACAAAACAAACTCATAAAGTGTGGTCCTCATAAGAATTTTACTTTATGTCGTTCGTGTGTGTTGGGTAAACATGTTAAGTTACCTTTTCCCACTTCTCCAAATAATACGGTCTTTCCTTTTGATATTATACATTGTGATTTGTGGACTTCTCCGATTTTGAGTAATTCGGGTTATCGATATTATATTGTCTTCTTGGATGATTTTACTAACTTTGTTTGGACTTACCCTTTGGCTAGGAAATCGGATGTCTTCTCAATTTTTGTGAAATTTCATGCTTTTATTCGCACCCAATTTGAATGCAATATTAAACATTTACAATGTGATAATGGCAAGGAGTTTGACAACAAAAATGTTATTGACTTTTGTCATCAACAAGGCATTGGTCTTCGTTTTTCATGACCATATACTTCTTCTCAAAAACGTAAACTTCGGTCACTAAATAATGTCATTCGTACCCTTTTATCTCATGCATCGGTTCCACCATCATTTTGGCCATATGCGTTAGGTATGGCCACATATCTTCAAAATGTCTTGCCAAGTAAAGTTCTAAATTTTCAAAACCCACTTTCTATTTTGTATAAAAAACAACCGGACTTGTCTCATTTACGAGTTTTTGGGTCGTTGTGTTATCCCCTTTTACCATCGACCACTCTTCACAAATTACAAGCTCGGTCCAAACCATGTGTTTTTTTGGGGTTCCCGGATAATCATCGCGGTTATAGGTGCTACGACATGCTCTCTAAAAAAATAATAATTTGTCGTCATGTGATTTTTGATGAAACTAAATTTCCTTTTGAAAATGTGTCCGCTTCTCCAACTTACGAATTTTTAGATACGGATACAAATAATTACTTTCATCATCATATTCCACAAATGGCCCCACAAACTCATGATAATACTCCATCTCAAATGGCAGACCAAAACTCCTCGCCGGTCCCACAGCCTAATAACATTTCTTCTCAAATGACCCAATAAGACCCATCGCAGGTCCCATGGCCCAACACCACCCCTAATGCTTCGCCATTACAGCCCACTCAACATCTTTCGGCCCAACATACCACTCCACCTCCACCGACCCAACAAACCTCTACTGCCACCCATCCCGTACCTATACAGCCACCACCTATACCGTCTAAACCAGTAACACGTAGCCAGAATGGAATTTTCAAACCAAAAACTCTTTTTAACCTCCACACACAACACAAAATCTCTCCCATTCCAAAAAATCCCATTCATGCCCTTAGGGATCCCAATTGGAAAATGGCCATGGACAACGAGTACCAAGCTCTTATTAAAAATGATACGTGGGTTTTGGTACCGCGACCACATAATGTTAATATTATGCGTTGTATGTGGATTTTAACTCATAAAACTCGTGCTGACGGTTCTTTTGAGAGGCATAAAGCCCGTCTTGTAGGTGATGGCAAAACTCAGCAGGTGGGCATTGATTGTGGAGAAACTTTTAGCCCGGTTGTTAAACCGGCCACTATTCGCACCGTGCTTACGTTAGCACTATCTCATGCATGGCCCATACGACAGCTGGATGTCAAAAATGCATTTTTACATGGCAAGTTGAACGAAACGGTATACATGCACCAACCAATGGGTTTTCGTGATCCACTTTATCCAGATCATGTGTGTTTACTTAAGAAGTCCTTATATGGTTTGAAACAAGCGCCGCGAGCTTGGTACTCTAGGTTTGCTGAGTATGTATCTCGTATCGGTTTTACTCACAGTGTATCGGATAACTCTTTGTTTATTTTTAGACAGGGTGATCAAATGGCGTATCTTCTTTTATATGTGGACGACATTATTCTCACAGGCTCATCCGATCAAATTCTTGACCAAATCATATCGTCTCTGAGCTCGGAATTTGCAATGAAAGATTTGGGTCTCTTAAGTTCGTTTTTGGGCATTTCGGTCACTCATCAACCCAACGGTTTGTTCCTATCACAATCTAAATATGCATCTGATATCATTGCTCGAGCTGGTATGACCACTTGCAAACCAGCAGCTACACCAGTTGACACAAAACCAAAGCTCAGTGCCAGTTCTAGCCCTCAGTTTTCTGACCCCACTTTATATCGGGCCCTTGCTGGCGCACTTCAGTATCTCACATTCACTCGCCCAGATATATCGTACGCCGTTCAGCAAGTATGTTTGTTTATGCATGACCCCCGAGACACACACATGGCAGCCCTAAAACGAATATTACGATATATCCAAGGGACATTGTCATATGGTTTGCACTTGTCCAAATCTCCTACAACAACTCTCATGTCATATACTGATGCTGATTGGGGTGGGTGCCCGAATACCCGACGCTCCACGTCAGGATACTATGTCTACCTTGGTGATAGTCTCATCTCCTGGTCCCCTAAACGACAACCAACGTTATCTCGTTCCAGTGCAGAAGCCGAATACCGGGGGGTCGCGAATGTTGTAGCTGAATCATGTTGGCTAAGAAATTTATTGCTCGAGCTTCATTGTCCTATCAAAAAGGCAACTCTTATTTATTGTGACAACGTAAGTGCTATCTATTTATCAGGGAACCCAGTACAACACCAACGTACTAAACACATTGAAATGGATATTCACTTTGTTCGTGAAAAAGTCGCACGCGGTCACATCCGAGTACTGCACGTTCCATCTCGTTACCAAATTGCCTACATTTTCACGAAAAGCCTACCACTAGTTCTATTCAAAGACTTCAGAAACAGTCTCAACGTTCATCCACCGCCGGTTTCAACTGCGGGGGAGTGATAGAATATATTGTAATTAATGTAATTTATGTATAATGATTTGGTCATAGGTTAAGTATGGTAGGCGTATAATAGGTAGCATAATTTCCTCCTTGATGTACTCTCTCTATTGTATATTTATTATGGACTTGTGGAATGAGAAAGGCAAGGAATCAATCTTCCAACAAGTAGGATATTGTAAAATGTTGTTAACTTATCATCAATTTCATTGTGTAAAATACAAAGAAGAAATCTATAGATGCTCTGTATCAATATAGTGATATACATGTTTGCCATTCCAAAAAAGCATAGTGATATACATAAACGTGCACAAACCGGTTTTAAATTAAAACCGATCCATTTTAAAACCTGATCGGATTCGGTCAAATTTCCGGTTTCCGAGTCTATTCGATCCGGTAAGTTTGAATCCGGTTCGGATCCGGTTTTGAAACTTGTTCAGGATCATGACCCGGTTTTGATTTGCACGTCTATACATATATGGTGGGGGTGGATGGGTTGACCATTTGGGCCTTGGGCCAGGTCCTTGAGGACACCAAATAGGTTACCAAGCAGAGGTTGTAAAAAACTTAGCATATATTTCCATGCTAAAAGTTTTCTATGCTGCTACCACTATACAGGGGTATGCCTAATTGTGCATCCAAAATAGGACAAAATTTCCCATTAAATGCATAATGACCTGAACATTCAACCAAATTACATAAAACACTTTTGGTATATTACAAAAATAGAAATGGAAAAGTTTTTATATTTTAATGAACAATTATATGACTGTTTTCTCCAACTAAATCAACCAAAACTCTTAAAAATAATAAACTATAATAACCAAAAGATGAGTGACATCAACCTGGAAAGAATTTACTTTTTTGAGTCATATCTTTTTTAGTAATTTCCAGTTTGAAGTATTTTTTTAAGCCTGATAACCTAGAAAAGATGCATTTCTCTATCAAATCTGGCTTCCATTTAAAAGAAAATTCAGTAAACATAACAAAACATGATTAACACCATACTAGCAACAACTTCCTAAACAGAGTTATATACCTAGCCAAATCAGTAATCACCATCAAATTCAAATCTATAAGCAGTCACTAATGGAGGGATTAAGAACAATTTTCGTCCATAATCAGAGAGGTACTCTAATCATTAGCATCCAAAAGAAAAATATGTATACCATTACCAGACACAATACCAGCAACGTGTCCGCTGCTTCCGTGGTGGATGCGCCACCGCTGTTGAAATCAATGTTATACTTCAGACTCATGTTGGGATAACAAAACCCCCAATTTTGCCCTATTCCGTCAACATTCAGACCCCTTGTTGCTGTGTCGTTTGTGTCAAACAGCTCGTAAATGTAAAGCTCCGCCACACCTTCTTTCCTCAACGGCGTTCCTTTGCCGGACCGGAGATGATTAATCAAGCCTTGCAAGTACATTTCAGAGTAAACGTCTCGTGCCTCTGCTTCATTGGAGGGACCGGAACACGGCCATCCTGTCTCTGCTACAACCACTGGAATATTCTCGTGTCCGGCGACGGCCATTGCTGCGATCACTGCATCCACCATCATATCAAACAAGTTACGGTATCTGACTCCGGTAACTGTATCCTCTCTGAAGTTATAAGCGTGCTCTTGAAAAAGTGTGAAACCGATTGGGATCTCCGGTCGTAATTTGAAGACAGAGTAGGGATACAAGCTTACAAAGAACGATGAGTTTGTTTCTGTTAAGAGATCGAGTAAGGGTTTGATAACGAATTTATTCGCCGGTTCTTGGAACTCAGCAGACGATGGCGGAAACGACGTCGTCATAATGTTGACAAACGAGAACGTCGTGGAGACGGTGATCTGGCGGATTCCGATGTCGATAAGTGAGCGTTGCACGTTTCGAATAGCAGGAACGAGTAGATCGGCGGAGGTAATATCTCCCTGAGCAAGTACATGAGTTCCGACGGAAATGGCGGTGATATGTGCTCGCGGATAGTAAGGGATAACGTGATCGTAGAGCCAATGAGTAGCGGCAGAACGGTTGCTGGAGATGAGAGGAATTAACGAGTTAGGAATGACGATGAAGAGAGAAATATTGGTGTAGGAGAAAGCTCGAATAATACTAGGGTTTGGAACAGGCAGGCGAACGGCGGTGATCTTTAACGATTGGATGAGGGAGACGACTTGCTCCGGTGGTGGGAGATTCGGTGATGAGATGTAGGTGACACCGATGGTGGTGGCGGTGACGGTGGTGGCGGGGAGTAGAGAAAAAAAGATGATGAGAGAGAGTGAGTTGGGGGACATAGTTGCAGGCTTCTGCAATGGAGGTGATTTTGGAATTCAAAAATTGCTTCTGTTTTGTGAGGGAGATGCGCAGAACGCTTGGTGGCGTATAATAGCAACCGTTGGTTGTTCAGGCGCAAGCTGTTTAGTGTGTACCTACCTCCTCGGTCTGTATTGGCGGGAGTTTACAGTTTTTTTCCTTTAATTTTTTTGGATAAATGAAATATATAATTATTTATTAAATAATCAGAATATACAAGAGGTATCCCATTCAGCCATTCTATTAAGAAATAAAGTATAAAAAGTTATTTTTGTATTAAAAAAAATGAGAGGAAGTTTTGACTACTTAATTCACTTTTATATACATACTAGTAGAAAGTTTCCCGCGCGATGCTGCGGGGCACTTCATACGAAGCCTAAAAAATGGTTTAAATAAAAAAAGTTTCAGTTGACAACATATAGTTATATACGCGACATATGCTATTATGATGATTGTATCCAAATTATTTTTATATTTAATTGTTATGTAGATTTGTATTCTTAGTTCTACTTTGTATAAGAGTATGTGTTATTCATATCAATTCAAAAAATTTTATGGTAAAAACTTTTGTATAATAGTACATACAATATGAGGAATTACTACATATTGTTATGGTAACCTAACCATTAAGTATTTCATTAATTAATAAATTAATCGCTAAAAGAAATTTTAACGCATCATACAATTAGTCACAAAATCAGTATCTTGAAATTTATATATGACGAGGATTTCTTTTTATATATTTGCAGATGTATCCTTGATTTTGATGTGTATAAGTTAACTATTAAAAAATAATGAAGAAATATAGAAAAATGGGTTCTCTTTATAAAAAGTGTATTATAAAGTTGTTGTATTTAAAAAATATTATTTATGACCAAATTTAATTTTGATTTTAAAGACTGTATTATAAAACATGTTGTATTTGTAAAGTATATATATTTTATTTGTTGACAAATTTGGTTTTGTTCTCTAAAAAATGTAGATGATGAAAACACTTGATAACATTAAAAATGTTAGACCGGTGCCAATGGTGACGGCAACTGACGGCGTCAGTTGCTGCCAACTCAGCGCCACGTCAGGAGACAAACTAACTAACACTAAACTGACGTAGTCATGCCAACAGCACTCCGTCACTTCACCAAATTTGGGTCCCACCATTTACTTTTCTTTTTCTAATAAAAATATATACAACTAATTAAAACATATACTAACTAATAAAAATAAATTATTTTCATTAAAAATAAATTACATAGATTTTTTTTTACATTAATTAAAAAAACACTGCATAAAAAAATACATTATTAAAGATTTTTTAAATATATTAGAAATATTAAAGATTTTTTAATTAAAATATATTAAAAAAATATATTAAGGGTAGTATAACAGTTTAAAAGAAAAAAAAATTACCATTTTTTTCTAATTATTACCTTTTAAGGAGTTAAAAAAAATTAAAAAAAAATTAAAAAAAATAATACTCCATCCGTCCCACAAAAAAGTTCTCATTTCCCCTCTAAATTTTGTCCCACAAAAAAGTTCCCATTTCTCAAATGGTGAGGGACCACTTAATAAAATAATATTAAAACTATGGACCCCACCACTAATTATCTTCTAAAAGCACTTTCTCTCTCCAGAAAACCTTATATTTTAATCAAAATATAACCATGGACCCCACCACTAACTATCTCCTAAATACTTGTGCCCATTAGAAATGGGAACTTTTTTGTGGGACGGAGGGAGTATAAGAGGGTAATTTTTTTTTTCTTTCTAATTATTACCTTTTAAAAAATTACCCTTTTAAGGTCTGGAAAAAAAGGAAAAAAAAAAGAAAAAATAAGTTAATTTTTAATCACCGGCGCCCTCCCTCTCGCTCGTCAGTCGTCTCCAAATCGACTGCACCTAAACCGGCGGTCCGTGCAAACGGTGGCACAACCGGCCGAAAACCGGCGGTGCCAACCGTTGGCACCTGTAACACCTCAATTTTAATACAAAATATTGGCCAAAATAAAATATTTTATAAATAGAAGAACATCCCCAAATTTGGATTTACAAAAACCTTGGTATGAAATCAGAGTATAAAAGTAGGTGTTACAAAATAGATCATAACCAAGCTAAGACTAAATCCAATCTAGTGTTCTTCTAATCTAGGTCCCGCATCTCTATCCATGCGTACCTAAGCCTTCGATCCTGAACCTGAGTACATAGCAAACAAAACAAGGAGTACGTGAGACAAAAACGTCTCGTGAGCTACATGGGTTTAGACCCGATAATAAAAATGAAATGTCACGTTTCATATAACCAATCAACATACATATATATATATATATATATATATATATATATATATATATATATATATATATATATATATATATCCAACTATCCAGTCTAGTCACCTTAATGTGACTCTATCAACCTTGCTTACCTAGCAATCACGTCTAACTATCGGGTTGCCCCCGAAGTAGCTAGAATCACAAACATATCTAGTTATCGGGACGCCCCCGAGCTAACTAGAAACAAGGTATCGGTAATAGGATCGCCCACGCTACCGATACCTGCCTTGCCCACCGGAATACGTCCAATGAGTAAGACTACTAACGTGGAAGAGTCGATGGGAAATCCATCCCAACTGCCCCTCAATCCACACCTCATGATCGGGGAGTCTCCCGTATCATCACATCATCTCAACATATCATAACCCGATGGTTATGTCTATCTAGCTCTCGCCTATCACGTCTATCATCAAACAAGTTAGTCCAATACAACTATTGGCATAACTAACTACTAACTACTAGTCTATACAAATAAGCAAATAGACCATAACACAAGTAATAAAATGTATTTTATAGGCTATGTACTCAGTAAAATTCCACACGTACTCACCTTAGCAATATGATGCTCAAACCGTGTTCTTGACACCAATCTCTTGCTTCACAATTTCACCGACTTTCCAAGATGTCACCGAAAGCCTAATACAACAATCATACAATGTTCAACATCACAATCTGTAACATCCTAAAACCGGCCTAGTTGTTTTAGGTATATAATGATATTTGATAAATATATATTTGACCATATGTGGAATAAATTAATTAAGTGTTAAATGAATTGTTTGACTTTTTGTCCTTTTGTGATATTTTAATCAAGGGATTAAAATATCTATTTTCTGAAATGTTTAAATGAAAATGTGATTTTTATATCTTTGGATTCTCCTTTTAATATCGTCTCCAGAAATGCTTTCGTTTTTAAAATTGGAGTCCGTTTGCTATTTTAAATAAATTAACTACGAAAGGGACTTGTTAGGTCACAACAACCCTGGTTTGTAATGTTAATTGATAGAATATTATACTTAGAGAAATATTAAAGTGATAACACAAGAATATGGTCAATGTATAAATCCACTAAGTGTGGCTTGTTGCGGAATAACAAGACCACTGATCAATTACAAAAGATGTGAATGTGTAAAGTAAATTGGTGAGTACTCCTTTGCAAGATGATCTCTATTTATAATGTTATAGAGATCTTACATAATGAGCAAAGGAGTAACCGAAGGACTAAGCAAGGAAAATGACTAAGATCAAGGGATTTGATCTTAGTCCGTTACTATACTGAGTATCACTCAGTCCTTCTACTCAGTATCACTATTTGATACTGAGTACTGATACTGAGTTCTAATACTGATCACTCAGTATCAGACCTAAACTTAGCTATATTATTCTACATATTAATCAAAGCTAGTCTAGGTTGCTTTGTTATCTTAAGATCCAAAGGGGTAAGGCTTTTTGCCTTAACAATCTCCCCCTATCTAATGATAACAAAACAATTACAAAGAAAAAACTAAACAAAATAAGCTACAGGCTGCAAAGTCTTCTTCTTTAGTCTTTGTTGATCGATTCAAACTCGTAGAAGACTTCTTTCTTCACATGGATGAACTCTTCTTTTTTCTTCAGTTCATCTTGCCTGTTGTTTAGTACAGCAACTATCTTTTTTCTAAACCAAGCATCTTCTTTCTTGGTTATCATCCATTTAAGACCCACCAAATGGCTGATAGGAGCTGTTGCCAAATCTGCTTCAGTAATGAAGCATTCCCTGTCATCTGAGTCAGTATACATGTATCCAGATGTTGGATATATGGTACTCTTTTGATCCTGAAAAATGAGATTAGGGGGAACAGTATATGTGGGAATTATTCTGAAAGTATTAAGACACTCAGGTTTGTTGTTCCTCATAGCTTCAGTCATCACACTGAGTGCCCTGTATTCTGCTGCATAAAGAATGCCTTTTTCATAGCATATAGCAGATACAGCCCAGATTTCATCCATCATCACTTGGGCTTCAGAAGATCTTGAAGGCATTTCCTTGATCAGTCTAGCAATTTTTATCCAATCATGAAGTCCCATATTTTGAATGTCATGGAGGAGAAACTTCATTGGAGGACTGACTGGCCCAGTACAAGTTGCAACAATTGATCTATCAACAGTTTTGACCTTTATTTTGTTGACAAACTCATTTAGCCAGTATATGTCTCTTACAGTTGGAAATGCTTTCTTCCTCAGCATACTCATCCTTGTTTCCCTATATCTTGTTCTTTGTGCCACAATGTTCCAATACTGTTCAAGTAATTCATCTCCAGTTCTTCTTACTGTATGAGATCTTCTTGGAACATCTTCAGACTCAGATTCAGGTTCTTCCTTAACAGGGAAGAACCTTTGGGCTTCAATCTCATCCTCAGCTTCACTCTTTCCCTCAGTAAACTGAGCAGATCTTCTAGGTCTTGAGATCAGAGGAGCTGGATCTTGTTCTTCACTAGATTCTGAGGACATAACCACATTTGTCATTCTTCTGGTTATTGGTCTTCTAGGAATTCTAGAAGGTCCTTCAGCCTGAGATGAGATAGATTTTCTTGTATGCTCTTCATCATCTGAGAATGATGATGAAGAGGTTTCTTTATTTGCTTCATCCAATGCAAAGTTTAAAAAATCTTCTGATTCCACTGGATGTTCTTCATCTTCATCATCAGCAATGGGCCACACAAAAGGTCTATAGACCACAATTTGTAAGTTATTTTCTTCTAGAGCAGGTGGCTCAGTATAAGCTTGCTGTGGTTGGTCAGTATGAGTCTCCCCCTGAGCAGATGGCTCAAGTGGGTCTTGAAGTTGTAATTCTGACCTTGTTCTTTGTCTTCTTCTCTCATACTGAATACGAAATGGCTCAGTATGAGGGCTTTGCTGATGTTGTTCTTGTTGTGGAGGTTGATCTTCATTCAATCTTCTTCTTTTCTCCCCCTGAGCAGATGGCTCAGTTTGATCAACCTCAGTATCTCTTTGTCTCTTCTCCCCCTTTTTGTTATCATTTGATGAGGAGGGAAGAGGATCAGTATCACCACCCATGTCCCCTTCAGGTTGTTCAAGAGTAGGGGAGGGCATGGGCTCAGTTGCAGCATCAGTATCACCAGCACCTCCTTCTCCTTCTCCTTCTTCATTGTGATCACCATGTGAACCTGGTGGAGTTTGTGGAGGCTGCTGTGGTTGTTGAAGGAGTGATACTGACTGTTTTATTAGATCAATATCACCACTCATCTTGTCCATTCTGGCTAGTATTACATTTTGAGTTTGTTGGATGGCCAGAATGTGCTGCATGATTGCTTGCAGAGTCACTTGATCTGCTGCAGCTTGAGATGCCTGAATACCCTGCACAGATGGTGCTAAAGAAACAAAAAATATAAAACTGGTTAGAATGAAAGGTTTATCAAATAGAATTGTGGTGTTGTTTAATTCTACAATCATATAAACAGAGTTTGTGAAGTCTGTATTTCATCTGGTATAGGATGAAATATTGTGGACTTGTGCATAGCATGTGTAAGAAGATTTTAGTAAAGGTGAGTGTGAAAATTTAAGTAGCTCAGTATAGGATAAGTCACATTTACTAAAAGGTTTGGGTGTGGGAATTCGAAGCCTGGGATGTGCTTCTTGTTGTTTTCAATGTTTATCACTCGGTATGAGAGTGATAACAGAAATGTGGCTAAACCCCATTGGATATTTTTGGATTTTGTGGCTTAAGGGTTTGGGATCATTTCTTGAATGATGCTACCCAACTCAAAAATAAGTTGGACATTATTCAAGCAGCACCAGTGGGTGTCAGTATGACATCAACCACCATTGTCTCTTTAAATGTTGAGACAACTGTAGACTGACAATGATCAATTAAGTGTGCTCAGTATATGAATTTTGCATAGCAGCAGTGGGCTAGCTATGTTGGCCATAAGAGGATATATATTTGAAAGATCGTTTGAGACTTTGGTCAGTATTGAGTTGGTACTGGCCAATACTTAGTCTCTATTTGGGAATGAAATATATATATATAAGTTTAAGGCTTTTTAGAAATTCATACCTGAGACTCTGTCAGATTCCCTTCGAGCATCTGCAGAGGTCGGTACAGGATCATGTGTTTGTTGATGTGCAGCACCAACATCTTCAATACCGACCCCTCTGTCATGCTGAGCACCTTCCAGTGCAGTTTGTGCATATTGAATCTCCACATCAAGAGGAACATGAGGTTCCTCAATTGGTTGAGCAGGTGGAGCTTGTTCTGGACCTGGAAGGTCAGCGGTGGCTGCAATAAAGCTTTGGGCTTGAATAGATGCAGTTAATGATGGAACATTTGCAGGCTGCATCTCCTCAGATGATAAGTTGCCCATAATGATAGGAGAAACATTCCTTCTTCTTCTTCGAAGGACCAGTGGTGTGTCTTCTGAGGACTCAGTTTCAAGAATGTTTTCAATATGAGGAGCAGCAAGATCTTGTGCAGGTGGAGAGATAGTTGGTTCTTGAACTTGTGGGACATCCTGCATCTCAATATCTTGACCTGCCTGTGCTCCATTTCCACTATCATCATCATCATCATCATCATTGTCTGACTCAGTATCAGACAGATCTTCTTCATCATTTATATGTTCTTGAACAATGGCCCACATAGGAGGACTTAGAAGAGGTTCTCCTTCTCTTGGTCTGTAAAAGAAAGTCTTCTCACTGAGTGGAGGAAGATCAACTCTTGGACTGTGAAAATCATCATAAATCTGTGTGGGCATTGAGTGTTGAAAGATGAGTGATAGAAATCTGCAGAAAGGGACATTGCATTCCCTTGTATTTGCTCGAACCAGTGTAGCTAATTCATTGAAAATTAGGCGAGCATAATCGATATTTCTTCCATAGTACAGAGCATGTACTATTTGCATCCCAAATTCGTTTATTTGGTCCAAAGCGCCCGTCTTGTGGGTCATACATCGAATGATTGTGGTGATAAGAATACCCCACATAGGACCAAATTCATTTCTTTTGATTGTGCCCGTTGTTCCTCTTCGACCCAGAAAAGGCAGTACAGAGCGTGCCTCTGATCTATCAACAAATGGGTCATACTGAGCTTGGGCGGGAAGTCTCAGTGCTTCACGAATGATTGCAGTAGAAACAAATGCCCTTCTTTGATCTCTAATTACCCACCCAGCAATCATATCTGGAGAATCGAGTGTAGCAGAGTACCAAAACTCGCATAGCATCTCTGGGTAAATTGCTCGAGGAGACAAGGTCAGTGCACGGGCAATTGGGCAATTTTTCAGAAAAGTCACAATGTTTGTGAACTCTTGGCATGCCCAGGCTTGAGGAATATTGAAATTTGCTGTGATGTTGTTCCTCGCAAACCTGGGTACTTCATTATTTCGGAATTGGATTTCCGATTGAACGTCTGGAGCAACAAA
Organism: Calendula officinalis; assembly: GCA_963853835.1. Taxonomy (NCBI): domain Eukaryota; kingdom Viridiplantae; phylum Streptophyta; class Magnoliopsida; order Asterales; family Asteraceae; genus Calendula; species Calendula officinalis. Next base: position 61,351,628 of record OY970824.1, on the reverse strand, counting down.
AGTGTAATTCGCCATCTGTGATTTTGATTTGAAAGAATTTGCTTGCTAAGAGAAAGTGAAATCGTTAATCGCAGAGAGAATTTAAGATGAAAGAAAGAAATAACAGTTAAAAAATTTGAAGTAAAAATAAACGGTTATTTATAGGAGATTTGAAAGATAATTAAGGTATTGGGAAGTAAAAACGGCTGATTTGACTGCCTTATCCTCTGCCAACGGTAACTTTCTTATTAAGAAAGGTTACCGTTTGAGCAGTATGAGGATTAAGCTCGGTGTAAGAGCCGTCATACCCCAATACCGAGTAAAAAAAAATTAATTTAAAAAAAATTTTTAAAAATATAAAAACAATTAATTTACTCTTGAAATTAATTAAAAAAAAATAAAAATTTTAAATTTTAATGATAACAGACAAGTGATACTGAGTGGTCAGTATCAACAGGAGTGATACTGAGTGCTCAGTTTTAAAGAAATTTAATAAAGATTAAGGATTCAACATACCTAATTGTCCTAGTAAATACATAAACCTTTCCTCAGGAAGAGGTTTAGTAAATACATCAGCTAATTGTTCATTTGTTGGTACATAATCAACTTCAACCTTACCTTTTTCCACATTATCTCGAATAAAGTGGTGTCTGATATCAATGTGCTTGGTTTTGGAGTGATAGACTGGGTTCTCTGTGATAGCAATAGCACTCTTGTTATCACAATGAATAGGAGTCTTATGAAAGTTGAACCCATAGTCTAAGAGTTGATACTGCATCCATAATAATTGAGCACAACAACTTCCTGCAGCAACATATTCTGCTTCTGCTGTGGAAGTTGCTACTGAATTTTGTTTCTTGGATGACCAGCCAACTAATCTTCCACCTAGGAATTGACATCCTCCACTTGTGCTCTTTCTGTCCAATCTACAACCTGCAAAATCTGCATCTGTGTACCCTTCAAGGTCAAAGTTTGAGTCTTTGGGATACCAAAGACCCAGGTTAGGAGTACCTGTAAGATATCTAAAGATGCGCTTAACTGCTTTCATGTGTGATTCTTTAGGATCAGCCTGATACCGAGCACACAAACATGTGGCAAACATGATATCAGGCCTACTAGCAGTTAAGTAAAGTAAGGAACCAATCATACCTCGGTATGTGGATTGACATACTGGTTTACCAGTTTCATCCTTACTTATCTTATCCTGAGTACCCATAGGATTGTGCATGGAAGATAGATTTTCAAAGTTGTATTTCTTTAACATGTCATGCACATACTTACTTTGATTTATAAAAGTGCCATCAGGCTTTTGTTCAACTTGTAAACCCAGAAAGTAAGTAAGTTCTCCCATCATACTCATCTGATACTGAGTTGACATTATCTTCGCAAACCAGTCACACATTGACTTGTCAGTGGAACCAAAGATAATGTCATCTACATATATCTGAATTAGTAAAATGTCAGAACCTTTCCTTTTTGAAAATAATGTTTTATCAATTTTACCTCTTGTAAACTTATTTTCAATAAGATACTCAGACAAGGTGTCATACCAGGCTCTTGGAGCTTGTTTGAGCCCATATAGAGCTTTATCAAGCTTGAAAACATAATGAGGAAATTTAGGATCAACAAAACCTGGAGGTTGTTTAACATAAACTTCTTCTTGTAGTTTTCCATTTAGAAAAGCACTTTTGACATCCATCTGATAAACCTTGAAATTCTTAAAGGCTGCATATGCAAGATACAACCTAATAGCTTCAATTCTTGCAACTGGTGCAAAAGTTTCATCATAGTCAATGCCTTCTTCTTGCCTGTAACCTTGAGCAACTAACCTTGCTTTGTTTCTGATGACAACACCATCCTTGTCCATCTTGTTTCTGAACACCCACTTAGTACCAATAATAGTTTTGCCAGAAGGAGGTGGTACTAAGTTCCAAACTTTGTTTCTTTCAAACTCTGTGAGCTCTTCTTGCATAGCCTCTACCCAATCTTCATCTAATAAAGCTTCATCAGCTTTCTTTGGTTCAATGGTAGATAGAAAACTTGAGAAAAAACAAAAGTTTGCAGTTGCTTGGGTTGGAAATTCTAATTTTCTTCTTGTTTGGACACCTTCTCCAATAGGACCAATAATGTTTGAGTGTGGATGGTCTCTGTGTTCCCTTAAATTGTTTCCTAAGGAAGCATTTGAGATAGGATCAACAATATCTTGTTGATTTGATGTGTTGTCTGTCTGATACTGAGTGGAATTCTGATCAGTATTAGACAGTGTAGGGTGCTGTTCATCTTCATTTTGCAGAGTTGATGTGGATTCTTGTGAAGTGTTGGATGTTTCACCTTCTTCATAAATAGAGTGGTTCAGATCATTAGTTGGAAACTCAGTATGAAGGTCCTCTGATATGGGAACCTCAGTATTAGACGCATTTGAGTGATACTGAGTTTGAACTTGATCAGTTTCATTAAACTTATTAGGAATAAAGTGTGGATGAAACTTAGGCTGTTCAGCAATGGAGTGTTCTGGATTGCATAGAATATCTATGCCACTTATGTCTTCACTTGCTGAGGTAGAATGCTCATTCTGATCTTCATCGAATGTGACATGAATGGATTCTACAATCATCTTGGTTGAGATGATATACACTCTGAAAGCTTTGGAGTGTGGAGAGTAGCCCATGAACACACCTTCATTTGCTTTGGGAGCAAATTTATTGAGATTTTGTTTTGTACTGAGTACAAAACATTTACTCCCAAAGATGTGGAAATATTCCACATTAGGAATCTTGCCATTGTATAACTCATATGGAGTCTTCAGATGTCTTTGGACTATAGTGGCTCTATTCTGAGTGAAATTTGCACAGTTTACAGCTTCAGCCCAGAAACTCAGTGCCAGTCCAGCATGGCATAATAAAGTTCTTGCAGCTTCAATCAGTGTTCTGTTCTTTCTTTCTACAACACCATTTTGTTGGGGTGTGTAGGCTGCAGAGAAGTTTTGAATGATTCCTTTTTCTTCACAGAAATCTGCTAATACTGAGTTCTTAAACTCAGTACCATGGTCACTTCTAAGTTGCTTGACGTTGTTGCCTTTTTGAAGTTCCTCTCTTTTTATAAAGGCAATGATTTCTGTTGTTGCATCTGACTTAGTCTTGAGGAAGATGACCCAAGTATATCTTGAGAATTCATCAACTAAGACTAGAGTATAGATCTTTTTGGCCAAAGATGGTGTGCTGATGGGGCCAAAAAGATCCATATGTATCATAGTAAGAGGTTCATTGATGGAATGATTGACTTTTGACTTGAATGAACTCTTCTTCTGCTTGCCCATTTCACATGCTGAGCATAACTTATCTTTTGAATAAGTAATTGTGGGCAATCCTCTCACCAGTTTCTTCATACTGAGCTCGTTGATATTTCTAAAATTGATGTGAGAGAGTTTCTTGTGCCATAGCCAATGTAATTCTGGCTTGACTTTAGAAAGCAGGCATACTCGAATAGTTGGGTCTATTTCAGATAGGTTGACCACATATACGTCTTTTTCTCTTCTAGCAATGAGTACAGGCTGCCCTTTATCATTGTAAATAATTCCTGCAACCTGTCTGAATCGAGCTTCATTGTCATCATCACACATCTGGCTAATACTGAGCAGATTGTGTTTAAGACCCTCTACATAGGCAACTCTTTTAAAAGTTATGTTGCCTGCCTTGATCACACCATAACCTCTTGTCTTTCCCACCGAGTCATCTCCAAACTTGACAGAAGGACCCTTCTCTGGAGTATAATTAAGAAGGTATTCCATACTGCCTGTCATGTGTCTTGAGCAGCCACTATCTAAGTACCACTTTCTGTCACCCTGCACAAGACACAAAATAAGAATTAGTTCCTTTTAGGACCCATTTTTGAATGGGACCTTTGGTGGGATAAACACAATTTGACTTGATCTCTTTATGTGAAGAGGTCGGTATCACTTCAGGGGTAACTTTAGAAGTTTTCTTTGGTGATACTGACTTAGTTTCTCTCCTTTTCTTTGGTACTGAGTACCTAGGACTTGAGAGATCAGTCCAGCATTCATCTCCCTTATGACCAGTATGATGACATCTATAACATTTCCTAGGTCTATTTCTAAACATATTTTCATATGGTATTTTAGAAAAATGTTTCACTTTTGGTAGGTCAGTATGAACGAGTTTTGCAAATTGTTTACTTAAAGATTTGACCTGATCACCAAGTGTTTTTAAAACATTAATTTTGTTATTTCTAATAGATGTATTAATATTGTTTTTAAATGGTTTAGGAGATGGATGATCTGGTTGTTTATTTTTATTTGGCAGAGAAGTCTTTCTAATTTTATTAGTGATAGACTTCTTGTCTTTGCCAACCAAAGACCTAGTTGAAGTTGTCTTTTGTTTATCATGTTTTGAAGGAACAACTTTAACAGGTACTTTAGATGTCTCAGTATTTGATGTTTCTGTTCCTGCAACTTCTGTATTTGATGAAACATGTGAGATAGAAGTTGTTTTATTATCATTATATAATTCAAAAGTTGTTGTATTAAATAATAATTCAAAAGGTGGAACAGCAGAAGTGTCATACTGAACTATTGGTAGCTCGGTATCAGAAATTTCTGTTATTTGAAATTCAATACTGAGTTCTTGTAGCTCAGTATAGCACTTTGAGCAGATGGAAGGACCAATAGGTTTTTCTAAATTTTCATTTTCTTCATCATCTGACTCAGTTTGACATCCAACTTCACATAAAGTTTTAGCTTTTACAAAATTAATAGGGTTCATAGTAGAAAACTCTTCAAATAAATCAGCAAAATTGTTCCTGCTTTTAAATTGAGGATCAACACCAAGTGCAGCCCTCACATTTTCTGGAAATTGTTCATTTAAACATTTATTTAATTTTATTGAAGCATTCCCCAAGATTTACACTGTTTTTCAAATTTCTCTTTTTCAAGTTTGTGTAAATGAGCTTTATCAGCTAATCTTTGGTTAATGTCTTTTAAATCTGAAAAATTTAGTTCTAAATCTTTATATTTTGCTAGTTTATCCAAGTTTTCATTATTTACCCTTTCAAGTTCTTTAATTGTTAATTTTAAAGCTTTTTCTTTTTGTACAGAAGTTTTAAGATCAACAAGCATATACTCAAAAATCTTGGTTTTTTCATTCACTGAATAAGTTTGAAAGGAACTTACCTTGTACAACTGAGTGGAATCCCAATCAGTATGAACACTCATCCTCTCAGCCTCTTTGATATCCTTTTCAAAGGAACTCTTCAAATCATCTTCAGTGAAAGCCATAAAGGCTTTATTTTCAATCTCCTCTTCATCATCACTTAACTCTTCATCCATCCAGGCTTCTGAGTAAAGTGCTTGATGAGGTGCTCCATTTCCTTCGGCCCTCTTTCCCTTGCTCCAATTCTTCAGCTTGACATATTTGTCTCTATATCTTTTTGCTCGGTATGCAATCTTGTCATTTTGGTCAGTCTCAGAAGACTTAGTATGACAATTTGCAGCAATATGTCCAGGCTTTCCACACCTATAGCACAGACCTGATCTAGGGTCAGTATTAGAAGAGCTAACACCAAGCCTCTTCTTCTTCAACTGATCCAGCTTCATAGACATGAGAGCCATTTGAGTTTCAAGCTCTTCTGCCTCAGCATCAGCAAGATCAACTTCTGGTTCTTCTGGCTCAGTCACAGTATAAGCCTGTTGCACAACTAGAGCCATACCAGTGGAAGACTTGTCAGTTTTCTTCCAGTTGATCAGTCTTGCAGCATTATTCTCCTCATGATTCAGCATTAAACCATACAAAGTTTGAAGAGTGTATGACTCAATGTTGTTAGCAGCATTGACAGAATTTGTCATGTCAAGAAATTGTTGAGGAAGGCTATCCAGAAACTTTTGAACAAGCTCTCCTTCCTCTTTCACAATGCCTACACTGATTAAATCATGGATAACAGTATTGAACCTGTTATAGAGAGTGGTGATGTCTTCATTTGGAGTTGAAAAGAAATTTTCATATTTCCTTCTCATGTTGCTTTTTCTTTGCAACTTCACCTTTGCTGTACCTTCATAAGTGACTGATAGGCTATCCCACATAGCCTTTGCTGTTGGCAATTTCATAATTGCATTAAGTATCTCTTTTGTAACAGCATTACCAATCACTCCTTTAGCTCTGGAGTCTAAAGCATACAACTGACGGTCAGTGTCAGTCCAGTTGTGCTTTAGTTTAGGTACAGATCTTATGCCCTCAGGAGCATCATCAGTAGCAGCAACCGGTTCCACAGTTTGTGGAATGATGGGACCATCATTTAGCACAGTGAGCATCTCATGATGAATAGATTCAAGATACCACTGAGCTTTGAGCTTCCATTGATGGAAATCTTTTCCATCAAAGATGGGTACTCCCTTTCCAGACATAACTGGTGCAATAATTGTAGACATTTTGGATTTTTGAGTGTTGGAGGGATAGATGTAGGAAATGGCTGCCAGGGTTATAGATCGACTAAATAGAAGATTATTTAGCCTGCTCTGATACCAGTTGTTAGGTCACAACAACCCTGGTTTGTAATGTTAATTGATAGAATATTATACTTAGAGAAATATTAAAGTGATAACACAAGAATATGGTCAATGTATAAATCCACTAAGTGTGGCTTGTTGCGGAATAACAAGACCACTGATCAATTACAAAAGATGTGAATGTGTAAAGTAAATTGGTGAGTACTCCTTTGCAAGATGATCTCTATTTATAATGTTATAGAGATCTTACATAATGAGCAAAGGAGTAACCGAAGGACTAAGCAAGGAAAATGACTAAGATCAAGGGATTTGATCTTAGTCCGTTACTATACTGAGTATCACTCAGTCCTTCTACTCAGTATCACTATTTGATACTGAGTACTGATACTGAGTTCTAATACTGATCACTCAGTATCAGACCTAAACTTAGCTATATTATTCTACATATTAATCAAAGCTAGTCTAGGTTGTTTTGTTATCTTAAGATCCAAAGGGGTAAGGCTTTTTGCCTTAACAGGACTTTTGTGTTGTATTTGTTTAAATGAGATAAAAGACAAAAAAAATCAAGTGGGGCCCCTTGGAGTGGTGTTTCGGCAGCCAAGAGGAGAGGGAGGGCCACCTTTCTTCTTCCTCCTCTTTCTTTCTTCTCTTCCACTACATCTTATCTTCATCTTCTTCTTTCTCTCTCAAGAAACCCCATATCCTCTTCCTTGTGTTCTTGAGCTTCCAAGATAGATTGCTAGCTCGTTTCTTGCTCTATCTTAAATCTAAACACGTTTTTGTGTAGGCCTTGAGGTAAGCTTCAACCTATACGTGTTCGTTTTCGATTCCATGATAGTTGATAAATTAAGGTTTATGTGTTCTGGAGTTTTAGTTGGTGATTATTATGTTAGATGGTATATTAAGTGTTTATACAAAGTTTGACATGTATTTGTTGCATGAGTACAAGTAATTTAGCACAAGGTACAACTATTTTAGCATGATGTACAAGTTAGGGTGTTTATGCTAAAAGTAGGTTATGTGGGTTTTGACAAACCTTGGAGTTCTTGTTGTTTAAATGCTTGGAATTGTTCCTTAGGTTGAGAAATCAAGTATTGGATGTTTTGGTGGAATTATGACTTGTTTGAATGAAATTGTTAGTTAAAAAGTTGTATGGAGTTTATGTATAATTTATAAACTAGTTATTGGGTTAAATATCTAGTTGGTGAAAAATATGTCATTGATAGATTTTTATGGGTTATGTTACTTGGTTATGCTAAAATAACATGTTAGATATGTTAGTTATGTTTTATGCCAAGGATTGGTGGGATTTGATAAAAATGCTAGTTTTTATAGTGTTTGAATAATTTGTGTTAGATTATGAACTAGTAAGTGGAATGTATGTGATCTTGTATAGGAGATAGAATTTGGTCTTGTTGAAATGACTAGTTAGTCATGAATTGTTAAATGGTGTGATTCTAGCTTTAAAGTGGTGTTTGGAAAGTGTAGAAGTCGAATATAAGGTTTTGACCCGTTTGCGTAAATATGGTGAAAGTTTGACTAAATGTATTTAGTATGGGTTTACTTGGTCTAGGAATGCCAATAACATGATAATTACATATTTTGGTAAATGGTAATATGTTGACTTGTTGTAGTTATATGCGGGTCTCGACCCGTTTGGATGTATTATGCCAAATTGGTTAGATATGACTTGGTGGTATTTGACTTGAATTGCAAAAGTGTAGATGGTCATGACATGTTCATATAATGTTGCAAGTGTTTAGTTATCTACTTGGTGTAAATGCTAGTGTTAAATGTATGTTTAACATTGTTTATAAGTTTGGTGGAATTATATACTAATTCGGTATTCCTTTGGATTCACAGGAAATGGGAGGACAACTCAGTGACATTAGACTACTGAGTTGGTGACAAGGAGAAGGTTACGGTGAGTGGATTTAACCTCCAACTTGTGTTCGGTTTCAATTGGTTCGATATATGCATACTTGGTAAAAATGCAGGAAATTACCAGACGTGGGGAGTTCGCGACGCGAACTCCCGTTCCCGATCGCGAAGTGTCTCCAGCAAAGTTGGTCGATGGTCGCGAAGTAGTTCACGTCGGAGTTCCCGACGCGAACTCGAGTTCACGATCGTGAACTTGAGTTCGCGATTGGGAACTCTGCCGTGACGTTTTTCGCGGTGTTTTTCGTAGCTAGTCTTCTTGTTATGTATGCCTAGTGTTAGGGAATACCATACATGACCATGTGCACATAGGTGAAGAGACTTGGCTTGATTGTAAGCAACAACTCGGTTGATTGGTAACCGAGGACTCGGTAAGTGACAACCGAGGTTTGAGAAGTCAGTGTCGGAAGGAGAACGGCTGGGCATCGGGTATCGACTAATAGGGTATCCGACCTTACCTGTATTTGTTGCATGGTTAAGGGGAGGGAGTTGCCCTGGTGTTGGATACGAAAGGCTATCGGTTACCGTGGTCTTGGCCGACCATGGTTTAAGGCTCCGGCAGGACCCCGATCTTCTCGAACAAACAGTGATTCCCCAACCGGAGATGTTTTATAACTTCCGTGTTTTAGTGAACAGTGATACGTGGTTAGGTGGCTTTTAGATAGTAGAGATGTCTATGCTAGCTCGTTGGGCTTTACAGAATTTGTAGATTATATTCATTCACTTAGCTTTGTGCTAATCTCTCCCTCGTTGAATCTTTTCAGGTGATCGGTGCTTTGGACGGGATGATTGACCAAGCTCAGTTTGATATGTTTTGAATAAATGAGCCATGTCGTTTAAGTGACACCGTTTTGTATTGTTTAAGTAATGTTCATTTTGGAAGCTCATTGTGGGACCTTGTTTGTAAACTAAACTAAACTAACCTAGAGGATAACCTAATCGCCTTCGGGCATTTTAAAAAAAAAAAAACGCTTCCTAAATTTTGCGGTGTTACAACTTGGTATCAGAGCTTCGGTTTGGCGATGGATACACGGGGTTGGTGTTCCATTCCCAAATCGTGGCTCGAGTTTGGTCAAGCATTCCGGACGAGTGGGATTAGAGCAAATGTGAATGAAGTTAGTTTATAGTTAGTATGTAGTTACTAACGATTTAAACTAAGCTTTCGTGAGTTGTTGTGATTGTTATAGATATGACAGGTAAAGAGAACCCGACCCCCTTGGCCCTAGGACATGTTGGCTCATCAAGTAACGATGCGGGAACTACCCGAGGAGCATATATACGCACGTGGGGAAAAGAAGTACATTAGAGGTGGTCAATTTGGGCAAGATGGAAGTTGACCTTGGGAAAAGAAAAATGGGTTGAGGGTCAAGGACGGGGGCGGTCGGGGAATCTTCACCAACCGTGGACCGACAATGATAGCTCGGGTATGCTTTAATAAACTCAATACTTGTGATTATGTAGAATTGTTAATTGAGAAGATTGCTTAACTAAAGATTTGTGAAATGTTGTGATGAACTGAACTGCTTACCTTCAGTGTGTTATGTCACTTGAATTAGAATAATTGATTGCTTATTGATTTGGGATACATCTTATGTGTCAGGAGTTTTGTAAATATAAGAGATGTATGCTTACATGTTCCTTTTGTTGAAACTTGGACTAAGTTTAGAGTGATATGATGTATGGATTAGTCTAGTTAATTAAAGTTATGAATTAAAAGTTATAAAAGATTGCTTCTTTTCTTATTTGTCGGGACACACATAGTGTCTCGGTGGTTAGAGTTACTCGTTTTCATATTGTGTGAATTGGTGATAAGTTGATTGAAATTATTTTGGTCGTTCCTTCACTTCGGGAGAAGCGAAGGGAATCGATTGCATGTCGCTTTCGGTCACAATATATGTGACCGTGGATCAAATTGAGTATAATAGTAACTATTGTAAACTGTGGGAATGTGATGCTTGTAATTAAAATGGATGGAATTGTATGCGTGAATTGAATAGTCCTAGTAGGACTAGTGTTTGTTATGTGAAAAAGTGAAACTTTTTGTGACATGCCGGGTCACATGTAGTGACTTGTATAGTGAGAATCAGTAATTTTTGTGCAATGTGAATAAATTGATGTTTGCTGTTGTTATAGACATTAACTATGGCGGTTAGCCGGTGTTAATTATCTGAATGACCTGAAATGCTTAGGATAAAATTATCAAATTGTTTCATATGTCGAATTTGAAATCTGAAATGCAACTAATGAATTGTGCGTGTAAATCTTTGAGATGACTTGCGATAGTAATAATTGAAGATAAAAGAGGTTGTTAAGTGATTGCATTGATTATGAAATTGTTTGAGTAGAGTTTTGAAAACGTGATTTATACTTTGATCTAGTATTTAGATTTAGTGATTGTATCGAAATGATTTATGTTAATGGAAATTATCATAATTTAAATAGGTTATGATGATGTTTTATTGATTGTAATAGAAGTTATCGAATCGAGATTGTGAAGTTTTATGCCTTAAGAGATACGGTTCTAGGCCAATTATGATGATAGAAAGGATAAAAGTTGCTTATGCTTAATTGTGAATTGAATTGATGAAAATTACCATGTTATTTGTATGTTAATAAGTAAGAGTCAAGAACTAGTTGAATTGTGATTGGTTGATTTGAAGTCTAAGTAAAAGTTGGCATGTATTGAAAATGCTTATTAGTCATCACATGAGTTTGACATGTTAATGAACTGTGAATTGTATGTTTGAAATCGTTATGATAAGTTTCTCAATGTTGACCCGTTAAAGGTAATTAGTGTGAAGTCTTGATTGGATGTATTTAGTTGCTAGACCTTGATTATGATGATAATCGTTGTTAATTGTGTAAGTTGGTTTTGTTAAATACTTTAACATGTTATGGACGTAATAAAACAAATTTTGGGTAATAGAACTTGTTTTGATCTGTTAGGTCACAGGTATGACTAATTGGGTATAAAAGATTATGCTAGTTGTATTGCCATGATTGTAAGGAAATCGTGGGGTAGACTTGAATTGTGTAGACTTCGACTTGTTTTGTCAAAAACGTGCAACTTGACCTTGTAAAATTTTGTCATCCTTGTAATATGGCTAATTATGCATAAAATAGTTGATGATTGTTAGAAGTATTGTTAACTAAGGACTTTGATAGTGTCACGATGAATTGCTTGATTTTGACCAGTTCGTGCCTAGTATGCAAAAATTGATGTGACTTTATGTTATGAAAGTGTATTTTTGAAATTAGTTGATTAAGACCGGAAATTTTTTTATTGAAAATTCCTAAAATTGCGGGTCAAGGTTGTAAATTTTGTTAGAATAAAGAAGAAAATGAGTAGATAATTGAGTCTTGGGTTAATTGTTGTGACTTTGTGTAAGGAATTCTTAAACATATGCTTGTGGATTACTTTTTGGCATGAGGAATGCTAACTTGTTATGAATGGTAAATGCTATATGAGTAATGAGATTATTTGGAGTAAGTGTAGACTACAGAAATGAATTGATTGTTAATTGAAATGGCGATGTTTTGCAGGAACATAATATGAAAAAGTTGGAATTGCTAAATATACTATGAAGTGTACGACAAATTGAATGAAATTTTATTTGAGCATGTATACGTGAAAGTGATTGGAATAGTGTCGTAAACTTTCTGTGATAAATACGTGCTAATTGAATATTGTTGTTGGATTCCGGGGACGGAATCCTCTTTAAGGAGGGTAGAGTTGTAACATCCTAAAACCGGCCTAGTTATTTTAGGTATATAATGATATTTGATAAATATATATTTGACCATATGTGGAATAAATTGATTAAGTGTTAAATGAATTGTTTGACTTTTTGTCCTTTTGTGATATTTTAATCAAGGGATTAAAATATCTGTTTTCTGAAATGTTTAAATGAAAATGTGATTTTTATATCTTTGGATTCTCCTTTTAATATCGTCTCCAGAAATGCTTTCGTTTTTAAAATTGGAGTCCGTTTGCTATTTTAAATAAATTAACTACGAAAGGGACTTTTGTGTAGTATTTGTTTAAATGAGATAAAAGACAAAAAAATCAAGTGGGGCCCCTTGGAGTGGTGTTTCGGCAGCCAAGAGGAGAGGGAGGGCCACCTTTCTTCTTCCTCCTCTTTCTTTCTTCTCTTCCACTACATCTTATCTTCATCTTCTTCTTTATCTCTCAAGAAACCCCATATCCTCTTCCTTGTGTTCTTGAGCTTCCAAGATAGATTGCTAGCTCGTTTCTTGCTCTATCTTAAATCTAAACACGTTTTTGTGTAGGCCTTGAGGTAAGCTTCAACCTATACGTGTTCGTTTTCGATTCCATGATAGTTGATAAATTAGGGTTTATGTGTTCTTGAGTTTTGGTTGGTGATTATTGTGTTAGATGGTATATTAAGTGTTTATACAAAGTTTGACATGTATTTGTTGCATGAGTACAAGTAATTTAGCACAAGGTACAACTATTTTAGCATGATGTACAAGTTAGGGTGTTTATGCTAAAAGTAGGTTATGTGGGTTTTGGCAAACCTTGGAGTTCTTGTTGTTTAAATGCTTGGAATTGTTCCTTAGGTTGAGAAATCAAGTATTGGATGTTTTGGTGGAATTATGACTTGTTTGAATGAAATTGTTAGTTAAAAAGTTGTATGGAGTTTATGTATAATTTATAAACTAGTTATTGGGTTAAATATCTAGTTGGTGAAAAATATGTCATTGATAGATTTTTATGGGTTATGTTACTTGGTTATGCTAAAATAACATGTTAGATATGTTAGTTATGTTTTATGCCAAGGATTGGTGGGATTTGATAAAAATGCTAGTTTTTATAGTGTTTGAATAATTTGTGTTAGATTATGAACTAGTAAGTGGAATGTATGTGATCTTGTATAGGAGATAGAATTTGGTCTTGTTGAAATGACTAGTTAGTCATGAATTGTTAAATGGTATGATTCTAGCTTTAAAGTGGTGTTTGGAAAGTGTAGAAGTCGAATATAAGGTTTTGACCCGTTTGGGTAAATATGGTGAAAGTTTGACTAAATGTATTTAGTATGAGTTTACTTGGTCTAGGAATGCCAATAACATGATAATTACATATTTTGGTAAACGGTAATATGTTGACTTGTTGTAGTTATATTCGGGTCTCGACCCGTTTGGATGTATTATGCCATATTGGTTAGATATGACTTGGAGGTATTTGACTTGAATTGCAAAAGTGTAGATGGTCGTGACATGTTCATATAATGTTGCAAGTGTTTATTTATCTACTTGGTGTAAATGCTAGTGTTAAATGTATGTTTAACATTGTTTATAAGTTTGGTGGAATTATATACTAATTCGGTATTCCTTTGGATTCACAGGAAATGGGAGGACAACTCAGTGACATTAGACTACTGAGTTGGTGACAAGGAGAAGGTTACGGTGAGTGGATTTAACCTCCAACTTGTGTTCGGTTTCAATTGGTTCGGTATATGCATACTTGGTAAAAATGCAGGAAATTACCAGACGTGGGGAGTTCGCGACGCGAACTCCCGTTCCCGATCGCGAAGTGTCTCCAGCAAAGTTGGTCGATGGTCGCGAAGTAGTTCACGTCGGAGTTCCCGACGCGAACTAGAGTTCACGATCGTGAACTTGAGTTCGCGATTGGGAACTCTGCCGTCACGTTTTTCGCGGTGTTTTTCGTAGCTAGTCTTCTTGTTATGTATGCCTAGTGTTAGGGAATACCATACATGACCATGTGCACATAGGTGAAGAGACTTGGCTTGATTGTAAGCAACAACTCGGTTGATTGGTAACCGAGGACTCGGTAAGTGACAACCGAAGTTTGAGAAGTCAGTGTCGGAAGGAGAACGACTGGGCATCGGGTATCGACTAATAGGGTATCCGACCTTACCTGTATTTGTTGCATGGTTAAGGGGAGGGAGGTGCCCTGGTGTTGGATACGAAACGCTATCGGTTACCGTGGTTTTGGCCGACCATGGTTTAAGGCTCCGGCAGGACCCCGATCTTCTCGAACAAACAGTGATTCCCCAACCGGAGATGTTTTATAACTTCCGTGTTTTAGTGAACAGTGATACGTGGTTAGGTGGCTTTTAGATAGTAGAGATGTCTATGCTAGCTCGTTGGGCTTTACAGAATTTGTAGATTATATTCATTCACTTAGCTTTGTGCTAATCTCTCCCTCGTTGAATCTTTTCAGGTGATCGGTGCTTTGGACGGGATGATTGACCAAGCTCAGTTTGATATGTTTTGAATAAATGAGCCATGTCGTTTAAGTGACACCGTTTTGTATTGTTTAAGTAATGTTCATTTTGGAAGCTCATTGTGGGACCTTGTTTGTAAACTAAACTAAACTAACCTAGAGGATAACCTAATCGCCTTCGGGCATTTTAAAAAAAAAACGCTTCCTAAATTTTGCGGTGTTACACAATCTACTATTAATGTACCCATTTATCACTAGATACCATCAACTAACACTTTCCCCCAATTATGGTGATTTACCAAACCCTAGGTTTAACCAACCCGTAAGATTCTTACAAATCAAAATCATACACTTGTTTCCTTTGTCAATATACCATCTATTAAGTGTATACAACCTTTATTTAACCATTAATCACCAACCCAAGAACTAGGGTTTCAAACCCAAGCTTCTAAACCCATAGATCTAAAGCTACAACTACAAAGGAGTGAAGATATACCTTTAATCTTCAACTAGGAGTGAAGAATCACAAGATTTGATGAAGAAATCAGCTCCAAATGATGGTTTACACTCAAAATCGTTCACACACTTGAAGAGAGAAAAACTAGGGTTTACAAATGCAATAAATGAGCCAAATCCCGACTTTAATGCCGCCAGACAAAAGATCACAACGCGAACTAGTTCGCGTCGCTAACTCTGCTCATCGATCGCATACTTAGCGATCGCTAACCCAACGCGAACTACTTCGCGACCCAAAGCCAAACTACCTGGCCCGACTTCCCGATCGCTAACCTATGTTCGCGTCGCGAACTTCCAATGCAGCCAGGGCTGCATTTTTCCAAGTTTGTCTCGACCCGGTTTCGCCCTTAACTTCCTCGTACGGTGTCCAAACGACACGAAACGAATTTCCACGTGTTTTATATGATTTATCCATAATTATCATATTTTTACATATTTTATTTATTTACAATTTCGGGTCGTTACAACACCGGTCTTAGAGACCATTTTAATATTTAACTAAAATAAATAAAGGATCTTATGCAATGGATAAAAATGTTGGTTTGAATAATACCGATCTTCTCATTTGTCACACCTTTCCAAGGTGACACTTTCAACATGACCATATCATCGACATCCAAGTCGTATGGCCTTTTCTTCAAACCCGAAATAACTTCGTTGTCTATCTTGGGCGACTTTCATGTTGGTTTGAATAATACCGATCTTCTCATTTGTCACTCTCACGATCTCGGGACCCGTGAGTTTCGTCTCTCCCGCTTCCAACCAACAAGATGGAGTTCTACATTTCCTTCCATACAACGCCTCATAAGGCGGCATCTTAATAGTCGAGTGATAGCTATTATTATACGAGAACTCGACTAACGGTAAATGTTCATCCCATTTACCACCGAAATCTAGCACACACGATCTCAACATATCTTCAACCGTTTGAATTTTTCTTTCACTTTGACCGTCGGTTTGCGGGTGATAAGCCGTGCTTAACCGCAACTTTGTACCCAACTCTTCTTGTAATGACCGCCAAAATCTCGAGGTAAACCTCGCGTCTCTATCGGACACAATCGATAACGGAACCCCGTGGAGTCGAACCACCTCATCAACATACAACTTAGCCAATTTCTCAAGTGGCAACGTTTCCCGAATTGCTAAAAATAACGCACTCTTGGTCAACCGGTCAACTATGACCCAAATGGCATCGTGACCTCTACTCGTCTTCGGTAACCCTACTATGAAATCCATAGTTATATCTTCCCACTTCCCGACCGGTACAACCAATGATTGAGCTACCCCATATGGTACTTGATGCTCGGCTTTCACTTGTGCACACGTGGCACACTTAGAGATATACTTGGCCACCCTCGCCTTCATTCCGGGCCACCAATAAACCCGTTTCATATCTTGGTACGTCTTTGTACTTCCCGGGTGAATCGAATACTTTGACTTGTGCACATCATACAACAACTCTTTTCGGATACCCCCGAACTTAGGAACCCAAATACGACCACCCACGGTCTTCAACCCTTGTGCATTTTCGAGAAAATGTTGGTTCTTACCTAACCGTTCTTGTCTTAACTCGTCCTTTCCCATAACCTCTCGTTGGGCATTCTTGATTCTTTCGATAATACTCGAGACGACTTCTATACGTGTTAAAATTCCCCGGTTCGGGTTTTCATAAACTTTTCGGCTCAAGGCGTCGGCCACTACATTAGCCTTTCCCGCGTGATACACAATCTCACAATCATAATCGGCTATCAACTCGATCCACCTTCTTTGTCGCATATTAAGATCTTTTTGAGTGAACACATATTGTAAACTTTTATGATCCGTGTACAACGTACACCGAGTACCATACAAATAATGTCTCCACAGCTTCAAGGCAAATATAATCGCCACCAATTCCAAGTCGTGTGTCGTGTACCTTAATTCCGCATTCTTCAATTGTCGCGAGGCATACGCGATCACTTTACCTCTTTGCATCAACACACAACCGAGCCCTTGATTCGAAGCATCACTATAAACCACAAAATCTTCCATACCATCCGGTAACGTAAGGATCGGCGCGTTACATAACTTTTCTTTTAACAACTTAAACGCCTCTTCTTGCTTCTTCTCCCACACAAACTTCTCACTTTTTCTCGTTAACTTCGTGAGTGGAATCGCGATTCTCGAGAAGTCTTGTATAAATCTTCGGTAATAACCGGCTAATCCAAGAAAACTTCTAACCTCGGTAGGAGTCCTCGGAGGCTCCCAATTTGACACCGCTTCAATCTTGGGCGGATCAACTTTAATACCATCACACGTCACCACGTGACCTAAGAATTGCACTTCCCGCAACCAAAATTCACACTTCGACAATTTTGCATACAACTTCTCCCGTTTCAACACGTCTAGAACAAGTCTCAAATGACCTTCGTGTTCTCCTTCGGTTTTCGAATAAATCAAAATGTCGTCAATAAACACGATCAAAAACTTATCAAGGAACGGTTTACAAACCCGATTCATCAAATCCATAAAAATAGCCGGCGCGTTTGTAAGACCAAACGGCATTACTAGAAATTCATAATGACCATAACGTGTACGAAAAGCCGTCTTCTCGGTGTCGCCTTCTTTCACCCGAACTTGGTGATAACCCGACCTCAAATCGATCTTCGAGAAATAACTAGCACCTTGCAATTGGTCGAATAAGTCGTCAATTCTCGGCAACGGGTAACGGTTCTTAATAGTTACCTTATTCAACTCTCGGTAGTCGATACACATTCTCATCGAACCGTCTTTCTTCTTAACAAATAACACCGGTGCACCCCACGGTGACGAACTCGGACGAATAAAACCTTTATCTAACAAATCTTGCAATTGAGTCATCAATTCCCGCATCTCGGTGGGAGCTAAACGATATGGAGCACGAGCAATTGGCGTCGCCCCCGGCACTAAATCAATTTTAAATTCGACTTGTCTCTCCGGTGGCAAACCGGGCAAGTCATCGGGAAATACCTCGGGGAAATCCCGAATAATTTTGACATTATCCATTGACTTCTTTTCCTTTCGACCATCTAATACATATGCAATAAACGATGCACAACCTTTCGATATACTTTTCCTCGCCTTAACGGAGGAAATCACATTAGGCATGTGATGTTGTTAGGTCACAACACCCATGGTTTGTTAGTTAATTGATTAGAATGATTATACAAGAGACAATTAAAGTGTAAAACACAGTATTAGAGTCGGTGTACAAATCCACTAAGTGTGGTATGCTGCGGAAAAGCAATACCACTAATCAATTACAAGATATGAAAGTGTAGAGTGAATTGGTGAGTACTCCTTTGCAAGATGATCTCTATTTATAATGTTATAGAGATCTTACATAATGAGCAAAGGAGTAACCGAAGGACTAAGCAAGGAAAATGACTAAGATCAAGGGATTTGATCTTAGTCCGTTACTATACTGAGTATCACTCAGTCCTTCTACTCAGTCCTTGTACTCAGTATCACTATCTGATACTGAGTACTGATACTGAGTTCCAATACTGATCACTCAGTATCAGACCTAAACTTAGCTATATTATTCTACATATAAATCAAAGCTAGTCTAGGTTGTTTTGTTATCTTAAGATCTAAAGGGGCAAGGCTTTTTGCCTTAACAATCTCCCCCTATCTAATGATAACAAAACAATTACAAAGAGATAAACAAAAATTACAACAACATAGGTAACAATATCTTCTTCTTCATTTGCTGTTGATGGCTTCATACTCATAGAAGACTTCTTGTTTGATGTGGACAAACTCTTCTCTGCTTTTGAGTTCATCCCTTCTGCTATTCAGTACTGCAACAATCTTCTTTCTGAACCAAGAGTCTTCTTTCTTGGTGATCATCCATTTCAGTCCAACAAGGTGACTGATTTGAGCTCTTGGAAGATCTTCATCAGAAATGAAGCATTCTCTATCCTCTGAGTCAGTATACATATATCCAGAAGTTGGATATATGACACTCTTTTGATCCTGAAAGACAAGGTTAGGAGGAAGAGGATACTTTCTAAGATACTTGTATGTATGAAGGCACTCTGGTCTGTTGTTTGAGTAAGCCTCAGTCATCACACTGAGTGTTCTGTACTCTATTTCATGAAGTAAGTCCTTCTCATAACATACTGCAGCTACTGCACAGATCTCATCCAAGACTATTTGATTATAGGTTGATTTCTCTGGAAGCTCTTTGATCAGTCTTGTGATCTTCACCCAGTCTTGAAGACCAATTCTTTGAATATCATGAATAAATATCTTCATGGGGGGACTGGTTAAGCCAGTACAAGTGATAGTAATTCTTCCTTCTTTGAGCTTCACTTTTACTTTATTGACATCCAGATTTAACCAATGTATCCCCCTTACATTTTGAAATGTTTTGGTCCTCAAGAACTCCTTTCTTTGTTCCTTATACTGAGTTCTAGCAGCAACCATATTCCAATAATGTTGAATATGGTCTGGACCCTTTCTTGAGATTCTATGTGAAGGACCAGGAGTATCAGTATCTGGGTCAGATTCTGGTTCAGTTTTGACTCCCAACTCTTGCTCATATAAAAATCTTTCTTGTTCTGCCCAGAGTTGTTGAGGAGTCAGTCTTGGAGCCTGCTCGGTATCACTGTCCCTTGTAAGAACAGGTCTTCTTTGTCTTGTTACCAGAGGAGCAGATTCCTCACTTGATTCAGAAGAAGTGAGAACAGCATTGATAGGTCTTCTTGATAAGGAACTCCTTCTTCTAATTACCAGATTTTCTGGTTCTTCATCATCCGATGATGATGATGAAGAACTTTCTTGTTCTACCAGATTTAGTGCATAGTTTACTAAATCTGGTTCTTCATCTTCATCATCAGCAATAGGCCAGATGAAAGGCCTATAGACCACAATTTGTAAATTATTCTCTTCAAGAGCAGGTGGCTCAGAATAAGTTTGCTGTGGTTGGTCAGTATGAGTCTCCCCCTGAGCAGATGGCTCAAGTGGGTCTTGAACTTGTAATGCTGACCTTGTTCTTTGTCTTCTTCTCTCATACTGAATGCGAAATGGCTCAGTATGAGGGCTTTGCTGATGTTGTTGTTGTGGAGGTTGATCTTCATTCAATCTTCTTCTTTTCTCCCCCTGAGCAGAAGGCTCAGTTTGATCAACCTCAGTATCTCTTTGTCTCTTCTCCCCCCTTTTGTTATCATTTGATGAGGAGGGAAGAGGATCAGTATCACCACCCATGTCCCATTCAGGTTGTTCAAGAGTAGGGGAGGGCATGGGCTCAGTTGCATCATCAGTATCACCAGCACCTCCTTCTCCTTCTCCTTCTTCATTGTGGTCACCATGTGAACCTGGTGGAGTTTGTGGAGGCTGCTGTGGTTGTTGAAGGAGTGATACTGACTGTTTTATTAAGTCAATATCACCACTCATCTTGTCCATTCTGGCTAGTATTACATTTTGAGTTTGTTGGATGGCCAGAATGTGCTGCATGATTGCTTGCAGAGTCACTTGGTCTGCTGCAGCCTGAGATGCCTGAATGCCCTGCACAGATGGTGCTAAAGAGACAAAAATATAAAACTGGTTAGAAAGAAAGGTTTATCAAATAGAATTGTGGTGTTGTTTAATTCTACAATCATATAAACAGAGTTTGTGAAGTCTGTATTTCATCTGGTATAGGATGAAATATTGTGGACTTGTGCATAGTATGTGTAAGAAGATTTTAGTAAAGGTGAGTGTGAAAATTTAAGTAGCTCAGTATAGGATAAGTCACATTTACTAAAAGGTTTGGGTGTGGGAATTCGAAGCCTGAGATGTGCTTCTTGATATTTTCAATGTTTATCACTCGCTATGAGAGTGATAACAGAAATGTGGCTAAACCCCATGGGATATTTTTGGATTTTGTGGCTTAAGGGTTTGGGATCATTTCTTGAATGATGCTACCCAACTCAAAAATAAGTTGGACATTATTCAAGCAGCACCAGTGGGTGTCAGTATGACATCAACCACCATTGTCTCTTTAAATGTTGAGACAACTGTAGACTTGTTAGGGTAGAAAACCCGGTCAAACCTATTACTTTATGAATCTGATGAACAAAGGAATATATAAGTTTAACTTATATAAATAATCTTAGTGATACTCGTCTCATACCGAGTTGGTCGGTATGTGGTCATACTGAGTTGGTCAGTATGAGGTGATACCGAGTTCACGGACCGAGCTGCACAATCAGTGCATGATTTCCCATGATTCACTTTATTAGTCAAAGCCTTTAATCATGGGATACACTTAATAAGAATTGGGAGTTACATTTTAAATAGGGTTAATTGTAAAACCTCTATCACTTATAAATAGAGGTTTAGTGTTTAGTTGTTATTCATCCTTTTGGATCCCGGTTGATCACTTGTGTGGATCACCGGTAACCCAATTCTAAATCTAACACTTTGTGGAGTGTTCTTGGTTATTCCGCAACCAAGAACACATTTTATACGTTTGTGCTTAATAAGAATAATCGTATGACGTATATGATCTTGTCTTTACCGATTTTATTAACAATATATTGGTGGTTGGGTCCTACAAGACTGACAATGATCAATTTAGTGTGCTCAGTATATGAATTTTGCATAGCAGCAGTGGGCTAGCTATGTTGGCCATAAAGGGATATATATTTGAAAGATCGTTTGAGACTTTGGTCAGTATTAAGTTGGTACTGGCCAATACTTAGTCTCTATTTGGGAATGAAATATATATATATAAGTTTAAGGGCTTTTTAGAAATTCATACCTGAGACTCTGTCAGATTCTCTTCTAGCATCTGCAGAGGTCGGTGCAGGATCATGTGTTTGTTGATGTGAAGCACCAACATCTTCAATACCGACCTCTATGTTATGCTGAGCACCTTCCATTGTAGTTTGTGCATATTGAATCTCCACATCAAGAGGAACATGAGGTTCCTCAATTGGTTGAGCAGATGGAGGTAGTTCTGGACTTGGAAGGTCAGTGGTGGCTGCAACTAGGCTTTGGGCTTGAAGAGAGGCAGTTAAGGATGGAACATTTGCAGGCTGCACCTCCTCAGATGATAAGTTTCCCGTAATGATAGGAGAGAGATTCCTTCTTCGTCTATGAAGAACCAATGGTGTGTCTTCTGAGGACTCAGTTTCAAGAACGGTTTCAATATGAGGAGCAGCAAGATCTTGTGCAGGTGGAGAGATAGTTGGTTCTTGAACTTGTGGGACATCCTGCATCTCAATATCTTGACCAGCCTGGGCTCCATTGCCACTATTATCATCATTATCATCATCACCATCATTATCTGACTCAGTATCAGACATATCTTCTTCATCATTTATATGTTCTTGAACAATGGCCCACATAGGAGGACTTAGAAGAGGCTCTCCTTCTCTTGGCCTATAAAAGAAAATCTTCTCACTAAGCGGAGGAAGATCAACTCTTGCCCATTTCACATGCTGAGCATAACTTATCTTTTGAATAAGTAATTTTGGGCAATCCTCTCACCAGTTTCTTCATACTGAGCTCGTTGATATTTCTAAAATTGATGTGAGAGAGTTTCTTGTGCCATAGCCAATGTAATTCTGGCTTGACTTTAGAAAGCAGGCATACTCGAATAGTTGGGTCTATTTCAGATAGGTTGACCACATATACGTCTTTTTCTCTTCTAGCAATGAGTACAGGCTGCCCTTTATCATTGTAGATGATTCCTGCAACCTTTCTGAATCGAGCTTCATTGTCATCATCACACATCTGGCTGATACTGAGCAGATTGTGTTTTAGACCCTCTACATAGGCAACTCTTTTAAAAGTTATGTTGCCTGCCTTGATCACACCATAACCTCTTGTCTTTCCCACCGAGTCATCTCCAAACTTGACAGAAGGACCCTTCTCTGGAGTATAATTGAGAAGGTATTCCATACTGCCTGTCATGTGTCTTGAGCAGCCACTATCTAAGTACCACTTTCTGTCACCCTGCACAAGACACAAAATAAGAGTTAGTTCTTTTTAGGAACCCATTTTTGAATGGGACCTTTGGTGGGATAAACACAATTTGACTTGATCTCTTTATGTGGAGAAGTCGGTATCACTTCAGGGGTAACTTTAGAAGTTTTCTTTGGTGATACTGACTTAGTTTCTCTCCTTTTCTTTGGTACTGAGTACCTAGGACTTGAGAGATCAGTCCAGCATTCATCTCCCTTATGACCAGTATGATGACATCTATAACATTTTCTAGGTCTATTTCTAAACATATTTTCATATGGTATTTTAGAAAAATGTTTCACTTTTGGTAGGTCAGTATGAACGAGTTTTGCAAATTGTTTACTTAAAGATTTGACCTGATCACCAAGTGTTTTTAAAATGTTAATTTTGTTATTTCTAATAGATGTATTAACATTGTTTTTAACTGGTTTAGGAGATGGAGGATCTGGTTTCTTATTTTTATTTGACAGAGAAGTCTTTCTAATATTATTAGTGGTAGACTTCTTGTCTTTGCCAACCAAAGACCTTGTTGAAGTTGTCTTTTGTTTATCATGTTTTGAAGGAACAACTTTAACAGGTTCTTTAGATGTCTCAGTATATAATGTTTCTGTTCCTGCAACTTCTGTATTTGATGAAACATGTGAGATAGAAGTTGTCTTATTATCATTATATAATTCAAAAGTTGTATTAAATAATAATTCAAAAGGTGGAACAGCAGAAGTGTCATACTGAACTATTGGTAGCTCGATATCAGAAATTTCTGTTATTTGAAATTCAATACTGAGTTCTTGTAGCTCAGTATAGCACTTTGAGCAGATGGAAGGACCAATAGGTTTTTCTAAAATTTCATTTTCTTCATCATCTGACTCAGTTTGACATCCAACTTCACATAAAGTTTTAGCTTTTACAAAATTAATAGGGTTCATAGTAGAAAACTCTTCAAATAAATCAGCAAAATTGTTCCTGTTTTTAAATTGAGGATCAACACCAAGTGCAGCCCTCACATTTTCTGGAAATTGTTCATTTAAATATTTATTTAATTTTATTGAAGCATTTCCCCAAGATTTACACTGTTTTTCAAATTTCTCTTTTTCAAGTTTGTGTAAATGAGCTTTATCAGCTAATCTTTGGTTAATGTCTTTTAAATCTGAAAAGTTTAGTTCTAAATCTTTATATTTTGCTAATTTATCCAAGTTTTCATTATTTACCCTTTCAAGTTCTTTAATTGTTAATTTTAAAGCTTTTTCTTTTTGTACAGAAGTTTTAAGATCAACAAGCATATACTCAAAAATCTTGGTTTTTTCATTCACTGAATAAGTTTGAAAGGAACTTACCTTGTACAACTGAGTGGAATCCCAATCAGTATGAACACTCATCCTCTCAGCCTCTTTGATATCCTTTTCAAAGGAACTCTTCAAATCATCTTCAGTGAAAGCCATAAAGGCTTTATTCTCAATCTCTTCTTCATCATCACTTAACTCTTCATCCATCCATGCTTCTGAGTAAAGTGCTTGATGAGGTGCTCCATTTCCTTCTGCCCTCTTTCCCTTGCTCCAATTCTTCAGCTTGACATATTTGTCTCTATATCTTTTTGCTCGGTATGCAATCTTGTCATTTTGGTCAGTCTCAGAAGACTTGGTATGACAATTTGCAGCAATATGTCCAGGCTTTCCACACCTATAGCACAGACCTGATCTTGGGTCAGTATTAGAAGAGCTAACACCAAGCCTCTTCTTCTTCAACTGATCCAGCTTCATAGACATGAGAGCCATTTGAGTTTCAAGCTCTTCTGCCTCAGCATCAGCAAGATCAACTTCTGGTTCATCTGGCTCAGTCACAGTATAAGCCTGTTGCACAACTAGAGCCATACCAGTGGAAGACTTGTCAGTTTTCTTCCAGTTGATCAGTCTTGCAGCATTATTCTCCTCATGATTCAGCATTAGACCATACAAAGTTTGAAGAGTGTATGACTCAATGTTGTTAGCAGCATTGACAGAGTTTGTCATGTCAAGAAATTGTTGAGGAAGACTATCCAGGAACTTTTGAACAAGCTCTCCTTCCTCTTTCACAATGCCTACACTGATTAAATCATGGATAACGGTATTGAACCTGTTATAGAGAGTGGTGATGTCTTCATTTGGAGTTAAAAAGAAATTTTCATATTTCCTTCTCATGTTGCTTTTTCTTTGCAACTTCACCTTTGCTGTACCTTCATAGGTGACTGATAGGCTATCCCACATAGCCTTTGCTGTTGGCAATTTCATAATTGCATTAAGTATCTCTTTGGTAACAGCATTACCAATCACCCCTTTAGCTCTGGAGTCTAAAGCATACAACTGACGGTCAGTATCAGTCCAGTTGTGCTTTAGTTTAGGTACAGATCTTATACCCTCAGGAGCATCATCAGTAGCAGCAACAGGTTCCACAGTTTGTGGAATGATGGGACCATCATTTAGCACAGTGAGCATCTCATGGTGAATAGATTCAAGATACCACTGAGCTTTGAGCTTCCATTGATGGAAGTCTTTTCCATCAAAGATGGGTACTCCCTTTCCAGACATAATTGGTGCAACAATTGTAGACATTTTGGATTTTTGAGTGTTGGAGGGATAGATGTAGGAAATGGCTGCCAGGGTTATAGATCGACTAAATAAGAGATTATTTAGCCTGCTCTGATACCAGTTGTTAGGTCACAACACCCCTGGTTTGTTAGTTAATTGATTAGAATGATTATACAAGAGACAATTAAAGTGTAAAACACAGTATTAGAGTCGGTGTACAAATCCACTAAGTGTGGTATGCTGCGGAAAAGCAATACCACTAATCAATTACAAGATATGAAAGTGTAGAGTGAATTGGTGAGTACTCCTTTGCAAGATGATCTCTATTTATAATGTTATAGAGATCTTACATAATGAGCAAAGGAGTAACCGAAGGACTAAGCAAGGAAAATGACTAAGATCAAGGGATTTGATCTTAGTCCGTTACTATACTGAGTATCACTCAGTCCTTCTACTCAGTCCTTGTACTCAGTATCACTATCTGATACTGAGTACTGATACTGAGTTCCAATACTGATCACTCAGTATCAGACCTAAACTTAGCTATATTATTCTACATATAAATCAAAGCTAGTCTAGGTTGTTTTGTTATCTTAAGATCTAAAGGGGCAAGGCTTTTTGCCTTAACAGATGTCGTTTCTCCCCATACACATACACCTTCTCATTCTCGGGTGTCCTAATCGACACTATTTTCTTTCCACACAAAATCTTGGCTTGGTGCATACCCAACCAATCCATACCGATAACCACATCAAACGCCCTAATTCCCATGGGCAATAAATCCACCTTAAACTTTCTACCGTCTATTTCTATTTCACAGTTTCTATAAACACATTCAACCATAGACGTTTTTCCGTCGGCTACTTCTATCTCATAAACCTCATCTAACAATTCGGACGGCACATTCAATTTACAACCGAACTCATAAGACACAAACGAATAATTGGAACCCGAATCAAACAAAATATGAGTTGGCAAGGAGTTAATAAATAGAGTACCTGACACCACATCGTGTGCCTCCTTCGCCTCCTCCCGAGTGAGTTGGAAGGACCGTCCCTTCACCTTTGCCGGCTCCACTTTCTTTTGAGCCGTGGACACCATCGATTCGGTCCCCTTCTTCGGGCACGCATTGCTATAGTGCCCCTTCTCGTGACACGAGAAACACTCAACATTGGCCATCGACTTGGCCCTACAATCTCGGGCTATGTGCCCCGCTCTCCCACAACTAAAACAAGATTTCGGCTCCCCTCGGCATGAGCCGGTATGATTTTTCCCGCATTTCTTGCAAGAACCAACACTACCTTGTTTAGAGAAGCTCGAAGTGAACTTCCCCTTCTTGAACGAACTAGAGCCGCTCTCAGCTTTCCTCTTCTCGCCCACGTGGGCCCTCTCGGCAACCCTTGCCTCATTAACCTCCTCAACACCCCGGGCGGCACTAATGGCCTCATCAAGTGTGACCGCCCTCTTCACTTCCAATTGGTAGTCCCACGGTAACCCACTAGCATACCGGACCACCCTCAACCTCTCATCCGAGTAGGTTTTAGCAACAAACGGGAGCAATCCCGTGAACTCCCTCGAGTATTCTTCGATTGACATATCACCCTTCTTAAGGGTCACAAACTTTTCGTGCATCTTTTCCAAATCCCTCTCGGGACAAAACTTCTTTTTCATCCTCGTTGTGAACTCATCCCACGACATCTTTTCAACCACCTCCTTCCCGAGGGTCTCATACACAATATCCCACCAAACCATGGCATCTTCTTTTAGTAATTGTGACGCATACGACACCATATCGGCATCCTTACATTTGCTACTACCGATAACCCTCTCGGTCTCCCGGATCCATCTCATCGTTACTTTCGGGTCCGAACTACCCGTATACACATTTGGCTTACAAGCCATGAAGGATTTAAACGAACAACCTTCTTTCACAACGGGCCTAGCCCTAGCATCACTTTGGCCACCCGTGGAGGACTTTCCCTCCCCGGTGCCACTACCCCGGTTCTCTCTTCCGATTTAGCCTCGGATTCACGGTCTCCACCCGACCTTTCACGGTCTCCAATAATACGGTGCACTTCTTCGGCCACCGTTCCCTTGATTTGGTCGATAATAGTTTGGAGATCCGCCATGGTCACCGGAGTTCTATTAGCTCCGACCTCTGATTCATCAACTCGATGCATCGACGGTTGACTTTCTTGCTCAACCACCCTCTCGACAGGAGGTACTTCCTCCTCCCGGCCCTCCGGGACTTTACCACTTCTACGTGTGGTCACCATTTCTTTCAATCAAGACTATATGAAAGACATTAGACATTTAGTACCTTGTGTACAACCCATTAGTCGCATAAGACTCAATACCCAAAATCATATCAAATTCATCGGTCCCCTAGGTTCAACCCTAAACTTAATGTAAAGTCTCAAGGTCAACCTATGTTCTCAAGGAATCTTATATTCCTAATGCTACAGTCTAAGACTAGGATGGTCATCCAACCTAATTCACTTAAACTATAGCTCTGATACCAAGTTGTAACACCTCAATTTTAATACAAAATATTGGCCAAAATAAAACATTTTATAAATAGAAGAACATCCCCAAATTTGGATTTACAAAAACCTTGGTATGAAATCAGAGTATAAAAGTAGGTGTTACAAAATAGATCATAACCAAGCTAAGACTAAATCCAATCTAGTGTTCTTCTAATCTAGGTCCTGCATCTCTATCCATGCGTACCTAAGCCTTCGATCCTGAACCTGAGTACATAGCAAACAAAACAAGGAGTACGTGAGACAAAAACGTCTCGTGAGCTACATGGGTTTAGACCCGATAATAAAAATGAAATGTCACATTTCATATAACCAATCAACATACATATATATATATATATCCAACTATCCAGTCTAGTCACCTTAATGTGACTCTATCAACCTTGCTTACCTAGCAATCACGTCTAACTATCGGGTTGCCCCCGAACTAGCTAGAATCACAAACATATCTAGTTATCGGGACGCCCCCGAGCTAACTAGAAACAAGGTATCGGCAATAGGATCGCCCACGCTACCGATACCTGCCTTGCCCACCGGAATACGTCCAATGAGTAAGACTACTAACGTGGAAGATTGGATGGGAAATCCATCCCAACTGCCCCTCAATCCACACCTCATGATCGGGGAGTCTCTCGTATCATCACATCATCTCAACATATCATAACCCGATGGTTATTTCTATCTAGCTCTCGGCTATCACGTCTATTATCAAACAAGTTAGTCCAATACAACTATCGGCATAACTAACTACTAACTACTAGTCTATACAAATAAGCAAATAGACCATAACACAAGTAATAAAATGTATTTCATAGGCTATGTACTCAGTAAAATTCCACACGTACTCACCTTAGCAATATGATGCTCAAACCGTGTTCTTGACACCAATCTCTTGCTTCACAATTTCACCGACTTTCCAAGATGTCACCGAAAGCCTAATACAACAATCATACAATGTTCAACATCACAATCTACTATTAATGTACCCATTTATCACTAGATACCATCAACTAACACTTTCCCCCAATTATGGTGATTTACCAAACCCTAGGTTTAACCAACCCGTAAGATTCTTACAAATCAAAATCATACACTTGTTTCCTTTGTCAATATACCATCTATTAAGTGTATACAACCTTTATTTAACCATTAATCACCAACCCAAGAACTAGGGTTTCAAACCCAAGCTTCTAAACCCATAGATCTAAAGCTACAACTACAAAGGAGTGAAGATATACCTTTAATCTTCAACTAGGAGTGAAGAATCACAAGATTTGATGAAGAAATCAGCTCCAAATGATGGTTTACACTCAAAATCGTTCACACACTTGAAGAGAGAAAAACTAGGGTTTACAAATGCAATAAATGAGCCAAATCCCGACTTTAATGCTGCCAGACAAAAGATCACGACGCGAAGCTAACTCTGCTCATCGATCGCATACTTAGCGATCGCTAACCCAACGCGAACTACTTCGCGACCCAAAGCCAAACTACCTGGCCCGACTTCCCGATCGCTAACCTATGTTCGCGTCGCGAACTTCCAATGCAGCCAGGGCTGCATTTTTCCAACTTTGTCTCGACCCGGTTTCGCCCATAACTTCCTCGTACGGTGTCCAAACGACACGAAACCAATTTCCACGTGTTTTATATGATTTATCCATAATTATCATATTTTTACATATTTTATTTATTTACAATTTCGGGTCGTTACAGCACCGGTCTTAGAGACCATTTTAATATTTAACTAAAATAAATAAAGGATCTTATGCAATGGATAAAAATGTTAGAGACCATTTTAATATTTAACTAAAATAAATAAAGGGTTTTGATAATGACAGCCCTTAGGGCTGTCACTAAATGCATAAAAAGTAGTACATTGGAGTAATTCCTAAGATTCAGGAGTTTGTTATAGGTCGATGTACAAGTTTATAAAGCATGTCTTATGACAGCCCTTGGGGTTGTCATTATCAAACCCCATAAATAAAGGATCTTTTGTAATGGAAGTAGTGGACACAGAAAGTGAAAAGGGACAAAATTAGCGGGGCAATCTGAAAAGATGTAAAAGTAATACTACTAAAAAAACGGAAGGAAAAAGGAGGTGGGCGGGAGTTGAACCCGGGTCTGTTGGGTAGCGTCACTATTGTGTGAAAGAAATACCAGCTGGGCTAGACTACCTAATTTGTAAACAATAGCTTGCATTCCTTTTATATTATAAAAAAGCGCCTAATAAAACAAGATGTTACTGTTCATCTTAGTTTGTAAATGTAATACCGTATATCTTTACTATATTATAAAGCATTTAACCCTTCCACATTTAGCAAGGCTGAAAATTCAGCCAACACACTTGCTAATTTGGGACATAACTGCCTTTACTAAAAAAATGAGTCTGCCATGATTCGAACTCCCCACCTACGTGGGGCAAACAAGCACTCTATCCAGCTGGGCTAATGTAACACATGCACTTTTTCAATTTTAGTCCCCTTTATTTAAATATAATAATGTCAGCTTTTAAAATATTATTTTGAATTTATCACGTGTACCCTAGAAAGCTGAAAAAGCAATTCATCTTTTCCAACACATAAGAAAACGAAACGTTTGCTCTCCTCCTGCTACTTCTCCAAAAACGTATGTGCAGTTGATCTACCATTTCTACTTGATCATTCGAATCGATCTACGGAGAGGCAACAACGGAGACCTCACTCCGATACGGCGGAGATTCCACCGCCCTTAGGGTCAATACAAACAAGAAAACTCCTACCGCCAGGTATGTCGGCCCTCTCAAAATCCATGTGAATTAGAAGTTTCGTTTCGATGCCAACACATGATTTCAGGTACTACTTCTTTCATTCAGTTTTATTTTTTCTATTCTGATTTTTTTTTTATTTTGACAATTAGTTGGTGTTCTTTGTTCTCACGTGCTCGGTTTATAAAATTGATTACATACATTTTACATACGATCGTTCTGGTAAGCTTCATCGTTATTATGTGTATAACTTCAATGATTTTCATTTAACCTTGACTAACCCTTGTTTGATGATGTCTTTTATTTACGTTAATGATAAACACTAAATGTTAGATGGTTACATTGACTACAACTTTGATAAATCTTGCGCCTTTGTGCTTTAACTGGTTTGTATTTTCAAGCACACCAAGTGTTCGTTAAAATTCACCAATGAAAGTATAGATCTTTACATAACTGTTTTTGATTAATTTGTTCTTTTAGCATTTTGGGCTAATCAGGCACATGTATTTTTTTAATTAGTTTAATCTTTCGTTTGTACTTGTTTCATTTATACATCAACTTATGCTTCTATTATAATGGATCTTCATATAGTTTTATATATTAGGTTTCATTGAAGAAGGAAAGTGGTCAGATTGCATTGGTCCCGGTTTTTCAAAGTCATGAAACAATTGCTAGAAAGGTATTAATTAATATTTTTGTCAGATAATTGATTACATTGCATATTTGTTTTAGTATGCATAGGCTGGTCACCGTAACAGGTAATCGGTCAACTGCAGTTTCAATAGCAGTAAGAAACTAAGAACTTTTAAACATTTGAAATTACCAACATTTTCAAGCAAATTAAGCATGGTAGAGCAACCATTTGTGTACATCAAGTGACCTGACATGGAGAATGCTATTTGTAAGTCTTTTAAGATTCTTGCATTTAATAAGGATCAAGATCATGTTTTTTATACATAATTCCTCGATTATACAGAATTCATAGATTATACATGTTTCCGGTCTTCAAGGGATCCATCATTCCCAGTTATTAAGGATCAAAATCAGTTTTTTGTTTCTCATGCACGCTGCAATAAGGTACTCATTTGCTTATTTATTGCTCAATATTGTTAGTGTGAGATTTCAAACGGGTCAAATATGTTAAAAGTCAACCCGTGTATATTTTTGATATGTAATTTTGAATTCATATGCATATATGCAGTCTACTCAAGTCAAGAGTTGAATGCTCAGATTTTTTTGAAGAACTAGAGGGTGAACAGGTGTCAAGTCCGCCAAAATTACCAGGTATGTATGTATGTGTATTGTTTTAACTCCCTATGTTTTGGAACATAATGAATGATATTGGTTTTAATAGTTAACGTTAACAATTGTTGCTGTAGGTGAGTGAAAAGGATTTACGGGAAGGTGGAAATATCATGTCAGATGGAGATTATGTGTTAGTTAGGCAATATGATATTGTAGATGGATCAAGGAAACATGTACCTTACCTT
Source organism: Calendula officinalis (assembly GCA_963853835.1). NCBI lineage: Eukaryota > Viridiplantae > Streptophyta > Magnoliopsida > Asterales > Asteraceae > Calendula > Calendula officinalis. The sequence continues at coordinate 61,319,162 of OY970824.1, read as the reverse complement.
AACCCCTAATTTTTGTAAACATCATATTATTATTATTATTAGTACTACAGGGATATGTTGTGGTGGAATCGAACTTGAGGCATCACTCATGCATTATCCACCAAGACTGAAGAAATATGGGGCTTCTTTTAGGTGATATTCAGGCTATACCTTTTTGCATTCATCTCTTTTTTCTTATTTCTAGGTATTTTCGTCTATTTTTAGGGGTTTTAAGCTCCAATTTACGTGTTGCCTTTGCTTTATGTTTTGAAGTTTGATTAATGCTTACATGTTTTACTCGGACAACCCATTGTTTTAATTCGTTAAATCAGACGGCCCATTTTTTAGTCAAATGAGTTGTTCATCAACTTTGCATACATGTTTAGTTTATTGTAGGTCACGTCAGACAAAATTTAGGATTTGCCTCTCAACCATGATGATTTGGAGAAGGCATAAACTTTTAAGGAAGTTGTTTCTTCCCAAGCGTTTAAGATTTGAAGAGTTCCATTTTGCAAACATTTTTTAGAAAAAACAAAATTGTTTGAAAACGTTGTAACACCTCATAGCTTTTAAATTGGATTATACATTAATGGTCATAAAAGTGGCTTATAACATGTGATAGATAGTGATTTTTATTTTGATATTACAAGTCACCATGGTGAGTTTTCACCGAAGCTATGCATTGACTATGACTTTTAAAAGATTCCTCTGCCATGTGGCCTCCATAGCATACCGCCATCTCCACCATCCACTCGCCAAAGGCAATGCTCCATGGCCATAACATGCTGCCGCATAGTTGCACGTTGCGAAATAACGTTCCAGGTACCCGCCGTCGCATTGCGTGGGTACCTGCTAGTAATTTCAAATGAAAAAACCCAAGTTTTGAGGGTGTGCTTGGTTGACGGTATTGAGTGGTGTGCAATGGGATTGATGGCCATTATAACTGCTTGGTTAGTTCCTAGGTAATCAATGATTACTCACTAGTAAGTAATACACCATTCCCCACCAAATTGGGGATAATGAACTCTATAATGCTTTAATCCACTATTGTTATATTAAATTATATTATTATTATATATAAATATAATATAATATTATTATATTAACTAATATTATTATTAAATTATTTAATATTATTTTTATATTAATATATATTATTGTTATAATAATATATAATATTATTATACTAATTAATATTATTATTATATTAATATATTAATGTATAATATTATTATATTAATTACTCAATATAATAATATTATTATTATATATTAATTAGTATTATTATTAATTAATATATAATATTATTATATTTATTAAAATTACTACTCCCTCCGTCCCACAAAAAAACTTCTCATTTGAGTTGGGCATAAGTTTTAAGGTGATAGTTAGTGGTGGAGTCATTGATAATAATTGTGATTAAAATATATGATTGGTTTGTAGAGAGAAAGATAGTTAGTGGATAATTAATGGTGGGGTCCTTAGTAATAATATTATTTTATTGTGTGTAGGCCATCAAATGTATGAAATGAGAAGTTTTTTGTGGGACAAAAATATAAGGTCAAATGAGAAGTTTTTTGTGGGACAGAGGGAGTATATTATTATATATATATATATATATATATATATATATATATATATATATATTATATTTAATTATAAATATTATTATTATATTAATTAATATAATTAATATTATTGCTATATTAATTAATATTAAATAATAAATATATAGTGTTATTATATTAATTAATATTATTATATACTATATTTAAATTATAAATATTATTAATATATTAATTAATATAATTATTATATTAATATATAATATTATTATATTAATTAATATTATATATATATATATATATTATATTTAAATTATATATATTATTATTGTATTATTATAAACCAAGCAACATTAATGGTTAAAGGAATACCAGGGAATGTCATTGTATTCCTTTGTATTCATATTACCTTTCCCTTTCCCATTACATACTTTGAATCAAGCGCCCTGAATACAAATTTTGACTACTTTATTCAGTCGGTACAACACGCATCAAGTGTTGCATTTTACTTTACCAAATTACCCTCTTCTTTACATTTCAAATACCAAAGCTTAAAGTTCTTTGTTGCTTCTGCAAATAGTTGGGCAAGTGAAAAGCGAAACCAAAAAGGGTTTTAACGGAGTTGACCTACAATTAGATTGTGATGATTTTCACTTTCATTACTATGTCTCTCCAGTAATTGCTCGTTCTACAGTACTTGTTAATGGTGTTTCTGAATGGAAGAACCCTAACTCTATTAGTAAGTTACTACAGTATGTTTTTAGCTTCTTATTTAGTAAATTTAGTCTAAAGTAAACAAATTCTTGATTTTTGTTTACAATTTTCAGTTTTCAGGCACAAATACCACTACAATCTTTACATTTTCAAACACTGAAGATCTTTCAATTTGTGCAACCCTTCTCACACCGCTTCAATGTCCCACATTCATTGTACTCTCCCTCTCTCTCACACAGACACACACACAAACACAAACACAAACACACTGTGATTTCTTCAAAATCACTTCTTTTTCCTACTCATAGTATTACACTATATCGGGTGGGTGTGTGGTGAAATTGACATGAATTTACCAAATAGAATGGATAAAAAAAGAAATACTATTCATCGACTGTAGCATTTGCCCCTGGCAAGGACAAATGTTATTTAGGTAATCTGTATCTAAGGTCCCGTTTGATTTCGTCGGATTGAGTCGGAATCGGATTGAGTCGGAATCGGATTGAGTTAGAATCGGATTGAGTTAGAATCGGATTGAGTCCATGTGTTTGATTAGATTGTTAATTGAATTTACTAATTGATGAATAATGACCTTATTACTCTTCTCTTTTGTACTAGATAAAATATATGTGTTTGATTAAATTGCTAAATAATTAAAAATAATTACATAAAAATCATCATATAAAATTTAAAGTAAACATAAATTTATATATGATGATAACTATTATACAAAAATAGTTGATTCATTCCAAAATAAAAGCTATAAAATTATCTAATAAATATTCCAAAATAGTTGATTGTTACAAGTTCAATTAGCATATCCAAATACTACAAACGGATGCAAACATATTACATAAATTTTTATATGATGATAACAAAAGTTTAGATTAAACACACTAAAATTACAAAAGATAATAATCTAATGTGAACCACTTGAAAGTAGTTGATTAGCAATCTGGTTACGCAAACTAGCCATATATGTAACGCCTTTTGTACCCCATTCCATGCCATGTATGTTTTCGACGTCACTTCCTTCTCCTTGCACGTCAGGATGAACCATAGTATTCTCTTCAAAGTTCGGAAATAAGTCATCTTGAATATTATATTTCCGTATAAAATTATGCACCGCGACACAAGCAATAACTATGTCTCTTTGCACTGGAAAAGGATAAGGAGCCATTTGTTTTAAAATTGGGAATCTCACCTTCAATACACCATAAGCACGCTCAATAACATTTCTAAGTTGTGCATGTGCATGATTAAACCTTTCTTCCTTAGTTAAAGCTCTGCGTCTTCGATAATCGGCTAACCAATACCTAGTATTGCGGTATGGAGCCATAAATCCACGAGTGTTGGTATATGCGGCGTCGCAAAGGTAATACTTATCTGTAGATAAGTGAGATATATATATATATATATATATATATATATATATATATATATATATATATATATATATATATATATAGTGAAGAATTAAAATCAGAACCAATTTTCGCTTTAGAACTGTAAGAACCAAATATAGACCATTAGATTCAAAATTAAGGGTTTAGATTCGTTAGGGGCATTCTAGGTATTTTGTCAAAAACAAAAAAAAAAAGAAATATAGTAACATGCCGTGTATTTCTCACTCATTATCTCCATTTATTGCTTTGAATACCAACTATCTCTATCTCAAACCTCCATTGTTTCTTTTTCCAAAACAAAAACCCCACCACCATTTTATCTTTCATTTCCGGCCACTTTACCGGCCGAATCAAGGATCATTAGTACCGCCATTCAATCCAGCATCTCCTTTCGATTATAATGGTACCCGCAACTATTGAAACCCTTATATGTGGCGCTGGCGGCGGAATTAGGGCTTCGACGGCAGATCTGAGGCGGTGGCGAATGTTGTTGCATAGTCGTTGTATTTCCGTCACAGACGGTGACGACGGTTGTTTTACAGTGGCCGGAAGATTACTCGAGATGAACCGGCTGTCGGCGACAGTGGAGACGGAGGACGCGACTTCATCATTGCGGTTGTAATTCATGAGTAACAGAAGAATCAGAAACTTTAATGGTGGAATAAGGAATAATAAAAGGGGTTTTTTGCTTTATTGGTAATTTTTTTATTAGGTTTTCAATCTATATTTGTTGATGACATATCTGAGATTCTTATCTACTCATGCTTTTTGATTTGGTGAATGTTGATTTCTCAATCTGGGTTTGATTTTCTTGAATGTTTATTGGTATTTTATTATCCGTGAATGATATACATGAGATTCTTATCTACTCATGGTATACTAATGTTTTTCTCTTTTTTTTTTTAGTTTTTCGATCTCCAGTTTATGGGTTTCACTTGTATCTTGACTTCAATATATTAAAGTTTTCATTTTTATTTTATTCATTAATGTGTATAAATTATAAAGTTAATTTGTTCCTTTAGCTATATGAATTTAACTTTTTGTCATAATTCCCAGATAATATTGAAGAGGAAGTGATGGTAGATGATGAATTAATAGTTACAAAAGTGAGATATAACATGGTTTTTTGTAACTTCTGAAGCACCATCATACTCAAAGACTGGTTTACACCATAATAACATAAGTTTTACAGTGCTTGGTACATAGATGTTATTTAGATACATGAATGTTATTTGTATAATTTCGTTGTTATTCATTATTTTTTAATACATATATGGTTGAAGTAAAGTGAGATACATGTATGTATTTGTATTCATGTATGTATTTTTATTCAATTTTGGTTATACATGTAAATCTTCAAACCATTTCTAAGACAGCAAATCGAAGCCTCAAATATCGTATGGCATATACGTAAGTTAAGATTTCTGCTGATTTAGGGTAATACAACAAACATTTATATGGATGTATGGCTGAAGGATTACATACATCAATGTATTAATACATGTATGTTTAATTACAATAATTTACATGGATGTACACCACCAAACACAGACGATGATTCATAATATTACATACATGTAATTTTTTTCCTTTACTTTCTATCTCTTCGTTTTCTTCTTCATCTAAATCTGCTATTACAATTACTCAATATTAATAATCTCTCAAAATACACATGTATTTAATGAAATACATTACCAATTAGGGTAGGTTCTATACTTTTCTTCCGTCGTCTATCTCGGTAATCTACATACTTTGCATTTCTTTGTCCACTTCTTCGTACGCCTTTCAATTTAAAGAAAACAACAACATTAACGAACATATTACAGTTACTTAATAAACATCTATGCTTATTATCATTAAACAGTCAACCTAAAACATCAAATTGATCTAATATGACTATACTACGAGTTTGTTCATAAACATCTATTCGTAATTTAATAAACATATGTGCTTATTATCATTAAACAGTCAACCTAAAACTCATGTAAACAGTCAACAACTATACTACGAGTTGTTCATAAACATCTATGCGTAATTTCAGTCATCAAAATGGTAAAAAAAAGATAAATAAAACAAGATATTATTAGCTTTGAATACTTAAACTAAATTACTTATGAACGATTATCTACAACACATTCATGTTCATACAACTTAATATACATTCATGTATTCTCTAAAAACATTCATGTACATACTACTAAACCCCATCTCGTCTAGGCAATTTTTTTGGTTCGGTTGAAGCATAGAAATTAGTGCATGAAATGTTTTCGGACTCGACCTTGTGTACAACACCGGTACCGATTTTGTTATTTCTACATCAACATCACCACCTCCGTTGCTTGTTTCACCAATTTTTTCTTTACCTTTTTTGTTTTTTTTCTTATCTACTGCATCCCTTACACGCTTGTTTCCAATACTTGCTTCACCTGACAATCAATTAAATTAATACTTCGTTTACAAAACTAATTTTTACATGCACGTACTACATTCCAGAAAAAAAACTAAATATACCTTTAACAGATTTGATTTTGATTTCTGTATTAACAACTGGATCCAGTCTTAATTTTTTCCTTTTACGTTCTGTTTCTACATTTTCTTCCTCATCTAAATCTGCAATTTCAGTTTCCAAGTATTAGTATTTTTTGTAAATGCATGAATGTATCTTTAACAATTACCAATAAGGGTTGGTTCTTTATTCTTTTTCTTTGGGCTCTCCCGGTAATCTACATACTTTGTCGTCCTTCTTCCACTTCTTCTTACTCCTACAAATACAAAATCACATAACAATATTAGGTTTAATCAGTCCACACAATTGCAACTACTGTCTATAAAGATTTGTAAAAACATACTAATTACGTTTAATTCCAGAAATATCGCCTTTTAAAACATACTACAGTCCACATAAACTTTTAAGGCACCACATTCATGTATTGATCTTATAAAACATCAATGTATATGACCAATATGTATGATTTTAGAAGACAATACATTCATGTATTGAATGTCTAGCCCACATACATGTTCATACCAACGCATCATTCAAAACCCCCATTTAACCAATATACCATTTAATTCCAGAAGTATCGCGTTTTAAACCCTATCTGTATGGTTTACATCTATTACAAAACATCAATGTAATTCAAAATCGAAACAATTAAACAATATTAGAAGATAAACCAATCATCAATTCCTAAAACGAGACCTAATTTTTAATAAAACGCAAAACATACCTAATTACGTTCATGTATCTAAACCCTAACAGAGAGTTTTTAGCGGGGGTACTAAACATCAATGAAATGCAAAATCGAATCCATTTAACCATTGTTAGAAACCAATACAAACTTAATCCGTACAATATACCTTACCTCATTAAGTATAACCTATACATACCTGACATTTCTCTTCTGCACGTCGCCCGTCGCCGATCTTCAGTAGTTCGTGTTTTACGGCAGTTCATTAGAACTCGAAATCAACAATTTCGTCTTCCTTTATAGTCGCGATTTGAAACCCTAGAAAATCTCCCAATTTCTTAGACGATTACCGTTCATGTATAGCGTAATTCTAAATGATTGAGGTTTCTAAATGATCGGGATTTGCATGAAAGAGAATAGAACCGATTACAATCCCAAAGATGGTAGTTACCGTAAATATCTCTCCCATTAAAATATAATAAAAGAAAATTCCAAAAGTATCCTTCCACTCTATAAGATCGTGTAAAGTGGCTGTTTCAAAATGGATGGATAGGATTTGTTTAATTAGGTTCTGTTGGTTCTTTACATATAATTGGTTCTCTCTTTAATGCACCCCTATATATATATATATATATATATATATATATATATATATATATATATATATATATATATATATATATATATATATATATATATATATATATATATATATATATATATATATATATATGAGTATTATTTAAAGAATATGCATAAGTAAAATCAAAATGAATACAAACCTGTTGGAGGGAATGGAAATCCGGAAGTCGGGTTAAATGCAACCTCTTTTAAAACTCTTGAATCGTGTGTTATGCCCTCCCATCCAGCCCATATAAAGGTGAATATCATATCAAAATCACAAATTCCTAATACATTTTGATAACATTCACTTCTTCCTCTTCCCCTAAAACAAGTTTGCTGGTCAACCGGCACAACTGCATGTACAAGAGTTCCATCTAATGCACCTATTGCTCCGGGAAATATGTCTATTAGTCGTCTATGTCGTTCCGAGGTATTTCTTGTTGGGTCAGAATGAGTTGGTACTATAATTTCTCTTGCAAAACACATCATTGCATCTAGGACCTCGTGAAAGCATTGATGAATTGTTTGCGTGGAGTGTGAAAATCTTCCTTTAATGGCTCGAAAACGTTCATTATGTCCTATGACATGTAAAAACATAGCAATCTTCTCTTCAACGCTTATTGTCCTACTACATGTCAACCAATTTCTTTGTCTAAAATGATCGCTTAATAATACAAATGCCTCCTGTGAAAGACGCATCATATCGTAACATTGTCGTGGACTTCCGTGTATCAAATCTTGTGTATACGCATGTCCGCTTACTACCGGATCATAAGCTCCTATTCTTTCAATTCTTTGCCTTTTCCTGACCAACATCAACCAATACCACGATAGCAGAAGGAAAGTTAGAAATTCCCCATCCGTATCCATATGTCACCTATTATACATAACTTAAGAAGTCAAAACACATATTAATCCATAACATATATAAATCCATAACACGTACTAATCCATAACATATAAAAATCCATAACACATATTAATCCATAACACATATTAATCCATAACATATATAAATCCATAACACGTACTAATCCATAACACGTACTAATCCATAACACATAAAAATCCACAAAAATCCATAAATGATCTAAAATAATCCATAAAGTCTAAGGACTCTCAAATAATCCAAACTTCTTTCCTGCATTCCTCACCCACGTGTCACAAGTCGACGACCTAAGGCGTAACCAGACTTTCAAATTACCAGGGTTTTCACCAAATAGCATAAGTGCCGTCTGATATCTTGGATCCAATTCCCCCAATCCAGGTTATCCAGTTTTGCCATGCTTTCATCCATGTCTTTGTCGATGTTATTTTTTTCCACAAATGATTGTGCAGCCTTCACAATCTCTTTCCCAACTTCTCTTAAATCATCATCTAGTGTGTTTACACGACGCTTCCGTTTACCCTTGTTTTTTGACTGACCTGATGATTCTTCACTTGCAACGGGTTGCTCTGTTGAGGATGAGATTCCCCTATTAGGGGCCGAGGTTTCAATCTGAGGGGCTGGGGGGGCTAGGTTTTCCATCTCCATATCCTCAAAATCATGATCATTGAACACTACACTAGGATGAGGGAGTTTAGAAGATGTCCCATAACTCTGACTACCGGTTGCGGTAGCCCCTTCATACAATTGGGTGCAAAGATCGGGAAAAATGAGAGCAGAATTTCTTAATTTCACTATATTCTTGTTCATCTGTTTAAAAAAAATTATAATATATTATCAAATTGTTGAAAAAGTTAAAGATATTATCAAACTTTTAAAATAAAAGAATACCATTTCCTCCGCTTTCCATTCTTCATCAGTTAAATTAAAGCTGTTTGTTTTTGGATTATAAACATTCCCCGTTTTGTTTTTCAATTTGACCCACATTCCATACTTGGCTTTCAGATAGTCATACCTATATTTCATTTGTCCCAAGTCAACCACCACACCATGATCATTTTTTAGTTTCTCACCTACTACTTCCCATGACTTTGGTTTCAGGCCAACACCCTCCCGGCCGTTGATTGATACCTCATGTAAGCAAGCTTCAAGAAGGGTTTTAGTTACATCGTCTGACCAAGAAAATCTAGGTGCCATATCTAGGATAAAGCTAACAAAACAAAACAAAACCTATAAATATTCAATGACGAAAAAAATTGAATTTTGACATTAACAACCCTAATTAGTAATCTGGTTATGCAAAGTAGCAACCCTATAATTTTGACATTAACAACCCTGAATTCATAAACTTATTTAAATTGTATTCATCACAAACAAAGTTCCATTACTGAATTCATAAACTTACTGAATTCATAAACTTATTTAAATTGTATTCATAATTTTGACAAGAAAGCATCCATTTTCAAGCCACCAACCCAATTAAAAAATAAAGTTAACAAAGCCTTTAAATGAATATAACATTACTGTGTTTTCATCAACAAAAAAAGGGTTATCAGTTTGATGCTTATATATTATAAAACATTGAAACAAAATCGAAATCAACCCGAGATGGTTACGGTTCGTCTATAGAAATGAAACCCCATCCAATTGGTCGATTTTAGATTTTTATTTGTATAAACACTCATTTCATTGTATTTGTTCCAATACCCATCAAACAATGCATCATTATCTTATGTAAAATGACATAAACACCCTCAATCATAAGTTGCAGGCCAAAGTTTCAATCTTTTTTCATAATTAAAGTAGGCATTAACAAGAACACCGGAAGCAACATAGCAGAATCGATTTTAACTATTTCTGAAATCAAACAACATACATGAAACGACCCAAATACATGAAACAACATACTTGCAGAATCGATTCAAACTTACAGAAGCATAATAAACAGATTATCTAAAACAAATCAGTGAATAGAATTGCACCTGAGGAAGACGGAAGATGGTGGCTGCCTAGCGGAGGAAGGAGGAAGTCGTCGGAGGTCGGAGGAAGACGACGGAGGAAGGAGGAAACGATGGAGGCTGTGCGATGGAGGATGGAGGATGGAGGCTGGAGGCTGCGATGGAGATGGAGCGTGAGTAGTTTAGGGCAAAATAGAATGAGTCTGGTGGATTTGAACTTCGGACCGAATCAGACCAATTAATCGGATTGAGTCCGGAATCAGACCGAATCCGAAGAGCTGTGAAGCTATCAAACAGACAAAATCGGACCGAGTCCGAATTCGGACTGAATCAGATGGATTAGAAACCAAATCAAACACGCCCTAACTCATTTAGAAAAGATAGACAAATTCTTCCGTAAACCAAATCGTTATCTTGGCATTTTGATTTGTCGGTTTTCTTAGATACAGTTCTAGTCAATTTTAAATAGTCACATTTATCATTTTTCTTCACAAAAGATTAGGATCTTCAAAAACGAAATGCAAAATTTTAATATGAACAATTCAGAAGAAAGAAAGATTCAAGCCTATTTATTAATTTACTGTAAAAAAATCAGCGTATGTTTTATCAACCTATATGAAAAAGTGAGGCATATGTGGTTAGCTATGATCATCGGTTCATGTAATGTTAGCGACTCTTTTGACATTGATTTCCGATTTGTCTTGTGTTGTATCTCTAGTTTCTCACATTGATTTCCGATTTGTCTTGTGTTGTATCTCTAGTTTCTCCTTCGACGTAAATAACATGTCCCTTTATGCCGATTTTAAAAGAAACATAAATAAAATCATATACTTCATATTAATAAGGATGCAAACCAACATGCATTTAATCTAGTGGTTTATAAGTAACCAGTCAATTTATAGATTGTAAATTCAAGTTTCAGTTGAGATGTATATGATGCATATAATAAAGATGAAGGGAAGAAATTAAAGGAAAGAAAAATAGAAATAAAAAAGAAAAAGGTAAAATGACCAAAATATCCTCACATGTGAGGCAACTTAACGGATGAATTCAAATGGAAGTGGACGGAAGGATAAAAATCCAGAATCTAAAAAAGTTCAGGGACAAAAATCTTGAAAAAAAAGTGTAGGGACAAAAAAGTAGAATCGGGAAAACTACGTGGACAATTTCGGTAATTTACTCTTCATATTTCTTCACCTAAAACTTATGAACCCCAACTAAAATTTCATATTTCTTCATCTGAATCTTATGAACCCCAATTGAAGCTTTCATATTCCTTTACCTACAACTTATTAACCCCAAATGAATCCTACGGTAAGATAAAAGAAACAATTTATGAGTAAAATTAAAGAAACATTCCAACTCTTTCATCTATCCTTTTCAAAGAAACATTTCAAGTTTTTCTTTACATCTTTGGAAATCGTGAGATGAAGAAGCCGGGATGTGAAGTGATTACAACGGGAATTATCGTCGTCTCCGGCGGCGAATATACTGCGGGCGATGTTGGGTGAATAAGAAAGAGACAACGCAGGTCGTCTTCTCCTGTGGTCTTCCCCGGTCGTCTTTTTCGGTCATTACCATCACACTTTCTCTTGTGGTTGCTATCACTAAGCCAATTCTTTGGATGTTTTAATTTACTACAAACCCTAGATCTGTGATGTTAGTGATTCCCACCAAGTAACTATAGAGTTGCGTTCTAGGTAGTCCACCAAAATTTTAAAGTCCTAAGGGACAAATCCTAGCCATTGGATTAAAAGTTTCCTTAACAACCACCATCATCAAATCACAGGTGATTCAACACACAACCACCGCCGGACGACGCCTCCGGCCGCCGACCACCGCCGATGGAGCACCTTTTATTCTCGAGTGTTTGATGCCACATGATGGAGGACCTTACGGTTGACATTGTTCCATAGGACTCTCGTATGACGTCTTTAAACGTGTTTATAAGATCGTTCGCTTGCATATGGGCCACCCATTAAATGTTAGCTCATAACACTGAGAAGTGATGGAACATTCTACAATTGCAATACTAAGAGGATCGATGGCCCTTCTTCAACGGGCCATGGGATGACCCGGTTTCAGTAAAAGCCCGATATTTTTTTGGGACGTTTTTTATCTTAACTATCCGGTTTGAATGGATATTGTCAAAGAGAGGTTTTACGATAAACTTTTAAATGGATGCTCATATGAGAGAGGATTGACAGATACGAGTTATCATTTGTAGAAATGACTGGTTTCTAACTCTCATTCATCGATTTTCGTGGGAGAAAGTCAACATTTGGAAACTTGCAGATTTTCGTAGGACCACATGGGAGCAACTGTGGTCGATCCGCCTTCCGAGTTACGTGTGTTCAAGCGTATATATACTGGGTTGTGATCTTCTCATTCCGGTAAGGGGCCTTTGTATAAGCGGGCGATATATTATCATTTGTAGGAAACCAGATGGATATTAAAAGGCATAACATATGGATGATAAACCTCTCGAGTTAAGTGTGTTCAAGCATATATAAACATGGTTGTGATCCACTCATCCCTATTTACCTTCCCTTATAAATAGGCTCTTTACTAATGGGAAGATCACAACAAGGTTTATATGTGCTTGAACACATTTAACTCGAGAGGTTTATCATCCATATGTTATGCATTTTAATATCCATCTGATTTCCTACAAATGATAATATATCGCCTGCTTATTAAAAGGCCTCTTACTAGAATGGGAAGATCACAACCCGGTGTATATACGCTTGAACACACGTAAGCCGGAAGGCGAATCGACCACAGTTGCTCCCATGTGGTCCTACGAAAATGTGTAAGTTTCCAAATGTTTACTTTCTCCCACGAAAATCGATGAATGAGAGTTAGAAAACCAGTCATTTCTACAAATGATAAATCGTATCTGTCAATCCTCTCACATATGAGCATCCAGGTAAAAGTTTATCGTAAAACCTGTAACACCGCATTTTGAAACCGTTTTTTCTTAAAAGTCAACCATTTTAGCATTAGTAATAAAGTTACGAAAGCAATTAGTCTAGCACCTAGTTACGTCAAGTTTACAGACCGTGGTCCCATAATTATTACAATCCAAAATATTAGTTAAAAGACGGTATTACAAAAACTAGGCTCCTTTCACAAAATACATTTTTAAAACGTATGGTCAAACGTCCCGTCCAAGCCCGACCCGTTTCAAGCCTTCCAACCTGAAATGTGACAATGAGGGAGGGATTAGCACACAAGCTAAGTGAATGAATTTACTCATAGTATTACACTATATCGGGTGAGTGTGTGATGAAATTGTTGGCAGCATGAATTTACCAAATAGTATGGATAAAAAAAGAAATACTATTCATCAACAACTGTAGCATTTGCCCCTGGCAAGGACAAATGTTATTTACGTAATCTGTATCTAACTCATTTAGAAAAGATAGACAAATTCTTCCGTTAACCAAATCGTTATCTTGGCATTTTGATTTGTCGGTTTTCTTAGATACAGTTCTAGTCAATTTTAAATACTCACATTTATCATTTTTCTTCACAAAAGATTAGGATCTTCAAAAACGAAATGCAAAATTTTAATATGAACAATTCAGAAGAAAGAAAGATTCAAGCCTATTTATTAATTTACTGTAAAAAAATCAGCGTGTGTTTTATCAACCTATATGAAAAAGTGAGGCATATGTGGTTAGCTATGATCATCGGTTCATGTAATGTTAGCGACTCTTTTGACATTGATTTCCGATTTGTCTTGTGTTGTATCTCTAGTTTCTCCTTCGACGTAAATAACATCTCCCTTTATGCCGATGTTAAAAGAAACATAGATAAAATCATATACTTCATAGTAATAATGATGCAAACCAACATGTATTTAATATAGTGGTTTATGAGTAACCAATCAATCAATAGATTGTAAATTCAAGTTTCAGTGAGATGTATATGATGTATATAACTAGTTGGTTGTACCCGCGCGTTGCTGCGGGGCATGTTCTTGAAATAGTTGGATTTGCGTTGCATTCATCCTAAACGGGTCAAAATCGGTTAAAAGTAGTTGTAGCTTCAACCGAAATCCTGGATTGTTCTTATCTTAAACTCATAAAAATGGGTTAAAAGTTCCCTGTCGATTCTCTATTTCATTTCTAAATTAGGCATGAATGACATTGATTTTTCTACAATATCATAAGTTTTCTATAACCATAGAAGAGATTATTAATGGATCTTTATCCCTAAACCTGTTTACCTTGATGATACAATAAGCAATGTTTTGTAAGTTGCTTTGTAGTGCTGTCGAAAACCTCAGTTAGCTTATAAGTTATGTTTTGGAGCTGTTTCTGAAGATTATTGCTTAAACTATTTTCAAATGGGAAGGATATTGTGGGATCATTTGAGTGGTGATGCCTCCTAATAATAACTCAAGAATAGTTAACTAAAGTTCTCTATATGTTAGCCAATCTTCTAATTACCAGAAAAAATAACATACAATCTAGAACCTAAATGACTAAACAAATGTATTCTTACATATGACTGCCATTATATCAGAGGGTGTAGATTAAATATGCACCACTAAAGTCCAACTCTGATATATTCCTATTCTGCATTTCAGACCTCCATGTCTACAATATAATTGATGGTGTTAAGATTAAGAAATATGCTCTTCTGCCACGTACAATTGCTTATTCAGAATAGATGTTGTACCGAAGATGTTGCTTATAAAAACTTAGAAAACTAACCAGCCATTTGGCACATATCTCCAACTTGTCAATTTGTTCCAGACGGTCATAAATATGAATTTAATTGAAACCTACTAAATTAGTTGAATGGAGCAATCTGAAGATGTTTAAACATCAAGATACTAAAATACTAAACTTATGGGAATAGTTCACCTTCAACATTTCTTCACTAATCATAGTTATATTGTTCTAATTAGTTGTTACAGATGGAAAAACCAGTGTTCATAATCAACTTAAATAATTAGTGATTGAAAAGGTCATAAACATAAAATTAATCAATGAATTTAGACTAAATAGTAACAAATAACATAGATTAAAGTTAGAAGAAGAGAATACATACATCAAGAGTGGTGGCAATAGCTCCAATTAGTCTGAAAATAAGAGTTCCCCAAATCCCTAATTCTTCTTCTTCATTATTTATGTTGGGATTATATGGTTGATTTTGTGTTTACCTTTAATTATCACCATCTTCGTTGTTATTCTTCTTGATGTCTTCCGACATAGACACAATATTTAGTTCTAATTTCCTTCAAAGATTCAGGTAATTGAAATGGAACCCTAGAATCATAGGCGTAACTCAGCACAGACTTCAAAATTAAATAAACAAAACTTAAAGAAATAAGGTTAAGTTCACATGAAGAACTGTATTTTGTTGTTAAAAAAACATGAAGGACCGTAATCCCAAGAACTAAAACGACAAATTCGCTAAAATGGTTTAAAAGGTAATAGAAGGGTGAAACCTACTTGAAAATCAGTTGGAAATGTTGATGCAAACTGAATTCCAACTGGTAATTGGAATCCTAATTAAAAAGTGAGAAACTTTAAACTGAAAAATAAAACTTTAAAAAGAACAAAAACTAACTTGATGAAGAAGAAGGATGAGCAACAATGGTTATGACTCGGTAGGAGGGAATATCGTTTGTAGATACAATAAGATAGCGATGGAAGACGGTCGGTAGGTTTTGTAGGTATGAATTGGTGGCAAAAATTGGTGAAGTAACGAAGCAAGAGGTGGAGTTGTGGAATGCACTGGATGGAATCGGAAGCAGGAGGTGTGATGCCTGGTGGAAGTAGCAGGAGGTGGAAGATGGTAGATGGAAAACCTATTGTTCATCCAACGTTAAATGTAATATAGTTAATAAGGTAATTCATTTTGATACCACATCTTTTGATGCATCTACCACAATATACAAGTTTTTCTACAAACTGTACAAGTATGTAAAGCACTTATTGTGGTCAAATGAATAAAAAGATGTGGTACAAAGTCACCCCCTATATAATAAGGATGAAAGGAAGAAGGTAAAGGAAAGAAAAATAGAAATAAAAAAGAAAAAGGTAAAATGACCAAAATATCCTCACATGCTTGGCATGTGAGGTAACTTAACGGATGAATTCAAATGGACACATAAAAACGGACACATAAAAGCAAAATCAGAAAAACCATATGGACAATTTCAGTAATTTACTTCTTCACCTAAAACTTATGAACCCCAACTGAAAATTTCATATTTCTTCATCCAAAACTTATGAACCCCAGCTGAAACTTTCATATTTCTTCATCCAAAACTTATGAACCCCAACTGAAAATTTCATATTTCTTCATCCAAAACTTATGAACCCCAACTGAAAATTTCATATTTCTTCATCCAAAACTTATGAACCCCAACTGAAAATTTCATATTTCTTCATCCAAAACTTATGAACCCCAACTGAAACTTTCATATTCCTTCACCTAAAACTTATGAACCCCAAATGAATCCTACGGTAAGATAAAAGAAGCATTTCATGAATAAAATTATAGAAACATTTCAACTCTCTCATCTAACATTTTCAAAGAAACATTTCAAGTTTTTCTTTACATTTTTGGAAATCGTGAGATGAAGAAGCAGAGATGGGAAGTGATTACAACCGGCATTGTCATCGTCTCCCGCGACGAATATACAGCCGGCAATGTTGGGTGAATAAGAAAGAGACAACGCCGGTCGTCTTCTCTTGTGGTCTTCCCTGGTCGTCTTTTCCGGTCATTACCATCACACTTTCTCTTGTGGTTGCTATCATTAAACCAATTCTTTGGCTGTTTTAATTTACTACAAACCCTAGATCTGTGATGTTAGTGATTCCCGTCAAGTAACTATAATCCAATTTTACAGGGTGTTCTTCGTTTTCTACAAACCCTAGATGTGTGATGTAAATGTAAACCAAATTTTTGGGGTGTTCTTCATTTTTTACGAAATCTAACTAATCACAAATTGATTTGTCTGATCAAATTCTGGGGTGTCTTCATATTGTAATTGAGCACATAAAAAGAAAGATGATGAGAGAGGGGTGATGAGGGTGTTCTTGATGTTGATGATGGAGAGAAGTAGATGAACACAAAAGTATAACTTTTGAAGTATAAGGTACAAGTAGTTCGTGAAAAAAGATCAAATTACCCTCACGTTTTTCCAAATGAGGGGGTTTAATGACCAATATCAAAAGGGAGTGGACGGAAGGACATAAAACCAGAATTTAAAATTGTATAGGGACAAGACGGAAAAAGAAAGTATAGGAACAAAACCGCATAATTAGTATACCTCATAGACAAAATCTATAATATACTCTAAATTTTAGAAGAAAAAAAAGTAGGAGAAAAATAAAGTTTTGATCGGCGGGGTCCCACTTGGCCTAATATAGGCATATTGGGAAAGGAGAATTCGGTATAAAGTGGGAACACATTTGAGGCTTAAATTTTGGACAAGAAAAGAAAAGGCTGTCAAGCAGTTCGTTTCTTATTCATAGATTTTTCTTTTGATAAAATCAACATATGGAAACTTAAAAGTTTTCGTAAGACCAAATGGGAGAAACTATGGTCAATAAGCCTCTCGAGTTAAGTGTGTTCAAGCATATATAAACCTTGCTGTGATCTTCCAATTCCAGTTTCAGTAAGTTGCATCTAACCTTAGATTCTTATGCATATATATGTATGTGTAGGCGGTACATGCCCATTTGATTATTATAATTAGATACACTTTATATATATTCATAGGACATTTTTCTCTCAAACTATTTCATTATCGAATTAAAACTTCTGATCACCATTGTCGATTTAATTCAAGGAATCAAATATGCACGTCATCAATTCTCAGATTCAAAATTATGTGGATTATGCGTGTTGTTGAGCAGATCTTCATCTCTCTTTAAATTCGTAGCATTTCTTCTTCTTCTCAAAAGTTTCCGTTCTAAAAAATCTGCTCAAATTTATTTGTTCTTAAATTCTAAGGCTGCTTTCTGGTTTCTTATAATAAGATTAACTCTTAACATATTAAACATTCATGAAGAAAGTATTTGTATACTCATATTTCTGCCTCTAAGTATTTGTATACTCATATTTCTGCCTCTTATATGTTGTTTATTAAAAAGAGTTGCATTGCATGTTCTTCACCAGAATTCAATGGAAACAACAAAATCGATCGAGAAACATAGTGAAGCCAATAGGGGCAGTACTAGAAATGTATTTAAAGGTGGGCAAAAAAATTTATCTTGCTAAATTTTTCAAAGGTGGGCAAAATTTTTTGGTTCAAGTCACAGGTAAGATATGACTTGCATTAGTTAGATCATATGTAATACAAACATAGTACGTGAGATAAAACTGTCTCGTTGGATACGTGGGTTTAGACCCGACAATTCAAGTAGTCACATATTGTCAATTTCAATAAAATAACTTTATTAAATTATGACAGGTCACTTCTTTCATTCATCATTGGCCAATGTTAAGATAACTGGAATGCCTCCAATCTATCAAGACCGTCATAGTCAAGGTAACTGGAATGCCTCCAATCTCTTGAGACTCATAGGTATTGGGTAACTGGAATGCCTCCAATCTACCACAAACTTTAAGGAACTGTGATAATTGAAATGCCTCCAATCTATCACAGCCTTAAGACATCTTTTCCATCATTTCATTTGTTATTTCTTATTCATCATCATGAGTAGCCGTGCACAAAATAACCGAAACCGAAACCGAAACCGGTACCTGAATCGCAACCGAAACCGGTCAAAACCGATTTTGACCATAACCGGTTCGGTTATTGAGTAACCGATCGGTTAGTAACCGGTTGGGGTTTTTATGGTTCGAACCGGTTAGAAACCGGTTAACCGAACCGGTTTTGACTCGAAACCGACCGCAAATTTGGTCAACACACCGGTTTTGACCGGCGGTTTGTAACCGAAACCGAACCGGTTACAATACCCCTTACACCGGTTAGAGTTTTCGAGTCCCCAAAGAAACCGGTTAACCGAAAACCGGTTTTGACCGGCTTTGACCAAAACCGGTTTGGGTCAAACCCGAAACCGGTTTTGTCAAAAACCGGTTTGTGTGCATCCCTAATCATGAGCTTGAGCTCCATCATTTCTCAATTATTTATCAGTTCATCATCATATAAACAATTCATAAGTCACACAAATAATCAAATTACTCATTGACTCGATAAAACATTTAACAGATAATACTTACAAGCTATGTACTGAGTTTAAAAGTTCACATGTACTCGTCTTAGCCAAACTTACTCCAAAATGTGTCCCTTGAACACAAATCTTACTTCCCAAGACTTGAAATCCTCAAGTTTTTCAACCAAAGCCCTAATATCAAAACCATCACAATGTTTAGCATCAAACGTCACCATTAACTACTTATTCTAACACCAGTTAACTACTAGCACCATTTCCCTCATTTTAGGTCACTTACAAAACCCTAGGTTTTCATAAATCTTAAGATCTCCATAAATCCATGTTATGAACATGTTTTTCCTTGTTAAAATACTGTAGATCTAAGTTAAATAACTTCCATTTGACCATTAAAACAAAAATCCAAAACTAGGGTTTGAGATTCAAGCTTTTCATTCTTGAATCCAAGACCAATAATCAACTAGGAGTGAAGATTTACCTTAAACTACAACAAGTGAGCAAGAATCTCCAAGATTGAGGTGAAAATCAGCTCGAACAAGCCTTTTGCACTCAAAAATCGCACACGCACCTTGAGAGGGTTTTTCTAGGGTTTCAATCAGCATTTATGGTTGAAATCCCGCTTTTATTCAGCTACGGACACACTTCGCGTCGCGAACCGCGACTTCGTGTCGCGAGCTTTAACTCCCGCGAAACCTCGCGCACGCGAACTTCGGCGTGAACTTCTCGCGTCTGAACTTCAAAGTTTTTGTTTGGTTTCAGTTTACTCATCGCGATCGCAAGCCCGGACCTCGCGTCGCGAATTTCAGCTAGCGACTATCCTTCAATATTTCCTTCTCGATTACCAACTATGTTCGACTCGTTTTCTATTCCAACGATCCCAACAACTTATTAACTCAGTATACACCACTTTAAACTATCATATAAACTAATATACTAGTAAAAAAATTACAAAGACATAATTTATTTACCAGAATACTCAATATAATAAGTATTCAAAAATTCGGGTCGTTACATTAATCTTCTCTCATACGAGCATCTAGGTAAAATTTTATCATAGAACCTCTCTTTGACAGTATCCATACAAACCAGATAGTTAAGATAAAAAAGGTCCCCCAAAAAAATATCGGGCTTTTACTGAAACCGGGTCATCCTAATTTGACATCCTAGGGCCCGTTGAAGAAGGGCCATCAATCATCTCCGTATCGCAATTATAGAATGTTCCAGCACTTCTCAGTGTTATGAGCTGACATTTAATGGGTGGGCCCATATGCAAGTGAACGATTTTATAAACACGTTTAAAGACGTCATACGAGAGTCCTATGAAACAATGATAACCATAAGGTCCTCCAATATGTGGTATCAAACACTCGGGAATAATAGTTCCTTCCTTTTTTGTCAGGTTATACATGTATTGGCATCTTGTGTTGTATAGGTCTGTTATCAGTACATACTCATTACACCATTATCTAAGACGACCATTGTGCGGTAAGTCAATGTTTTGGCCTTTCAGTTTGAGTCCTTCTAGTTCTTGTTTTATGACCATGAGGCGAACAATTTGATTTCCATCTAGATCCTCGATTATTAGGAAAAAAATGATTTAATAAGATTTTGTTAGTAACTAAGTCATACCACTGTTTGCAGATAGTCCTATATTATTAACTAAGCCATATAGTACTATCTGCAAACGGTGGTATGACTTAGTTACTGACGAAATCTTGTTAAGTCACTCTTTCCTAATAATCAAGGATCTAGAGGAAAATAAAATTGTTCGCCTCATGGGCATAAAACAAGAACTAGAAGGACTCAAACTGAAAGGCCAAAACATTGACTTACCGCACAATGGTCGTCTTAGATCCTTGTGTAATGAGTATCTACTGATAACACACCTATACAACACAGGATGCCAATACGTGTATAACATGATAAAAAAGGAAGGAGCTTTTATTCCCGAGTGTTTGATACCACATGATGGAGGAACTTATGGTTGTCAATGTTCCATAGGACTCTCATTTGACGTCTTTAAACGTGTTTATAATATCATTCACTTGCATATGGGCCCACCCATTAAATGTCTGAGAAGTGATGGAACATTATTCTATAATTGTGATACTGAGATGATCGATGACCCTTCTTCAACGGGCCATAGGATGTCAAATTGGGATGACCCGGTTTCAGTAAAAGCCCGATATTTTTTTAGGATGTTTTTTCTCTTAACTATCTAGTTTTTATGGATACCGTCAAAGAGAGGTTCTACGATAATAATTTACCTGGATGCTCGTATGAGAGAGGATTACCAAATACGAGTTATTCATTTGTAGAAATGACTGGTTTCTAACTCTCATTCATCAATTTTCGTGGGAGAAAGTCATACATTTGGAAACTTGCAGATTTCGTAGGACCACATGGGAGCAACTGTCGTGGATCCGCCTTCCGACTTACGTGTGTTCAAGCGTATATACACTTGTAACACCTCAAAAATTATGGGAAATTTAAAAAAATTTAATATATTAAAAAGACACATTTCCCCATAATTACAAGTAAACAAAAGGTCCCACTCCTTATTAAAACAAGAATTGAACCGTCTCATGGTTAAATGCGGAAAATAAAAGTAATTGTTTTTAAAAACTGTTTGACTCATAATAAACGTTTAATCCAAATCCCAATAGCTCATCCAACGCACCTTCTCTAGTACCTGCAAAAAATGGGGGGAGTGTTTGGGGTCAGCCACACGCTGAGTGAATAATAACAATATAAACATGTAAACACAAAACAGATCATGCTACATACATGATCCCAAAAGACTCTACTCATTTCTCGTTATTAGGCCTTTATTAAATCTCATTATGTTCGCCGTGGTATTGTGACGATCTCAACGCACGTCTCTGCTCTTGCGCCTCGTCACGACGCCCTCTTCCAACACCCTCTCTAGGTGCCCCGCAGTACCACGTTGACAGTCGTGAAATGTACTTGGGAAGAGCTGACTATTTATTAATCTCAAATATAGTCAAGGTTTTAATATACGAAATCGAGCCTCGAAGCGTTTCCTTTAGCCTCACGAGGCGTCATAATTAATTCAACTATCTCTATTTAACTACTTTAAAATTTTATTTAAAACATAATAAACAAATCTAGTAAAAACGAGTTTATTTAAGAAATAATAAATAAATCTAGTAAAGAAATGACCTATTGTTAAAAAAAGAGAAAGAAAAACGAGCTAAGAGAGCTGAAAAAGAGAGTTAAATAATAGTCCATTAAGAAAAAAATGGGCCAAAAAAAGTCAATTGAAAAACAATGGGCCCAAATAGTTTAAAAGGTTTGCAATACGTAGGGTTTTCCACCTTTTTCCAGCCTTTTGCAGTTACGGAAACACCAGAGACTTCGTCTCTTCCAACTCCCACCATCAGTTAGATCTTCTATGTCCCTATCAAATACCCGCCTCAGACCGCCTTGCCTCGCCCCGAACCGCCTCCGGCCGCCTTTGACCGCCTCATTCAACTGAGGCGGACGTTTCAATCACAGGACGCCTCATGTTCGTTTTTTCACTGTTTCACCTCAAGGCGCACCTCGAGGCGTACGCCTCGACCGCTCTTTAAAACTATGAATATAGTTAGTTAGTTTTATTACGTGTTGACTCGACAACATGTACACATATAAACTAACAGCTCAACATATATCACCTCATAGATATATAAACACATAGCACACCTCGAATGGCATATCAACTCATAAATAAATCTCATGTACACAGATCAACCACATAATCAAAGCTCAACTCAAAGCAATAGCAGTTCATGGCATTTAACACACAATCATGAAACCAATGTAAGTACAAGTTTATAGTGAGATTACCCACCTCAAATAAACGTAAGCTCCTAGGGAATCTTCGGCACGTACGAGAATCAGTGCTCGGGTCCTAGAATACCCTACAATGCATAACAAGACCCGGATTAAAACTTGGCTCAAGACTCGATTCACAACAATCTGCCAGAACCCGACACCCCCACGGGAACTTTTATATCTCCCAACCCGTTCATTAGATTTGTCCCAAATGTTTAACACAGAAACTAGACTCATAATACTACAAAACACTCTTAAGTGGCTTCTGCCTAAAAACGGACTCGAAGGGCCTCAAAACAGGCTCACAATACAGAATAGCTGCACAGGTAGAAATTCTGACAGCAGCCTATTAAAATGGTCATAACTTTTAATCGGTAATTCCAATTAACAAGCCATCTGCGGCAACGGAAAGAAGACTCGGAAAACTAGGCATTAACGCCGGCCAAAAGGTCAAAAACTCGCTCTAACTAGTTTAAAAACAGACCCGAAACAGCTGGACAGAAACTGCCCTAAAATCCAATTTGTTTTAAAACTCATATCAATAAACCCGACACTAACCCGTATAACCTGAAATCATCTAAAAACTTATCTCGGAACATAAAAACTACTCAACTCCTTTTCTCTTTGAAAATCATTTTAACAAACTTTCAAACACAAAGTATAAAATTCGAGACCCAAAATTCAATTCAAAGACTATAAATCTAAAAAAACGACTTTAACCCGAACGACTAGCAAATCACACGAGGTCAAGGCCTTGGGTTTATCAAGCCTGACCCGAAAACAAGATTTCTCAAACAACCAAACACACATCAATCTGCTTAGTAATTAAAATGAATAAACGGATAACGATTCGGTACATAATACACAATGCCAAAACTCAGATCAAAATCAAGACTTCTCGTCTCTGAACTCGTGGTTGCTGCTCGACAACGAATCACCCAAACTCAAACCCATAACAGTTATATACATGTAATCCTACAGCTTGAGCAAAAACGATTATAATCTTACACGAAAAGGATACATCGTTAACCCGAAAAAGATTGGATAGCGAAAAGAAAGAAAAAAAGGTTACTACCGATTCGATGGTCCAAAACGATGAGATTGCATTTGTTAAACACCACCGAGCAGCCTTGCTATGCCACCATCCGATTATTAAATTAATCATGGACTGACACATGAATTTTACTCCACTACTGCCGCAAGAATTAGCAATTAATAAAAAAAATCGATGCTATATATCCACAATACTACCGCCTCATAAAAAACAATAGCAAATATCTCACCACCATCTGACAATTCCTCCTAGTGATTAAGATAAGAACACCACCACCCTCTTTAACACGTGGCTTCCTATCTCTTTAATTCTAGAACGGCGATCAAAGTCTCGAGCAATAAGGAAGACGACTACGGCTAGGGTTACAAGTGATATACGGCTAACAGTTGGATTATCATAATAATTAGGGGTTTAAGGGTTCACCTAATTTAATTAAACGAGCCCCTAACTTGAAAGCCCGAGGGCCTTGGCCTTTGGCCGGCCCGACTCAAAGGACATAAAATCCAACTCTCTCACACGGATAAATAACGTCTAATAAATACGAACCGTATAATTACGGGTCGTCCAAATTATAAGAACCGTCTAATTACAGGTCGTCCAAATAATATAAACTAAATTATAAAGGGTTTTTCTAACATGTGCTCCCTAGGCACATGTTAGAGTGCATTAATTCAATTGAAATTTCCTAATGAAGTCTTGTTATATATTAATGAAGTTCATGGTTTACAATTTTAAGAGATGTGTTAAATGTATTTTTTATTTATAATAGAAAGTTAATGTGAGTTAATGCACTTTAACATGTGCCTATGGGGCATATGTTAGAAAAACCCAATTATAAATAATAAAATTGATTATAATAAAAGTATGATATATTTATGTTTCTATGCAAACTACATACACCAGGAACATATCTAGTGTAATAGACTAACTTATGAGATCGATGTTGTAATAAGTGACAAACCACATGGACATTTCATGTAATTTGCTCTTTATTTTTTCACGAAAACCTTTCTCCATATAAAAAATAAGCGATATATTTTTCATCTTGGTAGTTTCAAAGTTGGAATTGATTTGTTCAAGATATATTCTACTTCATACAACGCAAATTGAAATTGATTGACATTTATACCCTCACTATCTTTCACCATTCCTTTTATAGTTAATGTTACAAAAAGGTTGAAACCGGCAACCCCGATCGGCCCCATCGAACCCAGCCTCAAAGGGTACTTGATGAGGGGCATATTTTGACTCACCAACCATTTGAGAATCATGGAGGGGGCCAGGGCTTGAACCAACGGTTAGGCATTCTTTCCTCTGATGCCATATTATGACACATTATACATAATACATTTAGGGTGCGCTTGGTTCGTATTAAGGAAAGGGAAAGGGAATGTGAAAGGGAATGGTGGGGAATACTAATCATTACCCCCAATTTAATGGGTAATGGCTCATTACCCACTACTAAGCAATGATTGATTTCATTTTACGATGAAAACCAAATCCAATCCGAAAACCAAACTATTAATTTGGATCAAGTCCAAACCGATCCAAAAACCAAAATAACCAATCCAAAAGATCCAATCTAAATTGTCCATTTGGACAATCCGGATTTATCCGAATAGTGAACACCCCTATATATAGTCATTGGTTGGTAGCTTTGTGTTCTCCTTTGTGAGAGCTACGCAACGGTATATAGCATGTCCAAAGTAGAGTTGTGGTGAATGAGATATCAACTCTCAAAGTAGGGTGTTTGAAACAAGAAATCCTGAGTTGGGAGAATATCCCACATTGGGTCACTCGTGATTTATCACGAGTTATACACGGGTTTGAACGTTTGTTTTTAAAATTTTTAAAAGTCACTCGTGATTTATCACGTGTTATACACTAGTGTTTATATATATGTTAGAATTTGCATATGCAATTATATTGCTAAATCACAAATGAAAGAAGGTATAGAACTCGACAAACAAAGTTGAAACTAGAATAAATATCCTCAAATTTAACAACTAGAAACATAAAATGAAATTCTAGTTCTATACACTTTTCTTTACAACCATACAACCATTTATGAATTAAAAATCTTGTTTTGCAATTAATTTATTACTTTCAAGTAAAATTGATAAATGATACCAAATTGACCCGTTTTAGATATTTTTATAATAGCCTGGTTGGCCAGATTCAACCAGATTCTTTTTCAGATAATACTCGTGATTATTTAAATGCATAATCGTATATACTAGTAACAATATAAATAGTATTAATAAGAAATTTTAATCATATGTATTTTAGTCATATTTATTTACCAAGAATCCACTATTAAATCTCTATTAAAAATCTATACAAAATAGAAACAAGAACTTTATTCAGGGGAAGGGAGTACATAATTCACGAGCCTGGCTTCTTTTAACTAAACAGTATATGCAATGGGTGGTGATTTGCACAAGGAATACATTTATTCGCACAAGGAAATAAATCAAATGGA
The DNA here is from genome assembly GCA_963853835.1 of Calendula officinalis. Lineage (NCBI taxonomy): Eukaryota > Viridiplantae > Streptophyta > Magnoliopsida > Asterales > Asteraceae > Calendula > Calendula officinalis. The sequence continues at coordinate 61,292,299 of OY970824.1, read as the reverse complement.
CAATTCTATCCCTAAACATAATTTTGTTACAACATAAAAATATCATATTTAAGGGTAAGATTGTCTATTTCCTTTGAATTTCCTTGTAAAAGTAACTCATTTCCTTGTGCAAATCACCACCCATATGAAATATGTGTGGTATCCATGTTGAATAATAAAAAAAACAAGGGAAAATATATTATAAAATATATAAAAAATAATAATCTCTTTTTTGATTCCCAATCTTGTGCCCCAAAAAATACTCCTAACAAACATATTTACAGTAAGTAAATTCTCATTTCGGGTGTGTTTTAACTGTCTCCTTCCCATCACCCAAATTCCTTATTTTTGTACATTCATCATTAAGCTCTGATTTAGAGCAACAGAAAGAGGATTTGGAAGCTTGAAGTTTTGTGTTTTGATAAATGCGCACAATAATGCATCCATATGGCTGCTAATCACACCCTTAATACGATAACCATCCGCTTGAATTCCCATTTTTTGTTTTGAAAAATAATCACGAGTATCCATTTTAATCTCCTCATTTGATCTACATCAATCAATTACAATTTCTAAATTAATATATAATTTTACATACGGTAACAACCCGTCCCACATAGATAAAAAAGTGAAAAATAGTTAATTTAAGAGTTAATAAAATAACCGAATATTACCTCATGATTAATCTCGACCAACCGTGACATCCGGCTGATGTAAGATCCTCAACGGTGGCGTCTCGTAACTTTTCAGGCTTTCTTGATAACAAAATTATCGGCCATCCATTCGATTGAAGTTTTGTGTATAATTCAACCAAAAACACATGTTTCATATGTTTTGCTTCTCTAACACAATCATCACAACCATATCGATTATATCTACACCAAAAGATTAAAATAAATGTTAATTACTTAAATTATTAGTCCGTTACATTTTATAACTCCAATTATTAATAAATAAAATAAAGTAATAAACATTACCCGTACAACAATGGATTTGTACGCAAAGTGTCTGTAGGAAGGAAGTCATCTATGTCCATTAACACCAAATCATGACCATCATTATTCGGTGTAATTCCATTGAAGTAATTCTCAACTAATGACACTGAATTGTTTAATTCTCTCATGTAATGACCTGCTTTTATGTACTCAATAGCAACATCTTTACATAATTCAGGCAAAGAATGTTCTTCAAAGTTATTAATCTCTGCGTTTAAGGCCACCATTTTGCAATAATCGTGATTATTATGATGATAATTGGGTTTTAATGATTCGATTACTCCAGCTTCCTTACTTTGACATGATTGTAACATTAAGGTTAATGCAGTTAGTAAAGTCACTAACAGAATCCCAACTATTACAAGTGACCCAATGAAGATAGTTGCAGCACATGATGACATGTAGATCACAGATTCCATTCTAAATTGACTTCCCATATCTACCAAAATACAACAAGAACAACATTTAATGATGGAATTTAAACCTTTTTATCAAAATTATTAACTTTAAATAACAAATATTAAATAATAATATAGATTTAACTCATTTAAGCATACCAGATCCTTCACCACTTGAGAGAGTTCTAGCAGAATACTCGCGTTCCATCTGATGGCCATATGCAGACATCTTGAATCACAAGAGCTCTTAAAAATCTAATATGTAGCACATCAGGTTTATAAATTAGATCAAGGTACTTTTTTTTACCAAAATTAAACACAAACAGTAGATCTCGATATCAAATTTGGCCTATTAAGATACTTATATAAGCATCTTCAGATTTTAAATTAACCTACATGAGGTTAAACACTCAAAAACATATACAATCGTTTTGTAGAATTTTAGATTTCTTAACACATGGCAAAATTAAAAAACAGATACAATCGTCCTTCAATTATTCAGAACAGAATTGTGGTCAAATATGGACTAAATTGACGAATCTGATATTTGAGTTATCAAAATATAAAAAAAACACATGAAAATTCGATCACTGTGATGAAAAATTGAAAAAAACAGGGGAGAGTGAAGAAGATACCTGATAGCGACATTGAAGTTGGTGCAAGAGCGGAGGGATATAAAAGAAGTGAGGCAGTTAGAGAAATAACCTCCATTAAAATCGAGGATTTGAATGGATTGAATCTGATTAATTGTATGTTTGAGAATTGGATTGAATCGTGATTGACGTGGAGACGTAATAAGACGAAAGAGTAGCAATTTACCTCCAATAATACTCGATAGCATACAATTGAATTGACACGAAGTATCTGGAAAGTGGATGAGATTCGATTTTTAAATAATTTGGATGATCCCTATAATTTCGATCGTCTCCATTGGAACGTGGCTATGGGTTTCTGCCACTAGCTACCTGCCCATTGGCCACTCTCTCTAATAATGCGTTTTTTTATTGGAATCTATTGCCTATTTTTTTCATTTATAATTATTTTCCTAGGTTTTGGAGAATAATTAATAAGTACCATGTACAAATACGTTGTAGTTAGGTAGTTATGTTATCGGTTTCATCTAAATCAAATAGATGAAACTAGTTAATTTTTAATTTTTAAAATTTAAAATTAAACATTTAAATTATTTTAAAAACTAAACTGATTCAAATCATATTGTAATTCAACGAGTAATATAGGCCCGCGCGTTGCTGCGTGGTTTTAAAACGCCATTTTCTTAAGCGGAAAATAAATTTGGCGTTTATTCAATTTGATATTTCATTTTGTATTTATAATCAAAACTTTGTACCATCGTATCATATAACAGTAACAATATTGATTATCAAAATAGGTTAGTAATATCTCTAATTTTCAAAATATAATATAGAATGTGTAAATATATGTATAAAGAACTTTTTACTTTATTAAGTTTAAATTATGGTTATTTTCTAGTAATAATACGTTTTATATATATTAGTTATATCACTTTGTCTAAGCAAAAATTAAATTAAAATAATAATTATAATTTTATGTCATTAATACATAGTTAAAGGTTGAATAATAAAAAGATTAAAAACATTTACCAAATCACCCTTAATTCAGGGGTAACTTTGAACTTCTTAAAGCCCGTTCAAAAAATAATACTCCCTCCGTCCCACAAAAAAGTTCCCATTTCTCCTCTAGATTTTGTTCCACAAAAAAGTTCCCATTTCTCAAAAGTGGGGGGTCCACTTAATAAAATAATATTATTATCAATGATTCCACCAATAAAATACTTTCTCTCTCCAATCTAACATTATATTTTAATCTAAAGTATTACCAAGGACCCCACCACTAACTATCTCTTAAAAGCTTGTGCCCAAGAGAAATGGGAACTTTTTTGTGGGACTGAGGGAGTAGTAAAAAAGACATGTTTGAAGCAGGATTTGAGATAAAGACCTAAGGGCAGCAAAGACTTCCATTAAACATGGGAATTGCCACTTGGGCACTCACATGTTTGTGAAGTTTCTTAAAAATCTAACATATATACACATTTATGAACAGTAAACTTGAATGTCAAATGTATATATAAGGTAATTAGTCCAATATTACAATTAGGTTTGTTTTCGTATTTTTTTTATCATGACATTCTTATAAAGATATAAACATTAATGATAATAGATTTGAGCTCTATAATTATAAAACTATTTAGAAGTGTTGAGTAATGTCCTACATTGGACAAATATCGAACCTGTAGTGTGCTTATAAGGGTATTGAACTACTCCTCTTACAACCAATTGATTTTAAGATGAAACCCCACAAACTGACATGGTATCAGAGCAATGTCCACCAATAGTTGGTCAAACGGCCACACGGACTACACGTAACCCATAAAATATCCACGTGTTAGGCGCGAAAAAAAAATGACGCCACACGTGAGAGGGCGTGTTGAGTATTGTCCCACATTGGACAAATATCGAACATGTAATGTGCTTATAAGGGTCCTGGGCTACCCATCTTACAACCAATTAGTTTTAAGATGGAACCCCACAAACTGACAAGAAGTCAAATTATTATTCGATCTATGAGTTTGACAATACAAATATAAAGTAATATTTGAAAATGTTCCTCGCATATCCAAACGATGTCAAGGGTATCAACGTACGACAATGACGAGGTTGAGTAGCTAACTGTCGTAGTACTATATAAGCCAAAGTTTTATGGATTTAAGCAAATGAGAATACTAGCTCAATGTAAGTATCTCTGCCTTAGAATAGAGGTATGATTATTTACATCTATTCTTACCTCCTACATACTCCTTATTTAAAGAGATTGCATATCATTATTGTTGTCGTGCCATTTTAAAAAATAAAAGAAAGACATGATAGTCAGTTAGACAAGTGATGTGATGATTAACAAATTATCTTAATACACCTAAATGTTTTTGATTCGTCGACAAATGTAGCTCAACCAGAATTTATGTCGCTTAAGTCACTTTGATTCCCTACTTTTCGTTTGGACCCGTTTTTTTCTTGCCTAATCATAAAAGGTTTATTAAGAAAGAAAGAAAAGAATCCATCTTATAAATTATAAAAATTAATACTTTTTCCGGTTCAAAATACGTGATACACTTTAGGTGATTCAAAATAAGTGATACACTTTAAAAAATTATTTATTTGGTAAAAAATAGTGGGGTTCATACTCACTAACTATATTACTTTAATATAATGAAATAACCATTTTACCCTTAATTTTTATTTTTAAACATCATTAATCCTCATTTTATTCAAAAGGTGTATGACTCATTCCAAACTAATCATCCAATTAATCTAATTTAACCATCATTATAATTTTTTACCTCAAAAATCATGAAATTCAAAGTGTATTACCGGAGGAAATAGGATACTTTAATTCCGACGGAATTAAATATCAAATAAATATGACACTTCGTTTTTGTTACATAAACAAGTTCCTTTCTGATACTTGATACTTCTATAAGTATTTGAGCAAATTACTAAATTACAAGGGCCCACTTGTAAAAAACATATTATTCCGGGACTGAATGAAACATATGGATTAAATAGAGGCGCTAAATTAGAAATTATAGAATTCAAAAATATTTGCCCTAAATAAAATCCCAAATTGTTGGCGCTCAATTACTACATTTTTTCAAGTTCTGCAGGAAGCTTTAGAACCCTGGGTCAGTAATCTGCTTCTCTTTTGTTGATACTCATTTAATTTTCCTAAATCAAACCCTAAATTTCGTTTTGTCCCAAATCTATGTTATCGCGATTTGATTTCTAGCAAAGAGGTGCATTCATCAGTTCTAGTTGTCGTATTCGAACTCAGTTGATTTGAGCTGCGAGCAAATTAATTGCATTTCTGATGCCTCCACGGAAGGCCAGAAAGACTACTAAACAGTCTGCGCCATCTCATGTGAATAATACTCAGTGTGATGCTGATACAAATGTGCTTCCGGAAGAAAATGCATCTATGCACCGAGAAGGTATATGCTTTTCCTATAAATCGGTCGTAAATTATGGTGAAATTTACAATATTTAGGTATTGGATGATAAAAATTCGATATCTGATCAAATCGAATTTATAGTCAGTAGCATGGTTTCATTGAGTTTACTAATACACTCTAATTAACAAGTGTTTTTAGCCCATTCTAAAGTTAGATGATATGTTTTGACTTTTTTAGAGTCAAATTTGGAATTCTGTAACATTTGAACTTTGATTTTTTACTTGGTGCTATTATTCAGTTGAACGCCAAAGTGCTACAATCAGAATGATTCGCGATGTAGAGACTGAAAGATTACTTACTGCAATCCGTTTACTAAAATCCAATATAAGCAAGGAACAACTACAGACTCCACTGCTTCAGTTTTTTGAGGAAAATCTTCCAAACCTAACAATTTCAAGAACTGATAAATATGGACCGATTGATGTTAAATGGAAAGTTACGGTTGATGACTTATCGATGAACACAGCTGATGGAGGAAACATGATTTCTTCATTTTTACAACATATGTCCATGGCTTATCCTGATTGCTCTACTGCAATGCCATCTTTTGGTGGCTTTGAATTCTCGAGTAAAGCTGGTAAATTGTTGTGCAATAATCATTTGAGTTTTCTTTTTTATGCATAAATCATAATAATTTATTTATTTTTTACTTGTCTGATGGCAGGGAGAACAAGCTTCATTGGTGCAGATAATCTTCAGATGAAGGATTTTGTATGTTCTTATGGTTTTTATAATAAATTTAGTCATTTGGCTAATTGGCTTATTTAATTACACATAATTATCTGTTTCACACTTTAGGTTCTAGAAGAGCCTTCTGAAACTCATATACTTGGCATTGAAGAGTCTATGCAAACTCCAGGGGTACGTTATGTTATTCTGTCAATTAAGGAATTATTTAGTTTTTAAGTGTTTATATTAAGGAATTATTACAATTGCAGGTGAGTAGCCAGAGGTTGTCTGTTGGTATGACACCAAAAACCTTAAGGCTTCCAAAACAGGGTGAAGTGCTTCTTTCAGTTCATGGTTCTCCACTTGGTGTTTACAAGGAAAACAACATGGATGCAATACATGGTAAATTGTCCTTTTCGTCCTTTATAACAGTAATTTCAACTGTTTCATATTCCTGCAAATTGCTAATTAGTTTGTAATAATCATTATCTTAAATTTTGTTTCATTTGATGTTTCATCTACAGAGACAGAGGAAGAATGAGCTGTTACCTGCAGATTATTAAATTTAGCAAACGGGAAATGTTTAATTTACTTGTCAATTCCCCTGTTTTAAGCATCGTTTTTAAGTAGATTGCTATAATGCAACTCATTGTATTAAAAATGTATGTTACGCATTGTTTTGATGCCAAGATACAGCTTTCAGCTGATTGTTTTTCATTTAGTGTTGCAGTCATTGTAAAAGGTTGTTTCTATTGATCGCGATTTGAATATGTTATTAGTTGTTCGTTATATTGAGAGTAAATTACAAAAATCATCCTTAGGGTTTTCGGATTTTGTGTTTTAGTCTTGAACTTTTTTTTTCTGGTTTTTTTGTCCATATGGTCCTCATTTTTAATTTATTTAATCCTTTTCCATCAAAATTGACTCAAAAACCATTATATTTAATTTATCTAATTTTTAATTTATGAAATCTTTTTCCGGTTCGATTTCATAGAACTTGAGAGCGAGACCAGAGACGAGAGGGTGAGGAGAGAAAGAACATATAGAAGAGACGAAGTTTGCCAGAGAAGATGACTGGAAAAATAATTTATAAATTAAAATAATGAGACAAATTAAAAGTAACAGTATTTTGGTCAACTTAGGTAGAAATGGATGAAATAAATAAATAATGACCACAATGAAAAAAAAACCCCAGAAAAAAAAAGTTTTAAGGATAAAAATTTAAAATCCGAAATACCCAGAGACAGTTTCTGTGATTTACTCTTATATTTACATAGAAAGTAGCAGAAACAAAATAGAGAGAATGATTAACATGTTTAAGGCTTAATTTCATGCATAAAATTACTGTATATTAACCATCAAACTCCAAACAACCACTAGTTGCAACCAAAAGTACAACACAGATTCAGTTTTCCGATTGATACCAAATCTATTCTAAAACCTAAACAAAATAACCAAATTCTTGCACCTAAACTTTGGTCATACCCGCTGTTAAACTCGAATTAACTTCATTAATAATAGCATCCTGATCAGCACGTGACGACCCAAGTGCCCCCAAAGCTTCTAGAAAGAACCTCTTATTCGGTACAATCCCATCCCTATCCATATGCTTCAACAGCTTTTGCAACAACTCCTTCGTGTTCGATTTCGTGTAACATTTATACAAAAGTTTACACGTCGAAGAATCAATATTAAACATCCCACTATTACAAGCCGTCTCAAACAACTTATCTGCTTCAAACGGCAACCCGTTTAAACAATAAACATTAAGCATCGCGTTTAAAGTCGAAACTTTAACGTGTTTTTCCGATTCTACCCTTTTGTCATAAATTTCCCGTGCTTTTGAGACACAATCACAACATCCGTACATTGTTATCATACATTCGTATATAATGAAATTCGGCGCGTAATTCATATCGATTATTTTATAAAAAACCGTTTCAGCTTTTTCTCTAAGCCGAGCTTTCCCGTAATTCGTGATCATTGAATTAAACGTGGAAACCGTGGGCCTCTCTTTTGACCGTAACAAGCTTTTAAACACTTGTTCCATTTTATCAAACGATTGTTTTCTTCCGTACGAATCGATCAACAAATTGTAAGTTATAATATCGGGTTTTATCTGATTACTTTTCATACGTGTAAGTACACCTTCCATTTCACCTACCATACCGTTTTTCCGGTACGCGTCCATTACACCGTTAAATGTGAAAATATCGGGCGTGCAAATGCTATCTTCTAAATCTTTAAACAAAGCTTCAACTTGAGTGACGTTTTTTGCTTGTGCAGATGCTCGTAAGAGGATGTTGTATGTTACAATGCTCGGCTTGCATCGTTCGGTACCTTTCATTTTGTCAAAATACCCGAGAGCTTTGGATAATGCTTTTGGTTTGTCTTTGGAGTGAAGGTGGGCTGTGATTAGTGAATTGTAGACAGAGGTATCGGGCCGACACCCGCTGTTTCTCATCTCGGAAAATAACCACATTGCCATTCGGGTTTGCCCCTTTTTGCCCATTACTGATATTAGTTTTGAATATACGCCGTTATCTGCTATGTATCATTTTTGTTTTTGCATCCATCTAAATACCTAATTCGAAAGAATTCGTATTAGTAAAGCTACTAGTTTTCAATCCGAAAGACAAAAATCAAAAGTGAAAGTCAAAATTCGCCTTAAGTTTCATGTTTTAATGTGCTTATAGGGATTTGAAAACTCTGTTTAGGTAGCAATTTGCGTTTTATTTGACATCTTACCTTCTATTTCCTAAAATCCCAATTAAGTCGTTATGAATTCAATATCACAAAATCATCAAATTGACCCGAAATCTTCAAACGGTTATGCAAAATTCCATATTTTTACAGATAATTGAGCAAAATCGAATTTTCAAGTTATGTAATTCTTAGATTAGGGTTAACGTACCTCGAGACATTGAAGCCACTTTTCAGACTTGCCCAGCTCCTCGAACAGTAGAAAACAGTGTTCGGTTCTCACTAATTTGACGTACTTGTTTAAAGTCGAGAGCAATGGCTTGTCGTGGTTAAAATTCTTCAATATAGTTCGTACCAATTCTTGAGCCTCTGCGTTATCCTCGGACTTCGAGGATTTTCTCTTGGGTCGAATTGTGGAACTGCAGACGATTTTGCATCTGGTAGGTTTCTGAGGAGCAAATTCATGACGGAAGTTGTAAATTAGGGAGGAATTGTGGGTGAATTTGATATGTGGTGTGGGAATCGAACCCAATTGAAGAGACCCATTGCACAAATTTGCGCTCATTTTTCGACGAGTTAGGGAAGAAATGGTGGCCGGTGGTGTTGACGATTTGGAAGAAAAAAGGGATTATTGCAAAATAGGCCTTTGAGTTTACGTCTTTTGAGTTTCAATCTCCAAAGTTTAGGTCTTTCTAAATACTATAACTAATTGTATTTTGTAGCGGTATTAAGCCAAAAGTGTCTTTTTAAAATAATTAGATTTAAGTTCTAAAATTGGTACTAAGTCATAGCTGACTGAATTAGGGGTCTGTTCGGTTCTGAAACCGGACCGCACCGTACCAGAACCGATAAACCCAGAAAAAACAAGAAATTTTAAAGACCGAGAACCGGACCGGTTAAACCGGTTCCGGGCTCGGTTCGGTTCCAGGTCGGTTCAGTCTTCAAGCGGGTTTAGAACCGGTAAACCCGGTTTTGTGTTTTTCATTCGGTTATACTTTTTCAAGTGCATATATTCATCTTAAAATATACTCCCTCCGTCCCTAAATAAAGTTCACATTTCTCTTGGCACAATTTTTTAGGAGATAGTTAGTGGTGGGTATTTGGTATTATTTTTGAATAAAATATAAGGTTTGATTGGAGAGAGAAAGTATTTTAGGAGATAGTTAGTGATGAAAGTATTGATAATAATATTATTATATTAAGTTGACCCCTTAAGTTTGAGAAATGAGAACTTTATTTAGGGACAAAACTTGAAGGAGAAATGAGAACTTTATTTAGGGACGGAGGGAGTATAACTTAAATATTTTAGCGTATTTTTAATAAAACTATGATATTTGCATGTGTTATCGGGTTGCTTCAAGTAAAATATGTTTCCATTAAAAGCCTATACCTATTATTTCGACATATATAGATGAAAACTCGTAAGACGGGTAGAGGGATGCGTGAGTTTGGGTAGGTGGGGTCAAAAGGGTATTTTGTGTGTTTGTATTTTATATTGGTGGGTTCCAAAAAATTGAAGGGAAGATGTATTGTTGGCATGAATACGTCAGTTTAATATCAGTTGGAGGGTGAGTTGACGTGACGCTGATTTGGCAACAATTGACGGACCACTGTTAGGAGTCTTTTCATAGTTGACGACTTCTTATGGTAACTGAATCTAAATAACTGAATGAAACTAAAAACCATATTCAAACCAAGTCTAAGATGTTAGGTAAAATATGTGTGCTTGCAAATTAACCCGAAAAAAAGTATTCTTGACTTTCTAGTGCTTTCTTCAGTTGCATATATCAGCAAATACATTTTCAAACACGTATTAATTTATCGTCAGCTAACTTAAAAAAATGAGTGAATGATACATTATGCTTAATTATACTTTATATGTTTTTTAAACGACAAATTATAATATATTACTAAATACAATATGTATCCACAATAGGAAATATCATACCGTTAGGCTAAACCCCTTTGATAATTATAATTTATGTGTTCACCCTGCTACTAAAATTGATACATTTAATAATCTACTATACAAAATTACAAATTTTAACAGCCAAAAGTTTACCAAAGATAAAGTTTAATATTGTGTGTTACACCAAAATATGCTTTCCAAGTTCAGTTTGTACAAATGGTTTAATATTTACTATGCATAAGCTCCCCAGATCGATATATGCATTAGCCCGTTGACACTACAAAATACCCGACTTTTAGTGACTGAAAAAGTGTCAGTAAACACTCAAAATCAGTCAGTAAAGCCTGTTTAAGCTACTCTTCTGATAGATAAACAGTCGCTATGGAGTCATACTAAAAGTCTATTTTGACACAAAATTTCAGCCACAAAAGGTCCCAATTCGTATTGCAGGCATTATATTTCACTATCTATCCAACAGTTAGCAAGCAAAATAAATAAATAAAACAAATAAATAAATAAAATCATTACATGCAAACTTAACATGAACAAAACCATTTTACCAGTTATTCTCTATTAATTAGGACTACATATCTTATTCAAACAAATATTAAGATGCTACATAAACCAAAGCTTAATTACAACAGAAAAAAGGTATGCTCGTCTTTTCTAGCCTGTTGTTCAGCTCAATATATCAACAATTATATGTTCACATATATATAACATATAAATATATTGTCAACTTAGTATTAAAAAATGAACAAATGATACATTAATTTGATGATTAATTTATAATTATACGAATACCATCGTATTACGTACCCAAGTTTATTACCCCTGCTAAGTACTAACTATATGATACATTAATTTTGATAAACAATCATTTGATTACTAGTGGCCAAATAAACAAAAGAAAAAAAAAACCCCCCACTTACCCATCCATTGTGGGAAGCTTTTTTCTTATCTATATATGTACTATCATCGCCTTTTTAATATATTAGTTCCTAACTTGCTATAAAAAGAGGTTAATAACACATATCCTTGTAACCAAAAGTTTAGTTCCAAAAATGAATTCAATGCAATCAATCTTTTTTCTCTTCTCTTCTAGTCTTGTATTTTTTATTACTACTACCTCTGGTGGAAATGAGACTGATCGTTTAGCGTTGTTATCCTTCAAGAGATCCACATGGTGCTCTAAGTTCATGGAATGATTCCTTTCATTTCTGTGATTGGTTTGGTGTTTCTTGTGGTAAAAGACACAAAAGAGTAATTGGTTTGCGGTTGATTTCACAGGGTCTAGAAGGGTCTTTGTCTCCTCATGTAGGGAACCTTAGTTTTAAACTGCCAAATGCACGGTTTTTCATAACCACAGGTGGGTAAATTCCCGTTTTCATCAGAGAAATTGAATTAATTTCAACATATCAACATTATCCTTTAAAGTCGCACAGTTGTAGTCACTAGTGTTCTTAAATGGTGTCAATGGACGAAGAAAAACACGGGAACTCAGTATCCATTGCAATATAAGGGTAATCATCAATAATTTCTCTAATTAAAGCAAACCCTTCATCAAGATTATCATTCCAGACCTCTCTAATATGAACAGAATCTGCTTTCGGCAAGACGATAGACATATTATTCAAGATTCAACCAGGTCTGCAATAAATCAAACACAATCACAAGAAAAATCCCATCTTTAATCAAACCCAGAAAACAAAACATAAAAAGATTCGATCTTTACGACAGATTGAAATCTTGAAGATGGAAAATATCTTACCTTTTTTGCAAACTGTAGGGTTTAATTGAACAGAACTCGAATTTGGGAAATTTGATGAAAGATTTAGGAGTAGAAGACTCCTTAAAAAAAACAAAAGAAACCGTGTGAACCGAGAAGGGAAAGTGTTCAAACGCTAATCAAAGTCTTTAATTAAACTTTTAATGTTAAAATATTCTACTCTTATGAAAGTGTTCAATATTCAAAGTGTTCAATGTTATACTCTTAAATTATTAATTAAGATCGGTGGGTATAGGTGTCTAACAGCCACATCAAAATTTGCAAATAAATGACGCAAACAAGCAAATTACTCGAATATCTACACTACTCACAAGACAAATTTCCATCTTTTTACAGACAGATTGAGCAAATCGATTTTCAGATTATATAATCTTGGAAAAGGGTTAACGTACCTCAAGACATTGAAGCGACTTATCAGACTTCGAAAAGGGTTTCTTATGAGCAATTTCATGACGGAAGTTGTAAATTAGGGACGAATTGTGGGTGAATTTGATAAGTGGTATGGGAATCGTACTGAATTGAAGAGACCCATTACACAAATTTGCACTCATTTTTCGACGAGCTAGGGTTGAAATGGTGGCCGGTGGTGTTGATGATTTTCAATACAAAAGGGATTATTGCAAAATAGGCCTTGAAGTTTACGTAAATAAGTTTCAAGCCCCAAAGTTCTTTTAATGATACTAGTATCCCATATTTCGTTTCTCTTAATTTCTGACACTTTCCAATTAATTACAGTTTAAGAGTAAAATTGTAAACTTTTATACTTCATCCGATTCAAAATAAGTGATACACTTTGGATTTCATGATTTTTTAGACAAAGGATGGTAATGATGATTAAATTAGATTAATTGGATGGTTAGTGGGGAATGAGTCATACACTTTTTGAATAAAGTGAGGTTAATGATGTTTAAAAGTAAAAAGTAAGGGTAATATGGTCATTTCACTTTGTTAAAGTAGATAGTTAGTGGGTGTGAGTCTCACTATTTTTTGCCAAATAAAATAATTTTTCAAATTGTATCACTTATTTTGAATCACCCCGAAAAGGAAAGTGTATCACTTATTTTGAATTTGATGAAATATTTCTTTTTCCTTTCTCTCAAACTCGAGAATACAAAAAACTCTATTATCTTTTCTTTATATATCTGTAAAAGTAGTAAAGAAAAAATCATGTTGTAGTTGTAAAGGAACTTACTCAATCAAATATGCGAGAAATCTATCTCTACTATCTATAATGAGTGAATGACTTTCTAATTTTAGCAGGTCTTAAAACAGGCCTGCTATTTCTGGAAGGTCTTAAACCCATGTCTTAAATGCAAAAAAGAAGAAGCCATATGCAGATTTCAAACTTGGGTATCTAGACTCCTTTTTATTCACCTTACCACTAAACCACATCACATTTTTGAAGCAAAAGCGAAACACTAAGATGTTATGCTTTAAAGGTCCGGACACAAGTAATTAAAAGCCGTTACAAATAAGACTTTTTTTCTACTCTTATTTTTAGAAACAAGAAACTTTAATATTATCAACTTAAGGCGTTTTTAATATTCACACCTTAATTAAAAGCCGTTAGAATTAATTACGTTTTGTAACATTGAAATCATTTAAACTTTGACTTACCGTTTTTTAACATTGAAATCATTTAAACATTGAAACAATCATTTACTTCATACGTTTTTTTGCTTCATATATTTAAACCGGCATTGACTTACAAATAATACTTTTTTGCTACTCTTATTGTTAGAAACAAGAATCCATAATGGTAATTATTTAAAGCGTTTTTAATTTTAGCACCATAAAAAACCATACGTTTTTTATGGATTAAATCATTCAACATTTGACTAAACGTTTTTTAACATTGATACCAGCGAAATTAGATACCATCTTTCATTGAAATCCTTATTAATTTTACGTTTTTTTAGCTATATATATATATATATATATATATATATATATATATATATATATATATATATATATATATATATATATATATATATATATATATATATATATATATATATATACACTCCATCAACTTACGCTGGGATTGTTGTGCAACCTACAAACGACGTTAACACTTACAATCATATTATCTTCTTCATGACTTTAATCACCTAATATGGTGCTTCAGTGCTCCAGCCACTGCCACGACCAGTTGAAGAAGTAGAGGTAACGTCTATTTGGCTAAATTAAGAGTTTCAAATTCTTACTTTAAAATCATAAAATTGTTGTTAACTAATATTTATCTATTTCTCTTTCTATTTATCTCTACTATCTATAACGAGTGAATTACTTTCTAATTTTAGCAGGTCTTAAAACATGCCTGCTATTTCTGGAAGGTCTTAAACCCACGTCTTAAATGCAAAAAAAGAAGAAGCCATATGCAGGTTTCGAACTTGGGTATCTAGACTCCTTTTTATTCACCTTACCACTAAACCACATCACATTTTTGAAGCAAAAGCGAAACACTAAGATGTTATGCTTTAAAGGTCCGGACACAAGTAATTAAAAGCCGTTACAAATAAGACTTTTTTCTACTCTTATTTTTAGAAACAAGAAACCTTAATATTATCTATTTAAGGCGTTTTTAATATTCACACCTTAATTAAAAGCCGTTAAAATTACTTACGTTTTGTAACATTGAAATCATTTAAACTTTGACTTACCGTTTTTTAACATTGAAATCATTTAAACATTGAAACAATCATTTACTTCATACGTTTTTTTGCTTCATACCTTTAAACCGGCATTGACTTACACATAATACTTTTTTGCTACTCTTATTGTTAGAAACAAGAATCCATAATGGTAATTATTTAAAGCGTTTTTAATTTTAGCACCATAAAGAAACCATACGTTTTTTATGGATTAAATCATTCAACATTTGACTAAACGTTTTTTAACATTGATACCAGCGAAATTAGATACCATCTTTCATTGAAATCATTATTAATTTTACGTTTTTTAGCTATATATATATACTCCATCAACTTACGCTGGGATTGTTGTGCAACCTACAAACGACGTTAACACTTACAATCATATTATCTTCTTCATGACTTTAATCACCCAATATGGTGCTTCAGTGCTCCAGCCACTGCCACGACCAGTTGAAGAAGTAGAGGTAACGTCTATTTGGTAAATTAAGAGTTTCAAATTCTTACTTTAAAATCATAAACTTGTTGTTAACTAATATTTTTCTATTTCTCTTTCGAAGGAATTTGATGGATATGAACCGATTGAAAACTTTGAAGACCTCTGGAATCCACATTACTGGTACAAATGTTAATTTGTTCGAGTTGAATATGTTTGGCTTGACCACAAACATAACAAACTATATTTGTTCCTGCTTGACAGATTTGTAAGTTACTACTAATTATTATACGATCTCTTTATTTATTGTACTGATAATCATTTATTTTCAGAGGCACAAAATCGCTGCGATTATCCCCCCCCCCCATCTTAGTTTCTGCATACCAACGCCGAAAACTAGAAGACGATGTCTTTTATTTAAAGTATTTCAAAATTGATTACAACGACGTCGAATATTATCCTCGCTTTGACAACTACAGCTTTGTTCGTAATGAATGGGCAATAATATTCAACACTAAAACCGAGCTTGCCGAAACTACGAATGGAGAAGACGGCCGGTTCCCCAAGTACCCGTTGGTCAGATCTCTAACATGGCTCTTGCATGATCAAACAACTCGACAAATGTTGATTGGTACGTCTACATTACATTTTTATCATTAAACATTAAGAATATTATTATATAACGTTTTGGCGTAATTACTAACACTGTCACAGACGTTGTTGGAAACATGTCGAACGGTTGCTTTTTTTTTACATGCGGTCGGATATCGTGTGCGATGTTGCTGCATGATTGTCGGTAAGTATTTATACGTGATTCACATTATCACCACGTTTTAGGAAATAACCCATTTACAATTTAATCTCCAACAGGGGCAACCGGATCAAGATCATATTGTATCATATACCGGCAGCCACGGCCACAATGATTGGGAGATCTGCTACTGAAAACATTACCGTGTACGCAACTCGCGTGAAACTGATTAGAACACTAACAGGTTAATTCCAGTTATTTCGATATTCATTTTACTTTAAATGTTCGGACACAACTAATTAAAAGCCGTTAGAAATAAGACTTTTTCTAATCTTATTTTAGAAACAATAAACCTTAATATTAACTATTTAAAGCGTTTTTAATATTAACACCTTAAAAAATACTTACATCTTTTAACATTGAAATCATTTAAACTTTAACTTACCATTTTTTAACATTGAAATCATTTAAACATTGAAACAATCATCACGTTTTTAGCAGATAAATCATTTAAAGCATACTCTTTTTTTCAAGTATGATGTGCAAACCGTCATTGACTTACAAATACTTACGTTACAAATTCTTACAAATGTCCGGACCCAACTAATTAAAAGCCATTACATATAAGACTTTTTCTACTCTTATTTTTAGAAACAATCATCACCTTAATATTAACTATTTAAATCGTTTTTATATTAACACCTTAAAAAATACCAATTAAAGGCCGTTACAAATAAGACTTTTGCTACTGTTAGTTTTAGAAACAACGAATAAAACGATGGTAATTATTGAAACCATTTTTAATTTTAGCACCATAAAAAACCATACATTTTTTAACAATTAAATTATTTAATTCCAGTTTTTTCGATATTCATTTTACTTTCCGATCATTCGGCATACCCACTTACCTAACATACTTTTAATTTAAATAAATATTGATATATCTTTGTGATTTGGTTACATTTCAGTCAAATATCTTGTTTCTACTGACGTTACAAAAATTGAGTTCAACCCGGAGATGCCAGAAGCATATGCACTTCAACGCATCCATCTGATAGTACAATATAATGATTCCGTTGTTTTATGTGATGAAGAACCCGAAGTCCCACCGGACACGCAACCAAAAAGTTATGTTTTCAGTAGTTTAAGAACTACCCTATATGGAAATAAGCGTCTCTCGACTTACCCACAAAACAACGTTTAAACAGACCCCACCGATTGGAACAACAATAATTAATTGGTGTTTAAATGCTTAACGTTTCCGTTACACAAATGGTGCTTTTCTTTTATATTATGCTTTGTCTTATTTATATAAATTACTCACTTTCCCAATAATTGTTTTTATTATACGAATTGTTTTAGTGCAACTACATAAATTATATATTTTGATGTGTGAATTATCTTAATGTGTCATAATAATTGGAAAGTGATGAAAAAGTATGTTAATGACGTTAAAATAGTACTCCATTTCTACCTAAACTATAAACCATAATAAATGGTAATTACATCTTTAAAAAAATTATATACAAATTAACACCTATATTGAATCACCCTACAAAATTGATACTTCGTCAACAACAACCACATGCATTTAAAATCGATGTTTGGATAGAATTTTAGTATATAATGCTAATTTACGCTATAAAAATATTGACTTATTGCTTTCTACCCCTACTAAAATACCTTTTAATTGATATTGACTTATTGATTTATGTACCAAAATAAGTTATGTACCAATATTCATAGTAACATTCGTTTTCGATAAATTTCTTGCATTTTGATTGTATTTTATATTGACAAAGCATAATTGCATATTGAATCCACCCTTATTAAACGTATATGTATATGAAAATCTAATCTAATATTGAATATTAAAATTAGTGGTAACAATCTCTGCATAATTTACTCATTATAATATTTAATGATTGAAGAAAAAATGAGTTCACACAATATGAATGAATAAATAAAACGATCAAAATAGAAAAGCACTTAAATATCAATTAAATGAAATCGTGCAAATTCGTTTAAGTCATACGTTTTATTGAAGTATGATATGCGTTTTTTATTTAGTAGATTAACTTTTAAATCATTTATAACGAATATGTTTTGGATTTTGTATTATATGCGTTTTAAACATTGAAATCATACGTTTATTAACATCAAAATCATTTAAACTTTGACTTACCGTTTTTTAACATTGAAAATCATTTAAACATTGAAACAATCATTTACTTCATACGTGTTTTTGCTTCATACATTTAAATCGGCATTGACTTACAAATAATACTTTTTTGCTACTCTTATTGTTAGAAACAAGAATCCATAATGGGTAAAATGCATAAAAGGGTAACATACTTTAGACGAAAGTTCATTTGGGGTATCTACTTTTGTTTTGATCATTAAAGGGTAACCTACTACTATAAAAGTTTATAAAAAAGGTATGTACTTTTATTTTGATCACCAAAGGGTAACCAACTCTTATAAATGTTTATAAGAAGGGTATTTACGTTTGTTTTATCACTAAAGGGTAACCTTTTTAAAACAATTCGTATACTTCACGTTTGACCGGCTTCTTTAACCTACCGCCGAAATGTTCACGAACGATTCGTTGAACATTAGTTCATTTACAGGCCTAGGTTGATAGATCATACATCGGATGTTTCTCAATTATAATAGAAAGCCGACTCAAATGGATAAATTTAAAAAATATATATACATAATTGACACATTAAGTTGAGAAGGTAACATTAAGTGTCATCGTTATTCCCATCAATTATATTGACAAATTTTCGTCTAACAGATATGTGCTATAATCCATAAAATTCTCACTTACAAGTTATGTAAATTTGTTTTATATAAACTTTTATATGAATTGGGAAGAAAACAAAGTTTGTTACCCTTTAGTGATCAAAACCAAAGTAAATACCCTTTTTATAAACTTTAATAAAAGTATGTTACCCTTTAGTGATCAAAACAAAAGTAGATACCCTTAAATGAAATTTCAATCAAAGTACATTCCAATCCATAATGGTAATTATTTAAAGCGTTTTTAATTTTAGCACCATAAATAACCATACGTTTTTTATGGATTAAATCATTCAACATCTGACTGAACGTTTTTTAACATTGATACCAGCGAAATTAGATACCATCTTTCATTGAAATCCGTAGATAACATTGTATACGTTTTTTCCTGTCATACGTTTTTTCCTATGGAATTTTTGAACTCGCTTAATGTCAGTGGTATTCCCCCTCATGTTCTCTGGCTCAAAATTGGGTGCCCGATATTACTTTTATGGAATATCGATCCCTCCCAGGGATTATGTAACGGCACTAGACTTATATGAAGAAAGTTTGAGCCAAACCTAATTGATGCGGAGATAGCCGTTGGCCAGCATGCTGGAAAAAGAGTTTTCTTGCCAAGAATACCCCTATCTCCGTCTGAAGCCGACATGTTTCCTTTCAAGTTGAAAAGAAAACAGTTTCCAGTTAGGCTAAGCTTTGCCATGACAATCAACAAAGCCCAAGGACAGACAATTCCAAACGTGGGCGTTTAGCTGCCGGAATCGGTGCTCTCGCATGGGCAACTTTACGTTGCCCTTTCAAGAGGAATTTCACGTGACAATACAAAAGTATTGGTAACTCCAGCAAAAAAAATTAATCTCGACGGAATTTACACAGCAAACGTGGTGTATCGAGAGGTTTTACATGATGAGTAACACGCAGAAATAGACATGTCTTCCATGTATTTTATACTTAATTAGGTTTATCGGGTTACGTCTATTTTTTATACACAGTTTTCATGTTAATGTATTGTATTCGTTTTAAAAATATGTTACGAATGAACTTTTAATCGCCGGTAATTTTTAGTTTGCAGCCCGCCGCATCGCGCGGGTTTTATCCTAGTACTATATATAATGCACGAATAGCTTTCTAATATTAGTAGGTCTTAAAGTAGGCCTTCCATTTCTGGAAGGTCTTAAACCCACAACATAATTGGAAAAAAAACCCCGCTGTGAATGAGTTTCGAACTTGGGACCTCCACCAACACATATATATGACTTACCACCTGATCACATCCAATATTTGATGTTCTACCCGAAACATATTAACTACTAGCCTCCTTAATTTTTATTAAGCCCAAAATTCCGCCCATCTTTATGACGTCATCAATTCGTGGAAAAGACTTAGGAAACCACCTCCCTTTTTCCTTGATTCACGAATGTGCAGTTACTCCTAGCATTTTTTTTACCGATATAGTATTTTAAAAAAAAAGGTTATCAACATTAATGCAGCTGGGGAAAAAGCATATTTTTAAAGAGATCGACTTCTAAGGAAAAACGATTATAAACATTCATTCCAATTATTAAGTGTTTGGCAGTTATGATACAAATTGACCCAAATTTTTTTCATTCTTTAGCAGGGGAGTAACTTGTAACTTGTAAGGCAACAACCCGTTATTTAAGAGATTGCATCATAATCATACACATAGATGTAAATTCCAATTTACCCAAAGACCATTTTTTCATTGATAATTTAATGGTTTCATATGACAATTTAATAGTTTCATTGATAATCATTTTTTGTATTTGTACATTTCAGCCAACTTTCTTGTTTCCACTAATGTTTCAACTACTGAGTTCAACCCTCCAATTCCAGAAGCACGATCAGTGCAACTTATAAACCTCTCACAACATCGTTATGCCTTATAATGAATCGGAATTGCTACATAATGCTAAACGGATTAGAACTTCTTATTCAAAAATAAGCGTCTTACTACTTACCAACCAGAGGAGCTGTAGCAGCCATAAACATTGGTCGCACTTATTTACTCCATCAATGCATTACTATTATTTTCCATCTTCATTACAATATAATTTTTTTCTCTCTTATGTTCCATCTATCCAAAACATAACTTACGTTTTGCTTTTTCTTACATTTACTCTTATTTTCCATCTTTATTACAATGTAATATTTTTTACCTTATTTGGTTCTAATGGAAGCATCATACAATTAATTTAATTAACTTTCGTAGAAAGAATCGATAGTAACTACAACAAAATAAACCGATTACATAAAATCAAATGAACTGATTAAGCGTATAGATAAAAACTAAAACATATGCCTAAAATGAAGGGGTAATCGGGATAGAATGGAGGAATTAAGTTTGAAATTAAATCTTATGGAACTGCCCAATCATTGAAGGTTGTTTTTAATTGAGTTAAATGTCATCGTTTCGGTCAACCGTTATGGTCCAATTATGGTTGTGTTTTAAAAGTTTTAATGTATATGAATTAATTGTTAATTGAAACTTTTAATAGATAGTAATAAAGGCTTGAGATTTTAACGCATGGAACTCAATAATATATATTAAAATGCCCAATTTATAACTTACCATTAAAAGTTAATAATATTCACATCCTACCTCAAGGAAATTTTGAATTTTATAAACAATTTAATATTAAACGTTTTTATTGCCTGCATTGAAACGTTTTAATTGGCTGCATTGACTTCATTTTAAAAACTACTAACTGCATTTTTGAAGCCTTTTACTTGACTACAATTTAATAACTTTCCAAATCAATCTACTCATACTTCATTTTGTGCATTTTACAAACGTTTAAATTTCTTGTATTACAACATTTTAATTGGCTGCATTGACTTCATTCTAAAAAGTTAATGCTAATATTAAATGCGTTGACTACATTTTTATAACGAATATTAAACTTTCTATTTATTTTCGTTTTATTCGTATAATAATGGTCATTGGGTGCACTATAATATGTAACACTAATTGTAATAAATATAAATATGTTATTCTGGGAGTGTTGACCTTAACTAATTGAATATCCGTTTTCAGTTATGTTTTGGTATTAATTTTCGGACTGACTTCATTTTAAAATGTAACGACGGGATTTTAGAAGCGTAAGTTTTAATATCATACGTTTATAGTGAGGATATTAAATATATGTTTAATATCTTTAATTTAGACCACCATTAAATATTAATGTACGTTTTAATAACGCATGTTATGTTTTGGCATCAATATTCATTTAATATACGTTTTAATACCATACGTTTACCAACATGTGAAAAGTTAATAGCATACGTTTTAATTTAACCGGTCTATATTCCAATTGGGAGTGAATATTATTTTAAAGTTGGGAGTGAAGATATTAATATATGTTTTAATAGCATACGTTTACCTACATGTGAAAAATTAATAGAATACGTTATAATTTAGACAACAATTATATATACGTTTTAATTGACTTCATTTTATAACTGACAATTAAATGTTAATAATATCCACATCCTAGCACATAAGGAAATTTCGAATTTTGAAAATATTAAACGAAAATCTCAAATTTCGGTTACATGTTGGCATTAATATTCATTTAATGTGTTAATTTGTAATTCTTATTACCTGCATTCTTTATAAAAAGTAGACGACTTAACCATTTTTTCTTTGCATTCACGAAACGAAACACATACCAGCTGCGAGCAGCCCTCACCGTTTAAGTCACTAATGCTAATGCAAGTCAATTTATATTATTTATCTTTCTTCTAATCTACATTTTGAACTTAAAATAATAATTCAGGCGCAGAATGTGGTGGATATTATTGCATCCGTGCTCCTGAGACATTTAAGCCGATAAAGTTGTTGATATTATTTAGAAATATTAAGTTAAATAAACGGTGCAGTCAACGTAACGGGTCGACCCGGTAAAATACTCCATGACTCACATATAAAGTATCTTTATTGACCCATTACCCAACCCGTAGTATTGCTTTCATAAGCCAATCTTGTATTTTTGTCATTTTGCTTTGTAGGTTTAATGAAGACATTGGATTTGATAAGAAAATGCTTCCACGATATGATAATCCTATTGTGAACGAGGTAAATATTTCAACTTGATGAAAGTGGACGATTTGGTGGTGAAGCTAGGAAAAAATTGGAGGAAGTAACTTTTTTTTTTTTAATTTAATTTGATTCTGATTTTCGATATAGATTTATAGATATAGATTTTTATTTAACGTTTATTTGATTTTGTCTTAGGTTATATTGCAGCTTATGAGAAGAATAAAAGGTGCAACTGTAACCACTCATTTTGAAGCTCTCACATCAACTGGAAAGATCTCAACATACTATTACACAACCGAAAAAATTAACTGAAGAAATTAACTCACAGGATCATAATCATTTTTCCCAAACACCTTCTTAAACATTAGATTGGTAAGTCAACCAAAGTTGTTACATAAACATGTTTGTAAGTGCTTATGTGTGGTACATTTTGCAGGTTCCTTATGGGAAGGAAACTTTGTTCCCTGGAAAATTGATACGTACCAACGAATTCATGGTAATTTTATCATTTGGTTGCTCACCATAAACTGTCTCTAATTTTAACTATTTTTTTTAACTTTCTTACATGTTTGTTGATATTATTTAAGCCTTTTATATCATTATAGCTACTTTGTTTTTTCTTTAGTTGTATATCATTTAGTGTTAGTACATTTACTCACTTGTAGCATTTGAAAAACGTTTCTATGACATCTTGTTTTTTGTGTTTGTGAGTTTTCAGTTATTGGTAACTATGTGTAATCTTATTAATCTGTTTCTTACTTGTGATTATGATGTACCAGCCGTGTATGCATGGTAATTCACATGGGATGATCAGAAAGTACAACCTTATATGTTGCAGGCAATGCTTCCATAGCAACCCAAAGGAAATTGGTTAGCACTAAACTTTATACTATGTTGTTATTTAAATCGGTTACATGATGATTTATTTTAAATCTTATAAATTTTATTTTATCTTACATTGATCTCATTGGCATTGCAGTTGTCATGGTTATTTATCTACCAATATGCATTTTTTTAATTCCTTTTTTTGTATATACGGTAGTTTTGATTTGATTCGCATCATTAAATATGGCAGTTTAAGTTGGCAAATATTAATGAAAAGATGATGTATATATATTTTTTAGCATTGATATTGACACAATTTCATTTTTAATTTTAAGTTAGTGTTTATAACATTGATACTCATTTTGTTGTTTTTGCCCATCTTTTAACTTTTGATGATTCAACTTTACATACATGAATAATCCGAGTTAACCCGACGATTCATCCCATAAGGAACCCGACGAGTTAACTTTTGACGTAATTTTATCTAATATTTTCTTCTATGTTTTTAGATGATCCGAGTTAACCCGACGATTCATCCGGCTATCGTGGCTATCGTAATAGGCCGACTAAAAATCATCCTGGTTTTAGAACATAGATCAAAAGTGTTGTACACAATTCAAGTCCAATGCTAATTCTTGCTAAAATTTTAGCTCTATATTATACACAATTATCATGTGATATTTCCTTCTCTACAAGTCAACGAAAAATTCACCAAATTACATTATTTCTCGGGCTATTTTATCAAAAAAAAAAAACCATGTTAATGACCTTAACGAAAGGTTGATCGATACATTTTGTGGGGTCGAAAAAATATATCACAGTTTCTATGAAGCAGAGGATGACAGAATCAGATTCTATCCTATGAAATTTTTGAACTCCCTTAATATTAGTGTGTTCCATCCGCATGTTCTCCGGCTCAAAATTGGGTGCCCGATAATAGTTTTACGCAATATTGATCCCTCCCAGGGATTATGTAATGACACGAGACTTATATGCAGAAAGTTTGAGCCAAACCTAATTGATGTGGAAATGGCCGTTGGCCGGCATGCTGGAAAAAAGAGTTTTCTTGCCAAGAATACCTCTATCTCCGTCTCAAGCCGACATGTTTCCTTTCAAGTTGAAAAGAAAACAGTTTTTGGTTAGGCTAAGTTTTGCGATGACAATCAAGAAAGCCCAAGGACACACAATTCCAAACGTGGGCGTTTATATGCCGTAATCGGTGTTTTCGCATGGGCAACTTTACGTTGCCCTCTCAAGAGGAATTTAATGTGACACGACAAAAGTATTGGTAACTCCAGCAAAAAAACTTAAGCTCGACGGTGTTTACACACCAAACGTCGTGTATCGAGAGGTTTTACATGATGAGTTAGACGCATAAACAGATCTTTCTTCCCTCTATTTTATAATTAATTAGGTTTAATGTTTTATAACAAGAAACTTTGGTGATGGATCATTTTTGTTATTATACTTCAAAACATGTAATCGAACAACATTTTAACGCCAATGCCAACTCTTGTTTTTTACCCCTATTTATACATAGTTTTCATGCTTATGTCCTGTATTCTTTGTAAAAATATATAACCAATGGACATTTAACCGCTAGGAATATGTAGTTCGCAGCCGCCGCATCGCGCGGGTTTTAACCTAGTTTATCTTAATGAGGAAATCATGCATGGAGATCGGGTCTTACTTTACTTTATTAAATTAATTTCATTATTTTGGTATGTGGGATTCGGGAAAATAATAACGTGATGTAAATTAAAGCAACAAATGATGTTTTTAGGCACCTTACATATTTTCCTCAAAAGAAATATTATTTTTGTATGCCTTTCTTCCTAGGGAATAATAGTATGAGATAGTTCCTACTAATTTTTTTATTTATTTAATCAAAAGATGTGATTAAAAAAATGAATTATATATGTTGATCATTTTATGAGAAAAATAATGTAATAAGAATATTTCAAAGAATTCAGTCGCATTTTTTCAAATAATATTATTTTTGTGGCAAAGTCTACACCTTGAGGCTTGACCCATGCTTTCTGAGAGTTTCAATGGTCAAAACCCTTACCTTGAGTAGAGGGTATCATACGTATTATATGGAAACGATTTACAACAATCACTCCTTAATGATAGGAGGAAATATGGAAAGCAATAAACAACAATAACTACAAATATTGACTATTGGATAAACGTATCAACTAATATCGTTTCTAATATCCCCGTCAATCGAAAAGGTGGCGGTCCTAAGCGTAGCATGGTACGAAAAGTCTCAAATTGAGATCGAGGAAGACTTTTAGTGAAGATGTCCGCCACTTGAAGATTGGTAGGAATAAATTTTGTAACAAGTTTGTTGGAGGTGACGAGTTCTCGTATAAAATGATAATCCAAGTCTATATGTTTAGCTCGTTTATGTGCCACGGGATTTTGAGTCATAAATAATGCACTTTTGTTATCACATAAGAGAGTTGGACGATCCGGTGGTAATGCATGTAGTTCGCGTAATAAGTGAGTAATCCAGACAAGTTCCGCAGCCGTGTTTGCCATTGCCCGATATTCAGATTCACAACTTGAGCGAGAGATCGTGGGTTGTTTCTTTGCACTCCACGAGACGAGATTTCCTCCTAAATAGATTGAGTAACCGTAGGTAGATCTACGGGTGTCTAAACAACGGGCCCAATCGGCATCGGAGTAACCAACAATGTTACTGTTTTTGGGGCACGTATATGTTAAACCATAGGAAATAGTGCCTTTGACATACCGGAGAATACGCTTAACCTCCTGAAAATGATCACAAGTTGGAGCTTGTAAAAATTGAGAGACTTGATTTACCGCATAGGATAAGTCGGGTCTAGTGATCGTTAAATATTGGAGAGCTCCAACAAGAGAACGATACATAGTACAATCGTTGAATGGGACCCCGTCCTTAGTGAAAGACACATGCGGTGATAATGGAGTATGGGCCGGTTTGGCGTCGAAAAGTTGGGCTCGTTTTAGTATATCGGACGCATATTTACTTTGATTAAGAAAAAGACCATCTTGTGTATGGACAACCTCGAGGCCTAAAAAATAATTAAAGTCACCTAGATCCTTGATCGCAAATTCATTGTTGAGGGCCGATATAAATGTAGCAATTTGGGTTTCATTATTCCCGGTGAGAATAAGGTTATCAACATAAACTAACAAGTACATGATGCAAGAATTGCCCGAATATACGAATAGAGAGGTATCGGCACAACTACATTGGAAACCATATGAATGAAGAAATGTACTTAATCGATGAAACCAAGCTCGAGGTGCTTGTTTGAGGCCATAAAATGCTTTGGAAAGCTTGCAAACATAAGAGGGATGATTCGAATCTACAAATCCCGGTGGTTGTTCCATAAAGACGGTTTCATTGAGATTGCCATTAAGAAAGGCATTCTTGACATCAAGTTGATGTAATTTCCAACGATTTAGGACCGCAAGAGATAAGACAATCCGTACGGTGGTGGCTTTGACAACGGGACTAAACGTGAGAGAAAAGTCTAGGCCCGGAATTTGAGTGTAACCTTGAGCCACAAGACGAGCCTTAAAGCGTTCAATAGTGCCATCCGATTTATACTTTACACGATATACCCACTTTGAGCCAATAACATTTGTAAATGTAGGTCGGGGAACCAATGTCCACGTTTTATTTTGATGGAGAGCTTTGAGCTCGTCAAGCATAGCACTAACCCATTTTGGTTCCTTTAAAGCAATTTTAAAGTTTCTCGGCTCAAGTTCGGCAGATAAGGCTATATGAAGAGGTTGAGTTGTTAAACAGGCAACGTCAGCGATATGTTTGGTTTTAATAATGCCTGATTTGGACCGGGTTCTCATAGGGTGTGATGAGGTTTGGGTTTGATCCGAATGAGGTGGATCAACAGTGGTGTTTTGCGGTTGGGTTGGTGGAATAAAGGCAACAGTAGGTTCATTTGGTGGAAGAGGATTGGGCTCGGTTTGCGGAAGAGGATTGGGCTCGGGTTGCGGAATTGTAGTGGGTGCGGTGGTGGATGGACCGGTGTGATCCGGAATTTGATTTGCATCTGGTGGGCCGAGATCACTAGGTGGGCCATCAGTGGATGGATTGTGAGGGTGAGTAGGAGCCGAAGATGTATGAGGGTTGTGGGCCGAAGGTGTACTGGGCTGGCATAGAGGACAATTTGAAGGTTCTTTAGGTAATGGATCGGATGAAGTGGGCTCAGTAGATGTTTCATTTATAGTTGTAGAGCTGGGCATATCGTGTATGAATGTACTTAAGACCAAATTTTGAATATTTGTTGAAATTTCATTGCCTTTGAAGGGAAAAATTGATTCATTAAAACGTGCATGGTGGGTGATAAATATTCGAGAAGTGGTTGGATCTAGGCATCGATAACCTTTATGTTGCATACTATAACCAATAAAAATGCAAGGTATGCTTCTTGGTGCAAGTTTATGTGGAGAATAATCCCGTAAATACGGGAAAACTTGACAACCATAAGCACGAAAGTTCCCATAATTTGGGGTAGTACCAAAAAGAAGTTGAAATGGGGATTTTTGATCCAACAAGGGTGTGGGAACCCTATTTATAATATATGTTGCCGATGAGAATGCATCAACCCAATATGAGGCCGGTATGCTTGCATTAAAAAGCATTGCTAAGCCGGTTTCAACAATGTGACGATGCTTGCGTTCGGCCCGACCGTTTTGTTATGGAGTGTAGGGACAAGAGAACCTATGTAAGGTTCCATTATCTTCAAAAATTTTGCGAACCGTATGGTTCACAAATTCCGTACCACCATCACTTTGAAAGGTTTTTATTTTTCGCGAGCACATCGTTTGAACAAGATTAATAAAGGTTGATAAAACCGAATAAAAACCACTTTTTGTTTTTAGTGGATAAAGCCACGTGAACCTGGAAAAATCATCAACAAATATAACATAATAACGAAAACCATCCTTAGAACAAATAGGCGAAGGGCCCCATAAATCACAATGAATGAGGTCTAAAGGATGTGATGATCGAGAATCATTAGTTTCAAAAGGTAAACGTTGACTTTTAGCAAGTTGGTACGAAGTGCAAATAATTGGTTTAGGTAATAATGACGAAACAGATAAAAAACCTAACTTATTCAAAGTTGAAATAACATCAAAAGAAACATGACCCAAACGGGTATGCCATAATTCATAAGACTCATTTTTTGGACTTTTGGTAGCAACAAAAGCACGGAGATCATCTTGAAGTACATAAAGCTCATTCTCACATTTACCACTAGCGAGAATCTTTTGAGTTTTCCGATCCTGAATGTTAAAAAACGGTTGAGAAAACAATACATAAACAGGGTGATCAGTGGTTAGTTTACTCACGGAAAGTAACTTTTTGGTGAGATTTGGAATAACAAGAACGTCACGTAAGGAAATATTCTTATTAAGATGAGAAAGACCCGTATGTGTAATAGGAAGAGTTTTACCATTTCCAAATAACACTTGGGAATTACCTTTGTAAGGACCCGTTTGATGAAGATTGTCACACGTGTTCGTCATGTGATCGGTGGCTCCCGAATCAACGTGCCAATCGGGAGTATTATTGGTAACGTGACATTAATTGAGCATGAAATGCCTTTGCTAATGATTCATCGGTGGTTGAGGCTTTAGCTACAAAGTTTGCAAGATTAGGACAAGATGATGCATAATGACCACTGGTTCGGCAAAGTTGACAATGAGGAGGCCTACGGTTGGACCCACGACCCCTGCCACGATAGTTGTTACCACGGTAATTTGTGGAGCGATGATTATTGTTATTGGAATATGTTGAGGTTTGTTGAGCATTAAAAGCCACTGTATTGGAAGCAACATTATTACCATGCAATGAAACTAGAAACAGTTCGTGGCTCTCAGTTTGCGAGACAAGGTCTGAAAATTTTGGGGCCGGTTTAGTGGTACGTATGGCTGTGGAAAACGTCTCATAAGACGGACCCAAACCGCAGAGAAACCAGTGTAGCTTATCCATATCGTCAACAGGGTGTCCGATCGCCGATAATTGATCACAGATTAGCTTGAACTTACGGGAAAAGTCGGACACGGTGGAGGTTCCCTTTGAAAGTTGTCGAAGAGCATCACGCAAAGAATGTACCCTTTCAACCGAGGCATTGCTGTACGCCGCCTCAAGAGCCATCCAGATCTGCCTCGCAGAGGTAAGGCCAAGAACCTCCGCCGCAGATTCTTCGGTGAGCGATGATTGGAGCAGAATAACGGCGCGTTGATCTGTTTCAGTCCACGCAACAAGGGCTGGATTTGGGACTGTTTTGTCATTATCGACAATTGTCGACGGTGGGGCAGCAGTGGTACCGTCGATATGACCGAGAAGCTTTTGATACGTGAAAATTGGCAACATGTTGTTGCGCCAAAGGAGATAATTGGAGGAGGTAAGCTTGATAGTCATCATATGTAATAGAGTGTTCATAGAGAAGTGGGTTTCGGGTGTAGTAGAGGAAGAAGAAGCTGCCATTAGATCGATTTTTAGGGTGCCAGGAAGAAGAAAAATTCGGTGGGGAAGAAGTGTGATTTAGGCTGATACCATGAGAGTTTCAATGGTCAAAACCCTTACCTTGAGTAGAGGGTATCATACGTATTATATGGAAACGATTTACAACAATCACTCCTTAATGATAGGAGGAAATATGGAAAGCAATAAACAACAATAACTACAAATATTGACTATTGAATAAACATATCAACTAATATCGTTTCTAATACTCACTCTTTAAGCATTCATATATTGAATTGATATGCACATGACCAAGCAACTTCCATCCACATAAATTATATCGATGCAACTCGAAATTTGAATTGATTCCAGTACTTTTCACATTTAATTACGAAACCTGTTTTTAGTTGACTTAGAAAAGTAGAAGGCTACAAGTCTTCTAACCTATCTCTGGATTTGAAAATCATACTACATCAAATTAACTTTTTTTGTTAACTTTTTTTTTTTAACTTTTTTTTTACTTCAAATTAACTTATACTTATACTTTTATGTCAGTGGTCCTTTTATAAATAATAAATTAACGACCATTTATGTATAATCCTGATTCTAATGTTTTAATTTATTAATATCTGATTTGGTATATACGTAAATTAAATTAATTGAAAAAATATCGTATACTTAAAATGCATCTTAATAATACAAAATTGAAAAATTAGCTGAATTGACATCAAAACTATGAATTTTCTATTGAAGTGATAGGAAATTAGGTAAAGTGTCGAAATCGTTCTTGGAAAAAGTAGTTGAATTTTTAAGACAATTACTCATGAAAAAAAATACTTAAAAAAGAAGATTAATTTTTTTTTGTTGCTTTTTAATCAACTAGTTTAACTTTAAACCCTATAATTAGATAACTCCGCCGTATGTTTTCTTTCTATAAATAATTTGGATTTAAGCTATCTTAAATATAGTAATTATGTTCTTCCGTTTCTTGTATAAAGAAGCATTCCTACTTCTTGCTCTTATAGTACTACAAATGAATGGAACTTTAGCTAGTTCAAGTGCTTCTACAGATCGTGTTGCATTACTCGAAATCAAATCCAAGATTATAGATGATCCTCAACGTGTTTTCAGATCCTGGAATGATTCTCTTCCTTTTTGTAGGTGGCAAGGAGTCACATGCGGTCGTCGACACCAACGTGTCACAATCTTGAATCTAACAGAATATGGTTTGACAGGTTCTTTATCTCCTTATATTGGCAATCTAAGCTTCCTTAGGTACATGATCTTTAAAAGCAACCAACTTTATGGAAGCATCCCTCGTGAAATAGGTCGTTTGTACCGGTTACAAGGACTATCCTTAGCCAATAATTCGTTCATTGGAGAAATCCCGGTTGACATATCAAACTGCTCAAAACTATGGTATATTGATTTATATACAAATATGTTATCCGGTAAAATTCCGAATATGTTTAATTCTATGCGCACGATTACAAAAATTTCCTTGTCCCAAAATAACTTCACGGGTGGTATACCGCCATCAATCGGCAATCTAACATCTCTAGAACAACTTTTTATTTCTGCTTGTCCATTAGGAGGGACTATTCCCGATTCGTTCAACCGGTTAGAAAACTTGAGAGGATTAGGCCTTGGAAGAAGTGGGCTTATTGGAGAATTTCCAATGTTCTTGTTTAACAATTCGATGTTAGAACGATTAAATTTTCCAGAAAATCAACTTTATGGAAGCTTACCCTCAAACTTATGTTTGAGACAACCTCATCTCCAGATGCTAGCAATAGCTTTCAACCACTTCAGTGGATTCCTTCCACCCTCGATATCTAATTGTTCAGAGATGGAAATCGTGAGTGTTGGTGAAAATGATTTCACCGGAGAAATAGCTATTGATTTTGGAAAACTTCAATATCTTAGCTATCTCTCTCTTGCTACTAGTAATTTTGAAAGCAAGGATCATGATGGCATGAGGTTTTTTGATTCTTTGTCCAATTGTAGCAATTTGAAAACTTTAGAACTTGCTAATATCCAATTAAGAGGTGTGCTACCGAATTCGCTTGGAAATTTCTCATCCAACTTGCAATACTTAGGGCTATATTCAAATTATATCTCAGGTGTCGTCCCTCAATCTATAGGCAATTTGTTAAGCCTAACTACACTTAATCTAGGAATAAACAACTTCACAGGCATGATTCCTGAAAGCATCGGAAAGCTTCGAAACTTGGTGAAACTAAATCTTGAACACAATGATTTTTCTGGGACTATTCCTAGGTCTATAGGAAACATGTCATTTGTTACTGTATTAACATCAAGTGGAAACAAATTGGAAGGTACTATACCCTCCACCATTGGGAATTGCAAAGACTTAATACTTCTAGATATTAGAGGAAATAGCCTTACTGGGAGTGTACCTAAAGAACTATTCCAACTCTCTAAACTTTCAATTGCACTAGATCTTAGTGAAAACAATCTGACTGGAATTCTTCCCCGAGAAATTGGCAACCTGAAAGGTTTAGGAGCACTTGATTTAGCTAAGAATCGTTTAGCGGGTGAGATTCCAAGTAGTTTTGGCAGTTGCATTAGCCTTGAGATCATAGACCTTTCTAGTAATTTGTTTCATGGATCGATGCCAAACACATTGAGTGCTTTAAGAGGCCTTGAATACGTTAACCTGTCACGAAATAACTTCTCTGGATCAATTCCAACATATTTGCAACAAATTCCTTTGAAACAACTAGATCTTTCATTTAATAGCTTCGAGGGAGAGGTATCTGTTAATGGCGTCTTCACCAACACGAGTGCAATATCCGTCATTGGAAACAGTAGACTTTGTGGGGGAGTATTTGAGCTTAACTTACCTAAATGCATAACTACTAGTGACTCCAAAAGAAGTGGGAAGTTTTCTGTTCGTGTTGTTGTAGCTATTTCAGTATCTTCCGTTGTTGTAGGTTTAGCTCTAGTGTCATTTGTCATGTTCTATTACTGTAAAAAGAACAAGGGAGATATATCATCAGAACCAGAATTGATTGACTCTTTAAAGAAGATCTCGTATGGATGTCTATTCAAAGCGACCGATGGTTTCTCTTCAGAAAATCTGATTGGTAGAGGTAGCTTTGCTTCGGTTTACAGAGGAGTTCTTGATGAAAACGGCTTGATTGTGGCAATCAAAGTACTAAACCTTCAAAGACGAGGAGGTTCCAAGAGTTTTATGGCCGAGTGTGATGCCTTGAGAAATATTCGTCATCGCAATCTGGTAAAGGTCATAACTTCTTGCTCAAGTCTTGATTTCAAAGGTAATGATTTCAAAGCTTTAGTCTATGATTTCATGCCAAATGGGAGTATGGAGAGTTGGTTGCATTCAAAACACCATATGCTAGATCTCGCGCAACGAATAAGCATTATCAAAGATGTAGCTTGTGCTCTTGAATATCTACACTGTCATTGTGAAAACGTTGTCGTTCATTGTGATTTGAAACCGAGCAACATTTTATTGGATGCTGACATGGTTGCTCATGTTGGAGATTTTGGGCTCGCGAAAATTCTTTCCCTTGAAGAAGTTCCTAATACAAACACGAGTAGCTCAAGTCTTGTGAGGGGAACCGTTGGGTATGCACCTCCAGGTAAACTAAAGATTAATTACTAGTCCATTCAAGCTTATATCTTTTTTATATTTTGTTACATATACCTTGTAATATATATAATTTATAACTCAACATAAGTTACAGAATATGGACTTGGAAATAAAGTGTCGACTAGTGGGGACATATATAGCTACGGGATCCTAATATTAGAGATGTTGACCGGGAAAAAACCTGTTGACCCAATGTTTCAAGAAGGGCTAAGTTTGCATTCCTACTCTAGGGATGCCTTGAATGATGATATTGTGCTTCAGATTGTGGATTCAATGCTTCTACACAAGAACATGAACAAAAAGAGTTTGATTTCATTAGTGCAAATCGGAGTGCAATGCTCCTCTGAGTCTCCACATGACCGAATGGATATTGGGAGTGTAGTCAACGAGCTCTCCTCGATAACAGTTACAACTAGTTCTTGATGTGGCCCAAAAAGCTAGTGTCTGATTGTGCTTATATCAAGATTATTAATATGGGTTATCAATTTTGTCGAAACTTTAACATACTTTTCCGATTCTATCGTTTTGTCGTATATTTCCCCTGCTTTTGAAACACAATCACAGCATCTGTACATCGTTATCATACATTCTTTAGTAATGAAATTCGGCGTGTAATTCATATCGATTATTTTATGAAAAACCGTTCGGCTTTAATTTTCTTTAAGCCGGGTTTGCATATTAATATCGCTCATATCCACCACGGTCACCCACATGTGAAGGTAAGTATTAATCATTCAACATGAATACAACAATGACATAATAATAAGATTTCCCGATAACAATATCATTAAAACTTAAAAGTACAAGACTATATCAAACACTAGGCAAAAACTCTTTCACACAAACATTTAAACACATTACTAAATCAAACACACTTAAACCTCACAAATTACGCATTTCCTACTTATCTTTCACCATCTTCAACCCCCTAATCCAAACAAAACACCACCATACTTCTCCACATTTCCATTAAAATAACCATCTTTCAGCTCCATAAAAGCACGAGAAGTTAACAAACTCCTCGATCCCGCTTGATGGCAAACACCGACTCCTTCAACGTCCAAGATTTCTGCAAGTTTGTTCAACCCACCATCAAGATGATTACAAAACTTCATCAAATGTTTGATATCGTAAACATCCGGGAAATAAATCCTGATTATTTGGAAGAACTCTGATTGTGATTTAGGCAATTCTTTACGGATTAACAATTTGATCAAATACCCAGAATCATACCGACCATCAAATGTAACCCAATGCATGTTTTCATTTATAACAATACCCGAAGACATCAATAACTCGCTAAATTGTTTTGCATCAATACCCATTTCTCTGTTTTTCTTGAAGTCAATCCCAGACTGTCTTAACTTCTCGATTGAATTATTATCAAAGTTGTCTTCATCAACGTTAAATTCACGGAAATTAAACTGCCAAATGCACGGTTTTTCATTACCACAAGTGGGTAAATTTCCATTCTCATCAGAAAAAGTGAGACCCAATTGAATTAGTTTCAACATATCAACATTAGCCTTTACAGTCGCATAGTTGTAGTCAGTAATGTTATTAGATTGTGTCAATGGATGAAGAACAACACCTGGGAAGTCAGCATTGCAATATAAGGGAAATCATCACTAATTTGTCTAATTAAATAAAACTCTTCTTCAATATTATCATTCCAGACCTCTCTAATATGAACAGAATCTTCCTTCGGCAAGATGATAGACATATTATTCAAGATTCAACAAGATCTGCAATAAATCAAACAAAAACACAAGAAAAACCCTATCTTTAATCAAACCCAGAAAGCAAAACATAAAAAGATTCAATCTTTACGACAGATTTCAAGAAATCTTGAAGATCAAGAGAAATGAAGCGATTAGATGTATAAAGATGGAAAAGATCTTACCTTTTTTGTAGACTTTAGGGTTTAATTGAACAGTACAGAACTCGAATTTGTGAAGATTTGAACGATTTAGGCTCTTTAAATCAACTGAAGAGGCGATGTGAACCGAGAAGGGAAAGTGTTCAAACGCGCTAATCAGAGACTTTAATTATTTTATACTTCCTCCGATTCAAAATAAGTGATACACTTGGGGTTTCATGATTTTTTAGGCAAAAGATTATAATAATGGTTAAATTAGATTAATTGGATGGTTAGTGGAGAATGGGTCCCACACCTTTTGAATAAAATAAGGTTAATGATGTTTAAAAGTAAAAAGTAAGGGTAAAGGGAGTCATTTTACTTTGTTAAGGTAGATAGTTAGGTGTGGGTCCCATTTTTTTTTGCTAAATAAAGAAACTTTTCAAAGTGTATCACTTATTTTGAATCAACCCAAAAAGGAAAGTGTATCACTTATTTTGAATCGGAAGAAGTGATTACAATATTCTACGAAAACTTGCTTCTTACGTTTCTTGTGGTTTTATTTAATTTATTTTTTATTACAATATTCTTCGAAGACTTTAGGGTTGATGTTACTTAAAGTTTTAAATTTAAACAACTACGAGTATTTTTTTAGTATTTAAACATTCTTGTCAGATTTAATCTTGAAAAATGTAACAATTAGTGTTAATTACTAATATAGTTTAGGTTTATTATAATATGGAATGATTCTCTTCCGCTTTGCCAGTGGCAATGAGTGATAAGCGGTCATCGACACCAAAGGGTCACACGTCCATAAATCTAACAAAGACAGATCTCGTAAGTTCTTTATAATTATCTCCTTATCTTGGGAACCTTAACTTTCTCAAACACATGTTAATTCAAAGCAACCAACTAATTTATGGAACTATCCCTCCTGAAATAGGTCGTTTATATCGGTTACAAAGACGTACTATCACTTTACAACAATTCACTAACCGGAGGAATTCCGGCCTAACATATCGAACTGCTCAAAACTATCATTGCTTAATTAACTTATCTCGAAACATACTATCTGGGAAAATAACGAAAATTTTTAGTTCTCTTTTGATGATGACAGCGTTAGGCTTAGACACGAATAGATTCACGGGTGGAATTTCGCCGTCCATTGGCAATCTCACATCTTTGGAACAACTCTATCTTTCGATTAGTCCGTTATGAGGGAACATTCCCGATTCCTACATATTTGCAACAAATGGCTTGGAAGATTCTAGATCTTTCATATAATAATTTTGAGGGAGAAATATCATCTAAATACAAACACGAGTAACTCGAATCGATGTTGTGAGAGGATCCATCGGGTATGCGCACCTCCAGGTATTCGATCAAGCTTCTATCTTTTGTATATTTTAACCTAACTTGTAATATATAACTAACTCTATACAAGTTGAAGAATATGGACATGGAAACCAGTGGGGACATATATAGCTACGGGGTCCTAATGTTAGAGATATTGAGAGGGAAAAACCCTGTTGATACTATAGTGAAATAGAATATTTGCCTCATAAAACATTGAGGAGGGATCTCTTATTTATATTGAAATGTACAGCAAGAGTAAACTGAAATCACTCCATACATTGAGTGATTGCCTTAACTAAATACTATACAAAAGGAATTATATAAATACAATTAAATACATTTAATAATAGAGATATTATCGGTTAATACCCCCCTTCAATCGAATAGGTGGTGGCCCGAGACGAAGCAGTGTGCGAAACGTTTCAAATTGAGGGCGCGGAAGACTTTTGGTGAAAATATCTGCCACCTGAAGATTGGTAGGAACAAACTTTGTATATAACTTCCCCGAGCTTACAAGTTCACGTATAAAGTGATAATCTAGATCAACGTGTTTAGCTCGTTTATGAGACACCGGGTTTTGTGTCATAAAAAGTGCACTTTTATTATCACAAAGAAGTGTTGGGCGATTCGGTGGGAGTGCATGCAATTCACGTAAGAGATGAGTGATCCAAACAATTTCGGCAGCCGTATTTGCCATAGCTCGGTATTCAGACTCGCAACTGGATCGTGAGACAGTGGGTTGCTTTTTGGCACTCCAAGAGATAAGATTGCCACCGAGATAGATAGAATACCCATATGTGGAGCGTCTAGTATCAATACATCTAGCCCAATCGGCGTCAGAGTAACCGGTTAGCACGTTTGTACGAGGTCGGTTGAATGTGAGACCAAAAGAGATGGTCCCTTTGACATACCGCATGTTCCGTTTTACAGATTGGTAGTGGTCCACGGTTGGAGCATGTAAAAATTGAGACACTTGATTTACGGCATAAGAAAGGTCGGGTCTTGTGACAGTTAAATATTGAAGAGCTCCGACTAACGACCGATATAATGTAGGATCTGAATAAGGCACACCTTGGGTAGTAAACGAAACATGTGGCGATAAAGGTGTACTTGCGGGTTTAGAATCAAAGAGATTTGCTCGTTTGAGTATATCACTTGCATATTTCGACTGAGTGAGAAATAAACCGGTGTCCGTGTAGGCAACTTCAAGACCCAAAAAATAGTTAAGGGCACCAAGGTCTTTTATAGCAAACTCACTATTTAAACGAGTAATAAAGTGAGTGATAGAGGATTCATCATTACCCATAAGAATAAGATCATCAACATAAACGAGCAAGTACATGATGCACTTGTCTTTTGTAAAGACAAAAAGTGAAGTATCCGCACGGATACAAATGAATCCATAAGAAATTAAGAGTGTGCTCAATCGTTGAAACCAAGCTCGTGGGGCTTGTTTTAAGCCATAAAGGGCTTTTGATAACTTGCAAACATGATTAGGAAGATTAGAATCAATAAAACCGGGTGGTTGCTCCATATACACGGTTTCATCAAGATTGCCATTTAAAAAAGCATTCTTGACATCAAGTTGGTGTAATTTCCATTGATTTAGAACCGCAATTGAGAGGACAATGCGAACGGTGGATGCTTTCACAACGGGACTAAACGTGTGACAATAATCAAGTCCCGGAATTTGAGTGTAACCTTGAGCAACCAATCGTGCTTTGTATCTCTCAATAGTGCCATTAGAGTGGTATTTAATTCGATATACCCATTTCGAACCAACAATATTTGTGGAGGAAGGTCGCGGGACTAATGTCCATGTATGATTATTTTGAAGAGCTTGAAATTCTTCATGCATGGCCTTCATCCAATTTGTATCCTTAGATGCGGTTTTGAATCCCCGAGGTTCGGTGGTAGATAATAGAGCCGCATGAAGAGGATAAGTGTTGATAGCCACAAAGTTTGCTTGATGCTTTGGTTTAAAAATCCCTGCTTTAGACCGTGTAGTCATTGGGTGTGACGATTCATTTGTTGGTATGTGTGTGGCGGATTCGGCTTGAGATTGGGCAGCGTGAGTGGCAGAGGTGGGTATAGGGGCTTGATCGGTATTTGGTTGAGTGTGGGTTTCCGGTATGGGCTGATCAGGTGGTGTTTGGTGGGTATTTAAATTGGGTGGTGTATTTAAATTGGGTTGTGTACTTAAATTTGGTGGTGTATTAGGTGGCTGGGTATTTAAATTGGGTTGGGAATTCGATGGTGGGGCCATAGGGGTGGTTGTTGTGGGATGGCACAATGTGCAATTTAAAGGGGTTGAGATTTGGTTATTTTTTGTTGTGGCAGGCGACATAATAGGTGGATTTAAGGTTGTGTCACATGGAATATCATTTAAAAATGTGCTTAATTCCAAGGTACGAAGATTGGACGTATACGTATCACCTTTGAAAGGGAAAATATCTTCATTGAAACGAGCATGCCGAGTGATAAAAATTCGAGATGTACTCGGATCAAGGCATCGATATCCTTTATGTTGTGTGCTATATCCAATGAATACACAAGATATGCTTCTTGGTGCAAGTTTGTGTGGCGAATAATCACGTAGGTATGGAAAAACTTGACATCCATATGCTCGAAAATTTTCATAATTTGGACTTTTATCAAAAAGTAGTTGAAATGGAGATCGTTGATCCAACACGGGTGTAGGAACCCGATTAATAATATATGTCGCCGATGAAAATGCATCTACCCAATATGTGGCCGGAATGCTTGCATTAAAAAGCATAGCTAAGCCGGTTTCAACTATATGACGGTGCTTGCGTTCGACTCGGCCATTTTGTTGCGGAGTATAAGGGCAAGAGAATCGATGTAAAGTGCCATTATCGTCAAATATTTTTCTAACCGTATGATTCACGAATTCGGTACCACCGTCACTTTGAAATATTTTTATTTTTCGTGAGCACATGGTTTGAGCAAGGTTAATAAATGTTGATAAAACCGAATAAAAACCATTTTTTGTTTTTAGAGGGTAAAACCACGTGAACCTGGAAAAATCGTCAACAAAAATAACATAATATCGATATCCATCCTTAGAACAAATTGGAGAGGGCCCCCATAAATCACAATGAATTAAGTCTAAAGGATGAGATGATCTTAAAGCATTATTATCAAAAGGTAAACGAGTGCTTTTAGCAAGTTGGCACGAAGTGCAAATGACCGGTTTAGGTAACAATGACGAAATAGATAAAAAACCTAATTTATTCAAAGTAGAAATAACATCAAACGAGACATGACCCAAACGGGTATGCCATAATTCATAAGACTCGTTTTTTAGTCGTTTTGTAGCAACAAAGGCTTGATGTTCATCTTCAAGTACATAAAGCCCATTCTCACATTTACCACTAGCAAGAACCTTTTTAGTTTTCCGATCCTGAATGTTAAAAAATGGTTGAGAAAATAATACATCAACAGGGTGATCAGTGGTTAATTTGCTCACTGAAAGTAATTTCTTAGTGAGGTTAGGTATAACAAGAACGTTACGTAGCGAAATATTTTTAGTAATATGAGAAATACCCGTATGAGTGATAGGTAAAGATTACCGTTTCCAAATACCACTTGAGAATTACCTTTGTAAGGACCCGGTTGATATAAATTTTCACATGAGTTTGTCATGTGATCCGTTGCACCCGAATCAACATGCCAATCGGGAGCATTAGTGGTAACATGACATTGAGCATGAAATGCTTTAGCCAATGAATCATCGGTGGTAGGTGCTTGAGCGGCATAGTTTGCAAGGTTAGGGCAAGATGATGCATAATGGCCCTTGGTACGACAAAGTTGACAATGAGGTGGCCTACGGTCGTTGCCACGACCTCGGCCGCGATAATAGTTTCCATGATAATTGTTTGCACGATAAGTAGAGGTACGGCCTGAGTTGTTGGTATTGGAGGGCATTTTTGATTGGGCATGAAATGCAACAGTAGGTGTAGTGGTATCATGCAATGAGAGCAAAAAAAGCTCATGGCTTTCTGCTTGCGAGGTTAAGTC
The DNA here is from genome assembly GCA_963853835.1 of Calendula officinalis. Lineage (NCBI taxonomy): Eukaryota > Viridiplantae > Streptophyta > Magnoliopsida > Asterales > Asteraceae > Calendula > Calendula officinalis. The sequence continues at coordinate 61,250,896 of OY970824.1, read as the reverse complement.
ACAGAATTTAGGAGCGGGTTTTGTGGCATGGATGGCGGTGGAAAACGTTTCATAAGACGGACCCAAGCCACATAAAAACCAATGAATTTTATCGATCTCAACGACGGGATGACCGATCGCTGAGAGTTGATCACAAATAGTTTTAAATTTTCGAGAGAATTCCGAGACGGTTTTTGTACCTTTAGAGAGATGACGAAGAGCATCTCGTAAGGAGTGAATTCTTTCGACGGAAGCATTGCTATAGGCGGCCTCTAACGCCAACCAGATTTGATGTGCCGAGGTGAGCCCGAGAACTTCCGCCGCCGATTCTTCCGTGAGAGAAGATTGAAGAAGAATGACGGCTCGTTGGTCTGTTTTAGACCAGGTTTGGGCAGCGGGATTCGGTGATGTTTTGTCATCAACCGTGATGGTGGCCGGCGGGGAAACGATGGTACCATCGATATGCCCCATTAACTTCTGATAGGAGAAGATTGGCATCATGTTATTGCGCCATAATAGATAGTTGGATGAGGTTAACTTTATGGTCATCATATGAAGTATATTATTCATAGTGAATGGAGTTTCTGTTGAGGAAGAAGAAGATGACATTGTGAGTGTCGGTGATTAATTGGAACAGAGGAAGCTGTGATGGATTGTAAAAGAGAAAAAAGGGAGAAGACGTGAGAAAAGGAAACAAGAAAGAAAAGGGAAGGCTATTGATTGGCTGATACCATATAGTGAAATAGAATATTTGCCTCATAAAACATTGAGGAGGGATCTCTTATTTATATTGAAATGTACAGCAAGAGTAAACTGAAATCACTCCATACATTGAGTGATTGCCTTAACTAAATACTATACAAAAGGAATTATATAAATACAATTAAATACATTTAATAATAGAGATATTATTGGTTAATAGATACAATATATGTTTCAAGAAAGGCTAAGGAATGATATGAAAGAAAAAAAGAATTAATATTTATTTTATGGCGAGTAGCAACAGAAAATAGACAAGCATCAATAACATTTATCTAGAAACATGTGGAGTAAAAATCCAAAAGTTGTTAAGATGAGTACTGTATTACAAACTACCAACTAATAGTTTAAAAACCAAACCAAACCAAAGCATCAAACAAAACTAAAGAAATTATTAAATCAAATAGGAAACATGAAAACATACTCTAGCTAGCTCTCACCGGTCTTTCTCTTCCTATTCCTACTCATATTATCGGGTATAATAACTTGTTTGTAGTCGGGAGACACGAGGCTCTTGACAAATACGGGGGAACAAATATTTTGCCAACAGCGGGACACACCGTTATCATCACATAAACGCCAACTACCGTACGGAAAATCGGGGCAATTGATTTTGATTGCACACGTGGCACCAGCACACTTGTTCCTCTCTTGATCATCATGCGGGAGCAGTTCCCAAATATTGTTGTTTTTCATTACCCATGTTATGAGATAGTTATAACTAGGCAGAGAACTTGAACGAAATATGCATAGACATTCCTCAAATACCCCTAGTATGTAGTTATCAAATACGTATCTATTGTCATCCGGTTGCGGGATTTCCTTAAATTTCTCAACTGACAAATCAAAACAAAGAATAACTTTCTTGGTATGATCACGGGGTTCGTCCATAAACCAATGAAGCGCCCCGTCATGTAAAACACCAAGAGTACGATTACCATGAATAACATAATCTACCTCTCCAATAAACTTCCACATATTTGATTTCAATGTTAACACTAGAAAACGTTGACTATGTTTAGAGCCTCTACGTACACCGACAACAACCTTGTAATCATCCGTACGAGAATCATAACCGAAACCCCAACATGATAGGAACTTTTCAGGAAGGGGTTCCAATTCTCTAACCTCTCTAGTGGCAGGATTGGTTACTACAAACTGAAACCTACCCGTACGGATGCAAACAAGGCCATTGGAGGCACCAACCGTTTGATAACACACTGGTGGTTGTTTATGTCTGCAAACACCGCCATCGGAGGCACCACCGTTGACCAATAATACATTGGTGACGCACTGGTAACCCTATACTGACCACTTTTATGATCAAGATTATGTTTTAGATGCGCTTTAACAAAATAAGGACTCCAAATCAAAGAATACCATGACTTACAAACGCTCTTGCACCGGAGTACATCTTCAACATCTAATCTTAATAGTATCTCTTCGACCACACCCTCTGCCTCCATTCAACTCAAACCCTAAAACTTTAACCGCCAAACGTTACGCTCGATAATAGTATATATAGGATAATAATGCGTTCGCCGATATTCTTTAAGCCCAAAAACATGAAAGCCCATCTCGGCGCACACAATTTATATACCTTTTTCTCTTCTAATTTTTTAATACGCGTAAATGTTTTTTAATAATGGCTTTTAAATGTACTTTAATTTTAGAGTAAATTACAAAAATTGTCCCTATGGTATATTCGATTATGTGTTTTTGTTCCTATATTTTTTTCTTCAAGGTCCAATTTGAACACGTAATTGAATGATTGAATTCAATAGTCAATTTTATATTCAAATGAGAGAGAATTGAAAGAGGGAAAAGTCAATTGTTCAAAAGCTAATGATCGCAAGTTTAATTACAATTTATACTAACGACTACAACTGATTCGTCTAACTAACTTTCCCGTCAACTTGACAACCTTCTACTGCAGCTCACGTGACGAATAATTTATTTATTTATTTATAATTTATATAAGACAGTATCAGTCGATCACTATTGCTTCTTCCTCGTCACTTACTATTGCTTCATCATCTTACTCGTTGTTAGAATTTGATGTTTGTACAAGATAAATAAGGTGTGGTTCTGCTTAAATTTTTTCTAGAGAAGTTTGATATTAACTATTTTATGGTTTCCGTGTGTTCATTTCTAACATGATCTTATATATGCCTACAGAAACAAAAGGTTCATTCGTTTACACTTTGTATTACATGAACCTGCCATCAAATATATAGATTATAATTATATTTGGGCTAACAACCACCTACTCTGGGCTCTGGTTTTGGGATGATTGGGCCTCTAATGTAACGACCGTAAATTTCGGTTCATAACTTAAATGGAAATATTACTAATTAAATGTGGAAAATGTTTAGATGGAAGCCTTGAAGGTGCTAAATTGGGTAAATGATCGGTTTTGATTTGTGATGTCGGAAACGGGTCAAGAGTGGGTTATATTAAGTTGGAAAAACGAAGTATGGCTGAAGCAGAGAGATCGCGACACGATCTAGGGGTTCGCGACGCGAACCGTGCTCGGATGATACAGCGACCCGAAATAGCGACATGCTGGAACGCGAATTTGAGATAGCGGCTAAGATAGCGACGCGATCAGTCGACGTGATTTATCGCGGGATCGAGGTTCCCGGCGCGAACAGGGAGTTCGCGGCGCGAACTATGTCTGGGCAGAATAAAAACGTGAAAATTAGGGTTTTTGCTCATTTCTCTCCTCTCCAAAGTGTGCAGTCGTTTTAGAGAGAGAATGGGGAGAATTTGGGTGTTCTTGAGGAGATTTCATCTCAAATCTTGGAGATCTATCTTCTAATTGAAAGATCAAAGGTAAATTTCATCTCCTAGTTAGTTTATAAACTTGATTTGGGGGAAATGGTGATTTTGGAAGGGATATGTTGGGATTTTGTTAAAAATGAGTAATGGTGAGTGTAAAACACTCCAAGGTAGTATGAGAATCTTGTGTTCTTGTTAGATCTGTGATTTGTTGGGTTAACCTCAAGTTAGGGTTTTGAGATTTCCACCAAGTTTGGGGAACTTGGTGGTTAAGGGTATTATGATGAATTTATTGGTGTCTAGTTATGGATGATAACTAGATTTTATGATGATATTGATGGTAGGTCATGAAGACCTAAAGATTGGTGATATTCCACAAGTTGGGAAGCAATGATGTAAGATCTATTGAGACTATAATCAAGCTAATCCATGAAGATTCAAGTGAGAAATAGAAGATTTGAGTGAGTGTGTGTTCTTGGTGTAAGTGTGTGAAATTGAGAGAGAATGAGATGAATGAAACTTTCCCTAAAAATGTATTCAGTAATTGTGTGGAAAGCTTACATTCTAACTCAATATTACAAGTATTTATACCATCTACCACCTAACAAAGGGAATTGTTAGTTAACGAGATTAAAGGTCAAAACCTATTACAAAAATAGTCCTAACAATCTCCCCCTTTTTGATCTTTAATACGTCATCCCAGTCTTCAAACTTCAGATTCTTGTTATCATCTATCTTTGGCAAGAAAATGTTTTTCTGTATTTTAAGAACAAAACATTTGCAGAAATCTGGAAGTTTAAGGTACTCAAAGGGAATATGTTTTTCGTTGATAATATTTGAGTGAGGAAATCCTATAACTGATTTACTAAAGATTTGAAAACTTTGGGAAATGGAATATCAGTTAAGTAAGGATTTGACTGGGTTTTCAGATAATGGAGAGAATGTTTTTGGAATTTTGTGGTAGAGGATTATATTGAGTATAGAATGATGATGTTTTTGAATGATTTGTCAGTTAAAGTTTTGGATGTGTGTGTTTGTTTTTGTAAGAATGATATGTAGATTTAGGATTTGGGTGAATGTGGATAATTTGTATTTGATGTGGAACAAAAGGTTTGTACAGTTAAGCTTTTGTACGGATAATGAATGTTATGGAATTTTGGAAAGAATGGTTTAAACGGTTAAGCTTTTGAATGTATGTGATCGTTACGGAATTTGAAAAGAAAAATTTAAACGGTTAAGATTCGGATGGAAATGGATGTGGATTTGTGGTTTGGATAGAAAGATTTATTCGATTAAGTTTCTGGTTGAAATGATTGAGTTTTTTAATGTAATGGTTGAGATTTTTGAGAGAGATTTCTGTAGATATGTCGATTTCTTCTTCTTCTTCACTTGTCTTTCTTTTTAAACTTTGTTAATCACTTTCTCTTCCTCTGAATTTCTTGATATATACTATATCTGATTTTGCCGATAATTTGAGTACATTAGACATGAATTTTCTTCGTTGATGAGATGTTTGTGGTTCTTCTTAAAGTTGTACATTTCTTGCTCATTTATTTCTTGCTCATTTCTCCCCCTCATGAGGATCATGAAAAGGAGCCTCATGTTAATGATGAATAAATGCGTTGTGAAAACGGAGAGAGGAAATTGGATGTCTTTGTAATACAAGAGCCAAGATAGGATAGTTGTACGGTGCATTTCGGAATCGAGAACAAGTAACATGTAGTACTCATGAAGTATCCAGCGGAAATTGATTTTCCAGAATCTTTGAGAAAAATATTTGAAAAATAGAGAATAACAGTGTCAAGAATCACCGGAAGTCATAAACAGATGCAATCTTTACTGAAGATCTTCAGTAAAGAGATCGACGAATTTGACAGACAGGATGATTGAAGACATTGTTAAGCAAAGATTTGATATTTAAAAGAAATCAATTTGAAGTGGATCAGTGATCAGTGCACAAAGACGAATTTGTGTGTGAGATCATATGAATAATTCAGAATTTAATCTGAACCATTTGGAGAAAAAGTAAAATACATTCTCCATTGCTATATGTTTGTACAAATTGTTTGAAAAATGGTAAGAACAATCAATCCAAGAAGTTGTTATAAACAGATGCAATCAGTACTAATCGAAATTAGTAAAGAGATCGACGAATTTAACAACAGCTTGTGGTGAGTGTTACAAACAAATATTTGAAAATTTAAAAATTGTGCAAAATCAGAAAAATGATTTGAAAAATTATGTCAGCAACGCAAGAGAAAAAAGTTGGTCATAAACAGATGCAATCTTTACTAATCAGATTAGTAAAGAGATCGACGAATTTGACCAAAATTTATATCCTACGTTGTGAACACATCATTGTGAGCACAAAGTATGGGTAAAAATTTTGTGAGGAATATACAGATGTTGAGCATAGAGTGTCAACTCTGTATGAGAAAGTGAGGTCAACAACGTAAGAGAAAAGAGTTTGACATAAACAGATGCAATCTATACTAATTAGATTAGTAAAGAGATCGATGAATTTGTCAAAAACTTATATCCTACGTAACTAACACATGAGTTGAGTAAAAAAAATATAACAGTTAAGATTGAGTTGTGCTAAAGTTGTAGCAACAACGAAACTCAAAATGTTGAATTTTGTAGAAAAATTTGAGTTTCACAGAAATATGAAAAATGAGAATGTGATGCCAACAATGCAAGAGACAAAAAGGTGTCATAAACAGATGCAATCTTTACTAACGAAAGTAGTAAAGAGATCGACAAATTTGACAACAGTTTGTATCCTACATTGGTAACATATGAGTTTAAGTAAAAATTTTGAATATAGTGTGAAGTTGTGCCAACGGTATGACAACAACGAAACTCAAATAGATTTTGAAAGATATTGAGTTTAAGTTTGAAAACAAAACTAAGGAGATGATGTCATCAACGCAAGAGACAAACGTATGTCATATACAGATGCAATAAATACTAATCGAAACTAGTAGAGAGATCGACGAATTTGACAAAAATTTGTATCCTACGTAGACAACATATAAGTGAGGAAAACCATTTTGAACTTAAAATAATGAAACTCAATTGAACAAATTTTGAAAATATTGAGATTGAGTTTCTGAAAAATTTGAATGATGAATAAAAATGGGTTAACAAAGAGTATGCTCCCCCTTTACCGATGAAGTTTCATAAAAATGCTCCCCCTTGACGAATGAATGTCAATTTTCTCCCCCTTAACAAGTGAATATTGATTTTCTCCCCCTCAACCAATTAAGAGCTAGTTGCTCCCCCTCAACCAATGAAATCATTGAGAAACGGGTTTCAAGCTGAGTTACTTGAAAGCCATTATTTTGAAACGCGAGTTATACACTGAGGCGTGTATAAGTCATTCTCCTGCAAAACAAATCAAACAACTTTTGGTACCCATTTTTGTTTGGGTCCGACAATGTTAGTGTGGGAATAAAACCACCGATAAGTTGTATCGATTTGATTTAAAGATTGAGAGTTCCAAGAAAAACTGAAACTTGATGTTTCACTTTCAAATAATTTCCGGGGAATTATTTGAGATGATGGAGTTTTGGGAACCCATTTTGCTTTTAAGATCGATGATGTTTTGTAAACATAAACAGGAGATGTTTTTGGCACTTGTGTAAAAGTCGTTTTAGGTGCCAAGGAAAGTAAATCATTTCTTGAGTATTTTAACGATTTAGTTTTGGAAAAAATTTTCTTTGAAGCACTCGAATGTTTCAACACGGTTGATGGTGTAGGTTTATCCACTTGAGAATGCTTAAGTATATAAGAGGAACCTAATTTATTTGGAGTTTTAGGTGCGGAATTTCCTCTAATAACTTGTTTAAGAGCATTCAGTTTCTTATCAGAGTGTGGCGGGACCGTGGATCTCCTAGGCTTAGGCTTGGTAGAGGATCTGACTTGTGATTTCGGTTTAGGTGTAGAATTTCCTCTATGAACCTCAGTTTGCTTGATTTTATAAAAATCACGATATGCCATGACAGGAGAAAACATTCTTGAGTTTTTACTTTTATTTGTTGCAGTTAAATGAGAATCTAAGTTCATAGATGCACTAGGCTTCTTAAGTTTCTGAAGATTAGATGATTTAGATTTTAAATTTTGAATTTGTGCTTGCAACTTTAGTTTCTCTTTCTCATAAGATTTATGTGTTTCATCAATTTTATTTTCTAATCCATGAATTTTTGTTTGTAGAACTGATTTTTCTTTGTCAAACGCCTTATGTGTTTCATCTATTTCAGTTTCCAATTGACAAATTTTCTTTTCAAGAATTAGATTTGGTACATAAATCTTTGGTGTAACCTTTTGTTGAATAACATCATTTCCCTTAATTTCAAATTCTTCTGGTTTTATAATGGGAAAATAATTATCATTTTCAAATTGAGCCCTTTTAGTTTCATATGTTTTATTTAATACAATGTAATTGAAACTAATTTGAGCATTCTCCTTTTTAGCTATGTTGAAGTTCTCTATTTCTTCTTCCTCGTCAGTCATCCGAATGAAACGCTGCGAGATTCCATTGAGTAGATATCGTGAATCATATAATGTAGGAGCCATTTTGCACGCGGTCTTAAGATATTCTGGATTGTCAGCTCCTAGCCCTTCTCGAGAGTTGAAATATTTGAAATCTTTAGGCTTGTTAAGATGAATGGTTTGATCAGTGTGTCCTCGTTTAACAATCAATTCCTCAAGATGTTTGATATGTGAATTCAATTTAATTGTTTCATGCTTGAGTGTGTTTATGATATTTTGTTTGTTTAGCATTTCATTTGATGAAATAATGTTTTGTTCATGAAGATTTTCGGTTAAATCTTTGATTTGTGAATTTAATGATTTAAACTGTTGTTCATTTTCATCAAACTCTTGTTGTTTACGTTCCAAACAATTTTTAGTTATTTGATATTCATGCCATGTGTCAATGTACAATTTGTAATATTTGTCATTTCGATCGTTTGAAATTGTATTTTGGGCATTTTTAAGATTTGTTAATGCCATTTCTTTTTCAGAAATTGTAAGAGACAAATTCTTAACATCATTATCATATTTGACATTCAATTCTGATACTTGATTTTGTAACTCCAGATTCTCAAGTTGGGCATTTTTAACTTGTTCATTCATATGAACAACTTGTTCATTTTCATTTTGCAAATTATTTAAACGTTCTTGAAATTGATTATTTAAATTTTTTTCACCTAAAATGTTTTGTTTTAAAGAATCAATTTCAGAAATCTGAGTTGTAACAAAACAAGTATCAGGACCAATAAGATTATCAGAATTTGAAAAGAGGGAACTGATTACCTCAAGTTCTTTGTTGGCCTCTTCATTAAATCGATCAGTAACCTCCATATGCTTTTCATCCTTAGGATCTGAATCTTCCATCCATTTACTATCTTCAACTAAGAACACTTTTTCATACTCAATTTGTTTAGCCCTCGACATTTTACGTTTATAATACTCGGAATCCCGAATGATTAATTTCTTTGTAGCATCCAAAGGTGTGACGATTGGCTTTTTAGTTGAGATTGTAGCAGATATATCAGGCTTAATGTCGAATGAAGATCTCAGATTATTGTTTGTAGGCTTTGAATTATATTTCTTCTCATAGTCTGAAATTTTTGCCATAACTCGTAGTACGTCTTGACGTTCTTTATCCAAATCATCATTGATAGCTGGTGTAGGTTTTTCCATTTGTTTATAATATTCGGCAGCTTTTCTCGCATTGGCAAGGTCTTTATCCATAGGATTTTGGGTAAAAGCTCTTGTGTGTTTAAAATGTGAAAATTTTATTTTAAGACCTTTTAAAAAAAAAATGTAAAAATTTAAGAGTGTTGTGTGTAACTGGATTTAATAGAATTTGGGCCAAAACATATAAAACGATTAAAGTTTGTTGAAATTTGGTTAAAAAAGTTTAAAAGTTTTGTGTTCAAATGGTAAAAGAAGTTTTAATTAGTAAAAGAAAAGAAATTTTAAAAGTTACGTGGTTAGGTTTTTAAAGGAAAAGAAAATTAAGTAAAACTTTTAGTTCTAATTTGTACCCAACACCGATACCACATGTTTTCAATTAAATTTTACTATTTCGTGCTGAACTTTCTAACTCCTAATACACCTAGTCACGTATGTGTTCAATTATTGTTATGGGCTTTGAAGTTTAGTACAAATGTTATTGGGCCACAATTGTTTAAATCTGAAATTTAGCTTAAAATATATGTGGGCCAAGAATTAAAATTGGGTTGGACATCAAATTACGCACAAACAGATCGGATGCTAGCTGAGATCTGACGCCGTTCGAGGTGGAGATCGACTATTAACAGATGCCGAGATCAAGCAAGCCAAATTGAAAGTTGATATCAAGATCTAAATCAAGTGATTGATGAGTCGGAATGACGAATTAATTGACGAATAAATTGATTTTCGGAGTCAATTTTCTTAAATCGACACTGAATTGACGATTCGATCTCAAGCCGAAGTCTTGATAAACAAAATTGTGATTACTGATTTTGATAGTCGAAGTCGATTGACAATGTCAATTCTGATTTAAAATTGTGATTGATAATCAAGAACACGGAGGTTGAAGTTGAGAATCAATTTTGATTGTTGAGCCGAACTCTTTAAGGTTGTTTGATTCTGAATTGTTGTGTTTGAATCGAATGAAAATTGATTGATTGAATCTGTTGATCGAATTGTTGAATTGAATACCAATTGTATGAACAGATTGAAAATTAGCCGAACTTCTCAAAGGATTGAACTTTTGGTCGAACTACTCAAACAGTTGCTCAGGCCGAACTTCTCAGGATTGAACCTATGGGCCGAACTTGATACACTTCGGGCCGAACTTGATACACTTCGGGCCGAACTTGATACACTTCGGGCCGAACTTGTTGGGCTTATCCTTCGGCCCGAACTTCTAAATCCCCGAACTTGTTCTTCGTTTTCGAGCCGAACTTCGACGTACGAGCTTCGTTAGTTCTTTTCTTCACTCTTTTGATCCAATTCTTGCTCAATATTTCACCGATTTCAGTGATTCTTTTTGCTAAATGCTCAAAATTCAATTGCTAACACTTTGATCCGATCAATTTCTTCAATCCATAACACATAAGCTTCGAATCTTCGATTTACAGTAAGTTTTTCAACTTTTTACTTTTTCACCAAAATCACGAAATTGAAGTGATCTGTTAACGGAATGGATCGAAACTTGATTCTATCTTGATTAGAATCGAATGAGAAACATGATTATTCAATAAAATCTTCAATTCCAACGAAAAATTTACAACATTAAATTTGCATGACGAACATCAACTTTTCTTCACTTTTTCTCAGATCTTGATCATTCTAGCTCGATTTTGGATCTTCTCTAAGAGAGATTTTGCTCTGATACCAATTGTAAGATCTATTGAGACTATAATCAAGCTAATCCATGAAGATTCAAGTGAGAAATAGAAGATTTGAGTGAGTGTGTGTTCTTGGTGTAAGTGTGTGAAATTGAGAGAGAATGAGATGAATGAAACTTTCCCTAAAAATGTATTCAGTAATTGTGTGGAAAGCTTACATTCTAACTCAATATTACAAGTATTTATACCATCTACCACCTAACAAGGGAATTGTTAGTTAACGAGATTAAAGGTCAAAACCTATTACAAAAATAGTCCTAACAAAGGATTATGTTGATAAACATGATTTGGAGTAAGCTTGACTAAGGTGAGTACATGAGACTTTTACTGAGTACATAGCAAATGATTTTGAAAACTATGATGTTTCATGAGTCTTTATTAATAAATGTTTTAAATAAAGATATGATTAAAAGGATAAGAGAATGCAAGTAATAAACTATTTTAGTATGTTTAAATGACTAATGATTTTTGAAAGAGATTATGATAATGAAAAGTAATTAATAATTCTTTATTAAGATGATGTTTAACTAAGAGTAATGATTGAGAAAGCTACATGTTCAAGTGTTGACTTTAAAGGGAATGATTTCAAAGCTTTGGTTTACGAGTTCATGCCTAATGGTAGTTTACATGATTGGTTGCATTCAAGTGTACGCACATCTACACTCAACCTACTTCAAAGAATAAATATTCTCATTGACATCGCATCTGCACTTGATTATCTTCACAATCACTGTTTGACAACCATAATTCACTGTGACTTGAAGCCAACAAATATTTTACTTGATTATGATATGGTGGCCCATGTTGGAGACTTTGGTTTAGCTCGATTTCTTGGACCCGATTCAAACCAAAATAGCTTAACTGGGATTAAGGGAACTATTGGATATGCACCTCCAGGTAAAATTCAACTAATCCCACAAGCTCACATGGACTTAACATATTACCTTTTTTTTTTCTTAAGTAATTTCTTATAAGTTTCAGAGTATGGTCTCGGGAATGAGATGACGAGTAGTGGGGATGTCTACAGTTTTGGAATATTAATACTAGAAGTGATGACAAGGAAAAAGCCGAGAGACGACATGTTTAAGGAAGGCCTTAGCCTTCATAAATTTGCTTACATGGCATTGCAAGACTGCGTAACTAATATTATTGATGTTGACCTTCTAAATATTCATCAAGACACTATGCAAAGTACAGTAGAAAATGCAAAGAAGATAAAGGAATGTGTGGCTGCAACTGTCAAAATTGGAGTGTCCTGCTCCATGGATTCCCCACAGCAACGGATGAATATTGAAAACGTTATCCATGAATTGCAGAATATTCAGAATACTTTCCAAAGCATTTAAGGAATGTGTGGTGTATGTAATAGTTACATAGTCGTTAATTTGAAATTTATCCTAAAACTGAAAGTTGCACATGCAATTTTATTTACAAATAATAAAATTGTGCAGGAAAAAAAATCAATCGATACTTGGTTTGTAAGAATGTCTTGATGTTTTTCACGTTAAGAACCATATTGTCAACTCACTAACAGTAATGTTATGCAAGACATTCTAAGTCCAGCTAAACCATGAATTCCAAATTTTCTTTGAGACATTTTGTCGAACACTTAATGTGTGCATATAAGAGTACACACTTGATCTTCAATTTTACTCTTCAAAGTTACATTATAAACCACCATTTATACAGCCATACAGGCTAAAGCTGTTCCACATAATGTATATTTGAAGATAAATTATGACATTTGTAATCTAGAACATTAGAGACTTACGATTCAGAAGCGATCGTCCGATCTGGAAAACCTCAGCCGCCTTTTAATCTGATACATCGAAACATTGCTAACTTTGATTTAACCTGCTCGAGATTTTGATTGCCACCTGTTGATTTATTTATAAATTCATTGAGTTTGTATACAAACATTGCTATCTTTTATTTTAACCTGCTCGAGAATTTTTATGAGACTGAAATATACGATTAAGAAACAGTAAATATATATATGTAACTATGTATTTGTTTTGTTTTGTTTGAGAGCCTATTCGATCCAATTAGTAATGGACTCATCTTGCAAAAAATGTTATAAATCACTTGCCCATACGAATGACCCACATAATTAGCCCATTATCATACTTATATGTTCTATAGCATGAAATTTGAACCAATAACAAGCACGAGTTCATTCGAGAACTTGATTAAAGTTTAGAATCAAGGAACTCATTTAGCCTTTTGAAGAAAAAATGGATTGTGATTGAAAAGTATTTGAATTTGCTTTAAAATTGTTTAACCACTTGACCTTTCAAGTACTAAGATGTATTGATGGAGATTAAAGCACGTCTAGTTAAAATATCATTATAATCATGATAAATCTATTAATCTTATAGACAAACTAATCTAAATAAAGATATGCCGGATTTCTTTTAAAATGCATAAATATGAGTTATTGTGTATTAAAAATTAAAATCAATTATGGTTGTTCCAATATTTTTTCTGTTTTCAGAAAGAAATTGCTTACCTAATTATTTCGATTTTCAAATAAATTAATTATCATCTTGCTTATAAAAGCCAACAACTTACTATCATTGTGATCACAATTCAGTTCTAAAAATGATGTCCAGGCAGCAAATTATTTGCTTATCATCTTTCTCCCATATTTGTTTCATCTTTTCCGTTCTTGTTATATTTCTGATAACCACCACCATCTCAGCTTCCAATAAAGGAAATGAGACCGATGAGCTGGCTTTGTTATCACTCAAGTCAATGATCACCCAAGATCCATATGGAGCTCTAACCTCATGGAACACTTCTTTGCATTTGGTGTTTTATGTGGAAAGAGACACAAAAGAATCATTGTTGTAAACTTGTTGTCACAAGGGTTAACAGGGTTTTTGTCTCCTCATGTAGGGAACCTTAGTTTCCTTCGCGAGTTAAGGCTCGGGAACAACAGCTTTCAAGGTACCATCCCTCAGGAAATCGGTCGTCTATCCAGGTTACGTTTACTTTATTTGTACAAAAACGAATTCGAAGGAGTCATTCCAACTAACTTATCCGGTTGTTTTAACCTTCAAGAGTTTCGGTTAAGTAACAATAAGTTGGAAGCATGCCGGCCAAGGAGATGAGTTTCCTCACGAAACTTACTTATGTTTCAATTAATTACAACTTAACCGGTGGAACCTCACCTTTCTTGGGGAATATTACAACAATGGAAGTGTTCTCGGTTGCCAATAATTCGTTCGGTGGAAGTATTCCTGACGCCTTAGGTCGTTGGAAAAATTTAAGACAATTTTACGTTGGTACGGGTAACTTGAATGGAACCATCCCTCTTTCACTTTATAACATCTCATCCCTTACTTATTTTTCGGTGGCAAATAACCAGATTCAAGGTAGTATTCCCCCAACCATAGGTGAAATGCTACCTAATCTCGTATACGGGCTAACCAAATGACCGGTCCTCTTCCACCTTCCATATCAATTACAATTTCTTGAAATAAGTTATAACCAATTTAGTGGAAAGGTGGTAGTTGACTTTGGAAATCTAAGAGATCTTGCTAATATATCCATAGGTGTAAACCTCTTTGGAAGTGGAGAAGTCGATGAAATGAATTTTATTAATTCTATGCAAAACTGTAGTGTCAATAGGTCTTTATGGTTGCAAGTTTCAAGGAATACTCCCTAGATCAGTCTTTCTCGTCAACTCAGAACTCTAGAATTAGATACTAATAAATTATATGGAAGCATCCCTTCAAGTATAGGTGGAATGAGCATTTTAAGTTTAGAATATAACCAATTCACTGGAAAAATCCCCTCTACTATAGGTAAGCTTCAAAACCTACAAAGAAATAAACTTGCAGGGACAACTGCAGATGAAATTGGGAACATATCGTTGACTGAACTTTTATAATATTCCAACAGATTAGAAGGGAGTATTCCTTCAAGCCTAGGGAATTGTGTACATCTTGATGACAATAAACTTAGTCAGGAAATACCAAAACAACTTCTTCAACTTTCATCTTTATCCATACCTCTCTCGAAACAATTTGACTTGTTCACTTCCAACAGATGTTGGAGCTCTAAAATCGTTGAATGAACTAGATTTATCTCATAATAACATATTTGGTGGTTGCACTAGCCTTTCATCATTATCCCTGGAAAGTAACTTATTTCAAGGCATCATCATTCAGTTCCTTGAGAGGAGTGATACGTCTTGATCTTTCAAATAAGAACAATTTTCGTTAGAATATATGAACATGTCGTTTAATGATTTTAAGGGTACATGAACTATCAGTGAAAGGCGTGTTTGCCAATGCAAGTGGATTCTCAATTTTGGGGAATAGTAAGCTTTGTTGGTTGAACTTGGATTACCCAAATGCAAGGAAAAGAAGAAGCGTAAGAGAAAGTTTCCAAACAGTCATTTTGATTGTATCCACTCTTTCAGCGGTAATATGTTTTGTGTACATTTTGTATAAGAAGAAAAACAAGGGCTAACTGTCTCAATCATCAACGAATGGACCCTTTTTGAAAGTATCCTATAATCAACTTCTCTCAGAATCCAATTTGATTGGCAAGGGTGGGTTTAGCTCTGTTTATAAAGCAACCCTCGCTAATGATGATAAACCTGTTGCAGTTAAAGTTCTACATCTTCAAAATAGAGGAGCTCACAAAAGCTTTATGGCAGAGTGTCAAGCATGGCGGAGTATTCGGCATCGAAATTTGTTAAAGATAATAACTTCATGTTCAAGTGTTGACTTTAAAGGCCATGATTTTAAAGCTTTAGTTTATGAGTTCATGCCAAATGGGAGTTTACACGATTGGTTGCATTCAAGTGCAAATACATCTACACTTAGCCTTCTTCAAAGAATGAATATTCTCATTCTGCACTTGATTATCTTCACAATCGTTGCCTAACCACAGTTGTTCATTGTGACTTGAAGCCTAGCAACATTCTACTCGATGTTGATATGGTTGCCCATGTTGGAGACTTTGGTTTAGCTCGATTTCTTGAATCAGATTCAAACCAAAACAGCTCAACCAGGGTTAAAGGAACAATTGGTTATGCACCTCCAGGTAAAGTTCTGGTATGTACTACCATATGCCCATATTTAATTACAATTACTTTTTTCTAAAGATGTGTCTCATAAGTTGCAGAGTATGGTCTCGGAAGTGAGATGGCAAGTAACGGAGATGTCTATAGTTTTGGAGTATTATTATTAGAGGTGATGAACAAGAGAAAGCCAACAGACGACATATTTAGACATTTAGTGAAGGTCTTGGTCTTCATAAATTTGCTTACATGGCCTTGCCAGATCATGTAACCGATATTATTGATAATGATGTAATTGTTATGCAAAGTACTGAAGCAAATGCAAAGAAAATGGAGGAATGTTTGGCATCAATTGTCAAGATTGGAGTATCATGCTCTATAGATTCCCCACCACAACGAATGAATATCGAAACCGTTGTCCACGAGTTGCAGCATATTTTGGATACACTTCAAAATATTTGAGGTATGATATATCTCCTTCTACTTGCCATGTTATAAAATTTTCAAGTTGATTGTTTGCATCATTTGTTTGATTTCTCCATGTATATATGTCGTCTTTCAGGTTCATGTATAAGAATCTAACACAGAAGCTTTCATACCGAGTTGAAGGAAAATACAAAAAGGAGCGATGTAGTGTGTATTGTCATAGTTAAATAATTGTTACCTTAGCATTTATTTGCAATTGTGTTTAATTCTTGAAGAAAAAGTAAGTGTATGAATTTCGTGCCGTAATAAATTATGTATTATATCTATTGTTCCAAAAACATTTTTTACGACTTATAACATTAGTTAGTAGCAAAAAGGAGAATATATACAACCATGGTCGACATCATCGTCTATTCTTAAAAGATTATTTTTATACGTCAATCTTGTGTAAATGTTTGGTGATCACATATTCACTTTGGGAATGCTATAAAGACATATTAAGGTGCATCGAATGAACATATATTTTCCTTATACATTTAAAATTTACATGAACTAAAAATTGATGAGGTCGATTTTATACTTTTATCATATATTCTTTCAAATAATTTTAATTAGTTTAGTTTATATGTCACGAACACACTATGTAGCTAAAAAAATAAAAATAAAAAAATAAAAAAATAAACCAATGGTCTAGATCAATTGGCCACAAGGATAGGCTTGAGGTTTTCTTTCAAGAGTTCTTAGGTTCAAGGCTTGTTGGAGGCAAAACTTGGAGATTCAAAGGTGGTGGGGTTTATTCCCCTAAGGTGGAGGGTTCGACGGAAGACATACTACCCCTTGTGGATGTCACTGTCTAGACTCGAACCACTAACTTACTAACTTGTCATTAAAAAAATAGCTAAAAAAATAAAATATGTATTGTTGACATTGAGCCGCGGGACAAATGGTCAACGCCTCTAAAAAGTCAATATAGTTTTAAAGGGCTGGGATTAGGGATGGCAATGGATCGGATGTGGATCGGATGATGCCATATCCACATCCATATCCATTTAAATTTACCTCATCCATATCCATATCCATATCCATTTAAAATCATTTCATCCATCCATATCCATATCCATTGGATTAGAGCGGGTAAATGGACATCCGTTGGATTTCGGAAGAAAAAAAACTCCTAAAGAAAGTACGATAGTTTTATATATGATTTACGATTTTTATTGCATATTTACATAGTTTCTTCCAAAAGAAGAGTCAAACGGAAACATAACTATGATAATCACACAAAAATCTCAAAAGTAACGAGTCATGCTTGTGATTTATAATTACATGCTTGTGATTTATGGGTTGTTGCATTGAAAATCACACAAAAATCTCAAAAGTAACGAGTCATATAATGATCGTCGCCTTCATACTAAGAACAGAATAAGAAACGATAAAATGATTAGTTCCTAAGAAATTCAAGTATGGGAAATGATAATAAATAATTGCCTCATCAGTCAACCTACTATTGAAAACATATATTTATAGTTATATAAAATTATAATATATATTTAATTTCGGGTTAAGTGGATTCATCCATGGATTGAAAATCATCATCCATATCCGCTCCAATAAACATCCACATCCGCTCCACATCCGATATTCACCCATTTAACTTCATCCATATCCACTACGAGTGGAGCGGATCGGGTGGATGTTCATCGGATCGGATGTTAGTTGCCATCCCTAGCTGGGATGTGATTGGCTTATGTTTATTAAACCCAATATATAAAGTTAGGGAGCTGATTCGTACGGAGCATATTTTATCCATGTAGAGCAATTATTTATTAAATGACGATTATACCCTTTCTCTTCTTCTTCCACATTTTACATTTTATCCACTCCCGTTAAATCTTTTTTCTTTTCAAAACTTCATTAACCCAAGAAAAGAATACACAGAAGATTACTTGTTACTTCAACTTTTATTTACAATCTTCAATCGCCGGAAAAATTAATTGAATACACAGCTCAAAACTTTAATCAGTTGTTGGTATATGAAAATACAAAATACGGTCGCTGAAAATGATAATTTAATATCTAAAATTTTATTCATGGATTTCATATAAAACCAAAAGTACTACCTTAAAACTTAAGAATCTCACCTATACCAACAATTGATTCCGGCTGAGACCAGCTACTGATCGGCTGCCGGCTGCATCTACCAGCTATTCCGGTCGTATTATGCACAGATATGGTCGGAAAAACCGGAAAAGTACTGCAAAGAATGCCGAGAGCAAGGAATCGCGGGAAAACTCGGATTCCGGCTAACGTTTATAACTCTGGCAAGCTTCCGGAGGCGCGATTCGGCGGCTATTCCGGCCAGGGCTAGTACCAAAGTGTTCGGAAAAAAGGAGCTGGTTTCAATGGTGGATTTTGTACTCCTTAATTCGGCCAGAAAGGCTACCGAAACAGGGGTAAACCTTGGTGGTGGTTTTTAACTAGAAGAGAGAGAAAGAAATGGGTGGGAGAGAAGATAAAAATCAGAAATCGTGTGAAAAGAAAAGTCAATGAAGGGTATTATTATCTTTTAACAGTAAATTGCTCTCCATATCTAAAAAATGCTCTGTATATATCAGCTGCCATAAAGTTATACATGGAAAGAATATCTAATCTACCATGATACCAATCTTGCATTATGAGAATATAGGGCAGTGCTTTTTTGTGTTTATTTGATAGTTTCTTATAATAATAATTATCAAGTGTATTATTTGGCTTTAGTAGCTAGAGTCAATACTACTAAGGTCAATGTATTAGTATATATATATATATATATATATATATATATATATATATATATATATATATATATATATATATATATATATATATATATATATATAGAAGTGAGTTCCATTGAGAATTAATATATTAGGTGAGAATGTGAGAATAGATCTCAGCCACTCATCTCCTTCCAGCCCTCACGCGCGCGGTGGCATTTTTGTAATTAAGTCCAACTTTCTTTCACGCGCGCGGTGGCATTTTTGTAATTAAGTCCAATTTTCTCTGTCCCACACGCGGTGGCATTTTTGTAATTAAGTCCAACTTTTCTTTAATCATCGATGATTAAACTTGGTTTTATTAAACTTTTGAGATTGTTTTAATTATCGATGATTTAAACTGGGTGTAGTGTTCAATTATCAGTGATTAATAGAACAATTTTGTCTTTAAAATCAAAGATGTTGTTTAATCATCGATGATTAAACTTGTCTCCGTTTTTTAGATTCTTAATTCTTTATAAGATGTTGTTTAATCATCGATGATTAGCGTGTTTGCTTTCTTTATTATTTGATTAAACTTTTCTTTAATCATCGATGATTAAACTTTAATCATCGATGATTAAACTTTAATCATCGATGATTAAACTTTATCTGTGTAATAATCATAAGATGCTCTTTAATCATCGATGATTAAACGTTTTAATCATCGATGATTAAACGTTAATCATCGATGATTAAACTTTAATCATCGATGATTAAACTTTTATCTGTGTAATAATCATAAGATGCCCTTTTAATCATCGATGATTAAACTTGATAATGTGTTTAATCATTAACGATTAAACCTGGGGTTGGGTTTAATCATCGATGATTAAAAACAATCTCAAAAGTTTAATAATTGATGATTAAACACTACACCCAGTTTAATCATCGATGATTAAAGAAAAGTTGGTCTTAATTACAAAAATGCCACCGCGTCTGGGACAGAGAAAGTTGGACTTAATTAAAAAAATGCCACCGCGCGTCTTTTTGCCTAATTCTCACATTCTCACCTAATATATCAATTCTCAATGGAACCCTCCCCTATATATATATATATATATATATATATATATATATATATATATATATATATATATATATATATATATATATATATATATATATATATATATATATATATATATATATATATATATATATATATATATATATATATATATATAACCCGTTTTAGATACAGAACTCGTAGAACTAAATCTAGACCGTTGGATTATAAGATTAATGGTTGTGATTAGTTAATGCATTTTCTTAAATAAAAGAGTTACATTTTTTAGTTAGTAATTAATAAAAGGGTAAAATAGGTATTTGCAAATAAAAATTCTCTCAAACCCTTCAATCTCTCTCCTCAAATAAAACCCTCAAGAATAGGCATTTGCTCTCTTATTCAGTTATCTCATATACAAACCCTAGATTCAAATCACCTCCCTATTCTTTTCAAAAATCAATCGTCTCCTCCTCTCTGGATGTCACCCGCAACAAAAATTAGGAGAAATTGAAGGCCAAACAGCAACCGGTCGTGGTCTCGATGTAAGCCATTTGCGGATTGAAGCCATGTTTCGCCCGTATCACTGATTCTCAGATCTGAAGTTTCGAGCATTACTGTGTACGTATTTTAGAACCACCATCACAACTTGTTTTCTGAGTCAACTGACCACCAGCTTGTTTTCTGAATCGACCGTTGTCCACAAGGTAATATTTTTTTAATCAACCGGCTACCAACTTGTTTCTACTTTGCACCTTGCTGCTATGCGTGTATAAGGGTTCGGTTGCATCCGGTCAAATAAATTTTGTATTTAAAATTGTTTTTGTTTCAATTGAGACAAAAACTCTAATCAATTATCAATTTTGTTCTATCAATTTTCATCATTTATACAAATCTGGAAAAATGAGGTTCTTTTGAAAGGAATGATAATTGTTTTTCATAATTGATTTTTTATCATTTAAGTATCATGAAGAAAGCGTTTGATAATGTTCAATCTAGTACCCATAAAAAGAGTCAAAACAAATCAACATAAAAATTGAATTAAAGTTTTGTGCAGGGGTGAATGTCATTTTGTTTTATTGATTCGTGCTCTAAATGGGGTTGAATGGGATGAATGGTGGTCAACGACGGCATATGGTGGTCAATATTGGTGAGTGCAGTCAAATGATTTTAGTAATCCATTATCGTCTAAAATCAAATGATACCTCCTAAATGTTAAAAACTAAAATTACACTCAGGTGGAGGAATTTAAAATTGAAAGATATACTCTAGCCGACCACTAGGATGTTTTGAATTTTGATTTTTATACACATGTATTAGGCTTATGTTTTTTTTTGATTTCTCATTAATGTTTGTTTCATACATACATGTATCTCTTACATACATGTATCTTACATACATGTATTTGCATATATGACCATATATTAACTGATCAATAGCTCGATAATTACACTATTTGCATATATGTATTTGTTACATATTTTTTTTAGTTTGAGATTGTTGTTTTTAGAATGTATTTGGATTTCGACATTCTAACATGATAATATATTTTTCAGGATTTTGGCGGGTACATTCATGTCTGAAGTAAAATAATGATACATCTATGCTGGTAGATTCACATATTAAAGAACCAAATGCAATTAAAAAAGACAATAACTGAAACCATTGTTTATGATAAAAAGGACATTGATGAAGAAGTTGTTTTGTACAAAGATGTTGTTCTTAAATGTTAAATATTAACGATTAGATACATAGGTGTTGTTTAGTACATGTATGTTATTCAGTGTTGTTTGTATGTGTATGTTACTCATTATTTGTAGACATGTAAATATTTTTTTGTACATATATATTATTCAATATTTTTTTTTGTAAAATAATAGAAGTGATTTTTAGATAAATAATTGTATTATCATTAAATATACATATATGCATATTCGTAACATATACATTTATGCATATCCGTAGCATATACATTTATGTAGATTCGTAAATATAACATATATGTATAATTACATTTCCGAATTTAATTCCTAAAGTTTAGGAAATTTACAAAATAAAAAGCAAAAAGTAAAATTATAAAATGTCGTAAATACCCCCGAACCATTAAATGAATTAAATAATCAGAAATTAATTTACTAAATTCTGATTGGTTGAAAATAGTTCTATGAGTTCTGTAAATAATTTGAGTTCTGTATGGAATTCGACCATATATATATATATATATATATATATATATATATATATATATATATATATATATATATATATATATATATATATATATATATAGAGTGCCCGATTCAGCGCAGAACCGTTTAAAGCTGCAGAACCGCAGAACCATCCTAGCATCCAATGTTTTCTATGTTATACATAAGGTGTACATTTCCATACACGTTGTAACACATTTATACATTCAATGTTTCCAATTTTTTATACAAATAATATATAAATATATTTATATATTATTTGTATAAAAAATTGGAAACATTGGATGTTAGGATGGTTACAGCGTGTATGCATATTTACAACTTATGTATAACAAAGAAAACATTGGATGTTAGGATGGTTCTGCGGTTCTGCACCTTTAAACGGTTCTGCGCTGAATCGGACCATATATATATATATATATATATATATATATATATATATATATATATATATATATATATATATATATATATATATATATATATATATATATATATATATATATATAGTGATGGATTCCATACAGAACTCATATTATATACAGAACCCGTAGAACTATTCTGGACCAATCATATTTAAGATAAATATATTTTATTATTTATTTATATTTAATCATCGAGGGGTAGTATGGGTATTTTGCATATCCGATTTTTATATGGTAACTCCCCATATTTAATCGATTCCTAATTAATAGGGTGAGTGGTTTCCATATCTTTACCCTTCCATTTAATTAGATATTATTTCACGTCATAATCTCTGATAATTAGTCTTCTTTATCGATATTCATAAAAATTGCAGAGATTTGCATACAAATAACGATTCAAGATTTACATGCCCATCAGAGATGATGATTGATGATAACAATTGCACTGGAATATTTAAGATCGTCCAATTTCCAACGACGGCATAGACATACACGATTATAATTATTGCGATGAAGCTACTCAAAGTCCGACATGAATGACATGAATCTCAGGATGCATATGTACATCATCAATTAGGTTTTTTTTTTTTTATAGTTTTTTCGTGTGTATGCTAACTGATTTCGATAATGTTTGTATTCTTTATGTTTTTATATATATTTTCTTTTCGTTTTTTTGTTATATTGTTTTCGAAACAGTTCTAAACATTCATGTTTGTATTCTTATATATATGTACTGTAGATAATACCGTGTTATGCATTGATGTATGTTTGAAATCTCACATGTTTTGTTTATCATACATTTGTGTTGAATGTGACACAATCTTATTTTGAGAATAAATACATCTACGACATTTATGTTAGTCTAATAAGTTACGAGAAGGTAATAAACCCAATTTGATGTTTTAGAACGTATACATGTATGTACATGTGTATACATTATGTACGGTATATGATACCATATTATGCATTGATGTATGTTTGCAATCCCACATGTTTTGTTTATCAAACTCTGACCATACACTCATGTTACTAGACTGCTAATAAGTCTTATCATACATTAGTGCACTTTCAAATTCGTATTACATCTAATAAAAATATCATCATATTTATGATTTTGGTATCATCTCAGTTGCAGGCATTGGAAAGTTGAAGGGAGTATTGCAATTAATCAGTCGGTCATGTTGAAGTTTTGGGACACATTTCTTTTATGCGCGAGTCTGCCAAAATGTTGTCATTTGGTTATTGGTCACATTTTATATTAGGGCTACTTGCAGACTTGTTTTTGTATTGCTAGGTGTTTTGGTGTTGTTTTATTTTTTGATATGTACTCTTGTTGCATTAATGTATATTTGCAATCCCACATATTTATTTTGCTAGTTTTTGCAAGCCTGTATTTATATATCGCATTTTCTAGGGTCTTTAGGGGTTGATGATAATGTCGAATCTCTTTCAGTTACCTCCGTTTGGCGTTTAAAAATTCATATGTATTTCAAATACTTAAATTAAAAAAATTCACATCAGATACATGCATGCATTCTACATGTTACAAGTTATTATAATGGAAAGGAACTTATTCACCTTCATAATACATGTATGTAGTTTACATACACCCTTCATGAATAATACTTCTGACACAAAATAATATTTGCTAACACACATTAAATGTAAAATTTTACTGAAACCTAGTGAAAATATATGGTAATACCGAATTCAAGTGTTAAAAAAATCATTTACAGTAAAAGACTAATCAACTTACTAGAACCGAACCAAATTCAAACTAAAAGTAAAATCTTACATAAAAACACTAATACATGTATGCATAATGCATTACACTTTGTTTCAAAGATATGCATAATTTTTTCAACGGATATGCATAATTTTTGAAAAAAAATCTTTTGATATCTTTTCTTCTTTGGAAGATACGGTTTTGAAGGGATAATATTGCAAACGGATACGGTTATTGAGTATATCACATGATTGCCTGATTTAATTCTTATTTTAATTGTATCTTTATTCTAAATTTCCGATTATACCCTTCATATAAAAAGAAACACGTATTTCCCACAATAAAGAATAACAAAACTGCCACCCAGATTAATAACCATAGATTAGGATTTTTAACGGTCCAGATTTGTTTTAAAATAGTTCTAAGGGTTCTGTAAATAATATGGCATCTGTATGGAATTCAACCCTATATATATATATATATATATATATATATATATATATATATATATATATATATATATATATATATATATATATATATATATATATATATATATATATAAGTGGGATCCTGTGAGGACTCAAAAAACGGTGAGGACTCGTGAGGACACCTCAAAAAAATTCCAAAAAATTCCAAAAAAAATATATATAGCTCCTCATGATTATTACTACATTTGACCAAAAAAAAATTTTGAAAAAAAAAAAATTGTGATCAACTTTTTTTTGCGGATCATAACAATGATCCATATTTTTTTGTGGATCATAGTTTTGATCCAAATTTTTTTTTTTGGATCATTTCTGAAAAAAAAAAAAAATTGGATCTTATAGGCTGCGATTTAGATAATTAAGGCTACAGAACCAGCATAACTCAATCTAAACCATTGATTTTTGAAATGAAATGATCATGGAAGACACAATAATGTATTTGATGAGGGACCCCCAAATATTGGTTTGCACGGATGTCATTCATGCATGTATACATATATGTATAGATAACACTTATGTATACATACATGAAAACATATACATATATGTATACATGCATGAATGACATCCATGTAAACTAATATTTGGGGGTTCCTCATCAAATACATTAATGTGTCTTCCATGATCATTTCATTTCAAAAATCAATGGTTTAGATTGAGTTCTGCTGGTTCTTTAGCCTTAATTGCAGAACTCATTTAAGCTACAGAACCGCAGAACCCAATCTTAGATCTTTAAATTTTAGAATGAACGTCTAAGATCAGTCGTGACAATTTTGTAATTAAATTCGTTTATTTTTAATAAGAAAATAAATAAAAAGGGTAAAGTAGACATTTAAAAAAAGTATCCTTTAAAACCGTTCCCCCACTTTCTCTCTTTCCTCTTCTCTCTCCATAAACCCTAGCCCCCACTTCTCATCATTCCCCTCTATCTCTCGTCCGACGATCTCCCCAACCAGAAATGGATATGCTGCCGTCGCCCCCTTTGAGAATCAACCACCACGCAGACCAATAAAATTACTTTGTAGACAATATCTACCACTCGTATTATCCTCCACGCATGTGGCATCCACATGGCACTAATGGTGACTAATCTGATCCCTAAAAGTATAAAGACATGCATATGCTTTTTAATTTCAAATGATTTAATTTTCATTTAAAGTGAAGGTATACGTATATTAAATTCATGTGTTGTAAGGTTTTATTTTCATTTGCTAGTCATGTATGTAGTAACTTTATTCATATTATTTGGATTGATGAATCTTGTTATGTTGTGTTATGTTTGAATCTTCTTAATCTTGTTATGTTGTGTTATGTACATTCATACATCAGATGTACATTCATGAAATGTTAACAATAGTTCTACTTATTGGGATGTGTGTTCTACATTTATTGTGTTATGTTATGTTTGCAGGTGTTAGGATAAGCGGTAGGAAGAAGGCGAGATCAGTTAATTACAATGAAAGTCGGAACGTAGTTATTATCTTCAACAGATTCCTGTGTCGAATACTTCGCCATGCTTCACACTCTGCTGTAAAGCTTTTGTGAGCTCCTCGATTTTGAAGATGTAGAAGTTTGACTGCAACAAATCTATCATCATTATCAAGGGCTCCTTTATAAACAGAGCTGAACCCACCCATGCCAATCAAATTGTCGTCAGAGAAGCCATTGGTAGCCTTGAGAAGTTGATCATAGGAAACTTTTATAAATTGTTCTTTCATTGATAAATGAGACGGTTTCCCCTTACTTTTTTTCTTAAATAAAAAGTACACAACACATAACATGATGAAAAGTGTGAAGAACACAGTCAAAATAACTATTACGTAAGACGGGAACTTTTTTTTATGTTTCTTTGATGCCTTGCATTCGGGTAAACCAGGTTCAACTAAGCCGCCACAAAGTCTAGTATTCCCCAAAACCGAGAATGCACTTGCATTAGCGAACACTCGTAGGGCCGGTACTTCACCTTCAAAATCATTAAATGATAGGTTTAACACGTCTAATGAAAAGCTTTCCAAGAATCGAGGAATTTGGCCTGATAAATTATTTTGAGATACATCTAGTTTCACCAATCCTCTCAAGGATCTTAACGATGGTTGAATTATGCCGTGAAATGAGTTTCCTTTGAGGGATAACAATGAAAGGCTAGCACAGCCACCAAGGCTACTAGGAATGTTACCCGAAAGGTGATTATAAGATAAATCTACATTACTCAACATCTTGAGGTCTCCAACCTCCGTTGGAAGCGAACCGAATAGGTTGTTATAAGAAAGATTTAATAATACAGTTAAAGATGGAAGTTGAAGAATTTGTTTAGGTATTTCGCCGCTAAATTTATTGGCAGAAAGTTCCAGCTTTTGAAGTTGCCCTAGACATGGTGGTATCAACCTGTTGGAACGTACACTAAGTATAACTAGCATTGATAAGTTCCCAAGGACTTCTGGAATTGACCCTGAGAAGTGGTTTTCATATAGAAAAGCGGCTTGTAGCTTTTGAAGCATACCAATGGGATTTGCCCAGTGAATCGGTTTTCTACTAAACTTAAAGCAATCAAGCCATTTAGATTACCTATACTTGGAGGGAGGGATCCGTATAACTTATTTGCTCCCAAATTTAGAGTTTGAAGTTGATGAGAAAGATTACCGATTGATTTGGGGAGCATTCCTTGAAACTTACAATTACCAAGACCCAATCTGCTACAGTTTCCCAAATAGTCAATGAACTTCATTTCATCACCTTCTCCACTTCCAAATAGGTTATTTTGTAACAATATACGGTTAGTTTTGCAAAGTTGGTTGTCAACTTCCCGCTAAAATGGTTGTCATCCATTTCAAGAGAACAATTAGATATCGAGGATGGAAGAGGTCCAGTCAGTTTGTTATTCCTTAACTGAAAAATGACAAGATGAGGGAGCAAATCACCTATATTCGGAGGAAGACTACCATTAAGTTGATTATCAGACATAGATAAAGTAGTTAGGAACGATAGGTTATAAATAAAATTAGGGATGATTCCATATAAGTTGCAACCGCTAGCGTCAAATTCTGTTACGCTTTTCCAACGGACCAAAGTTTCCGGAATGTTCCCACCCAATGGATTTCCGGCGACAAAGAACGACTCCATTGATGTAATATTCCCTAAGAAAGGCGGGATTCCGCCTGTTAAGTTATTATCAAATTGCAAAAAGGGTAAGTTTGGTGAGGAAAGTGATCTATGCTTCCAACTAGCTTGTTTTGAGCAAGTGAAAGTGTTGTTAGATTTGAACAACGAGACAAATTAGTCGGAATGAGTTCATTGAATTTGTTATAAGAAAGATTGAGGACACGTAGCCTGGATGGATGATTCCTTGAAAGCTGTTGTTTGAGAGCTCCAGCTTATAAAGGAAGCTAAGGTTCCCAACATGAGGAGACAAAGAGCCTTTTAAGCCTCGTGAATCTAATTGTAAAGATGTCACTCTTTTGTGCCGAATCCCACATGAAACACCACTCCAATCACAGAAATGAAAGGAATTGTTCCATGAAGTTAGAGTTTTGTATGGATCATGGGTGATTGCCGACTTGAAAGACAATAATGCCAAATGATCAGTCTTGTTCCCGCCATAGGAAGCCGAGACGGTGGCGGTAATAAGAATTATAACAAGACTTGAACCCAGGAAGGAAATGTGAGACGAAGATGATGAGCAAGTTATTGATTGCATTATTGGAACTGGACTTAATATTACAGGGATGGTTGTGGGCTTTCAATACCCTCTTTTATAGAAAAAAAAAAAAAAAAAAAAAAAAAATTTAATGTAACGATTTTATTTGGTAACAATAATTTTTTTATTATAAGCTTGATGTGTTACGTTCATAAATAGACGCAACTTGCAATATGGTTGGATGTCTAACTTAGGCGACTCATTCTTCGCTTTGTGTTTGTTTATAATCTTAACAAACAAATATAAATGGTGATAAACAGAAAATATAACTAACAAACACAACGATAAAATGCATTCGTTTTTGTTTTTGTTTTTGTTTTTCTTTTTTTGTTTTTTTTTTTTTTTTCTTTCGCTTTAAAAATCGTTCTCGAGAGAGTAAGAATGCCGCACAGTAGTCGTATAAGCGCTTATTGAGCCTTGAAAAAGTAAGATGTCGGCCTTCATTTAGACTATTCTTATCAAAGTTGCATTATTGCATTTAAAGTTAACCACCAGCATTTAGTTTATTACATTATTGAATTTAAATCCACCTTAGAATTAAACTTTGGCAGACTAGCGTTTACATTATTGCATTTATGTATAAATTAATAAATTTAATTATAATTAAATTAATGGGTCACAAATTTCTGTAGCTTTTTACATATCATGTATTATATTTATATATTTAATACCAAAAACTTGTAGCCTGGTGGTATTGGTGGAAGGTGTTATTATGATCTATAGGTCATGTCCCACTGTAGACAAATTGAGGTAAATTCAATGCCGTAAAAAAACCTATATATTTGACAAGTGATATGAAAATAAAATAATAATGTAACGGTTCATTAAACTTTACTGGATTTATTGACAATTTGAAAATTTCATTTGTCATTCATACATGTTGATCAGTGCTGCAAGATATCGAATATAAATGAGATAATATAAAGTATTAATAACATTATTCTAGCATTTAACATGATGAGTTTTATTAAGTAAACCAAAGGTCAAGTAGCAAGCATATGCATGTCAATTGATACAAATAGTGTTTTTAACCTAATCTCTCCATACCACTTGAGTCTTGTGGGCTCTGTTCTTGACCCATGAAAAAGACATGCCCAGCATATCAGATAAGAGGAATGCATGCATTATTATAGCATAGAGGCTGAACTTAATTTGTTGGGGAAAGTCCAAGTCTTTGACTTTGACCTTTTCGTTTATAAATTATTGACATCCTCAAATTTTGATTTTCTACCATGTTTTTTGGGATTATTTTTGGATTTTGTTATGTGTTGTAGATGAGAATTTAGTAATTTACTATGAACTGATTGAGCAATTACAAGCAAAGGTACTTCTAGAACAACTAAATTGTCAATATTTGAGCTTCTCGTGCAATTCTTTTTCCAAAAACTAATTAATATGTGATTCATGAAAAGTGTGGATGCAATGACAAATTTTGAACCATTATTATAGCATGCAATAGAAACACTTTAAACCACCTAAACAGTGCATCTTCATAAAAAAGAACATATAGAAAACATAAATAAACTTAAAAGCAAAATGTCAATCACAACCAAAAATTAAACAGATAACAAATCTCAGTAACAAATTCATAACTAACTAGCGCCCAAGATATGACCCAAGTCCCGTTTGTTGCCTCCCTGCCTGTGTTGATGCTGTGCCAGCTGTCGATCGTCCCACCTGTTGATTTTGATTCTGATATGGCCCGAGGCCCGCTAACCCAAGTTGAGAACCATAGTTAGCCATCATGGTTGGGTTAAGCCCATAACCCCCACTAACCCCAAATGACTGAGGCGTTGTGTTCTGATTCAAAGCAGAGACCAGCATCGGGTTTTGACCAACCATAATTCCAGCTGCAGGGTTTATAATCTGACCACCATAAACCCCACCATAACCATACCCATAACCCAAATTCCCAATCTCGGTACTAGAATTACCAGATGGCAAATTCTTGGTCAACTTGTTGCCACGTTGACCATCAACCGCTTGTCTGCACTGCAACTGACAACCGTCAAAAACTTTAGCAGGTTCTTCTAGAACCTTCCTACACCCTTCACTAGTCTTGTATATAAACATTGCATACCCTTTGAATTTCCCAGTTGCCTTATCAATCCCCAACGGGCCTTCCTCGATTTCCCCAAACTTGGAGAAATACGACCTCAGTGCGTTCGGGTTCACGTGGGACCCGACGTTCGCAACGAATATTTTTCGTCCATTTGGAGAGGTATGATCTGGTGCAGCAGCGGTCTGACTGTGACTGGGAACACCTGGACCTGCAGAAGCTAACTGACACGAGGCCATTCGGCTTCCGATCTTCTTTTGTGGTTTTTTAAGGGCTTTTTGTGCGCTTTTTCGGGTTTTGAAGAGGACAAAGCCGTACCCTTTGGCTTTTCCAGTTACTTTATCTGTAACAACTTTGCATTCTTCAATATCACCGTATTGTTTGAAGACTGAAAGTACTTGATCTGATGTGGCGTCCCAACCGAGCCCGAAGACAAAGATCTTACGGTGAGTGGGGTCCACCTCAGCAGTTTTGGTGAGACTAGCTACTATTGAATGGTCATTCATGGCTGCTTCTTTCAAGAACTCGATGATCTTATCTTTTGGTAATGGTTCCAGAAGCTTCCTAAGAATCTCCTTTTTAGAACTCTCATCATCCTCATCCTCATCCTCATCCTCATCTTCATCATCTTCCTCTTCTTCTTCTTCTTCAACTTCTTCTTCAATTTCTTCTTCTTCTTCAACCTCTTCTTCTTCTTCATCATCTTCATTTATTTCTTCAGGTTCAGATTCTTCAATTTCTTGTGTTTCTTCTTCTGATCCTTCTTCTGATTCTTCTTCTTCATCATCAGATGTCTCATGTTTTACTACTATCTTCTGTTTCTTTTCTTCTGCTTGTACTTTGACTGCTGCTGCAGCTCTCTTCTTCTTCATTTGCTCAGACCAAATGGAAGCCAACAATTACCTAAACCAACAAAAATCATAAAAATTTATAATTAAAATTTCATCCTTATCTAATAATATACCTAACATTTACAGAATTTGTGGTTCACGAAAGAATCTACGTTTTCTACAACATAAAAAAGCACAGTGAACACATGAAATCAAATATCAAAGCTATTTGCGGTTAACCTAATTATAACCTAATCAACCGTATACCCCAGAAGAAAGTATAATAAAACGAGAAATTAGCTAATTAACAATCAATCTTGTCTTTGTACTTCATATAATTATAGCTTTAATCATTAACTCCTAACAGTAATAATCCAATAATGTTTTGAATCAGATAAAAAAGCCCTAGTAAACATTTGACAGACGATAAGAAACCATAGATCGAATATTAAAATTAAATATGGAGGAGATAATTAAAATACAAAGGCGTTCATATCATGAAGCGATTAAAAGAGTTACCGGAGGGTTTGACCGGACGGAATTTGGCCGGGAGAGGCAGCCGATGTGCTCTCTATACCTATCGATATGTTTTAGTTTATTTTTTAGACAGGAAGCGTAGGGAAGAAATGAAATCCGAAAAAATCAAATTACTACGGTGATGTACCAGGTTTACCCTAAATTTTATCTGTAATTCTTTTTGTTGAAAATCTTCTTCATATGAGAAATGATGTCTATTATTATAATAAAATAAATCCTTTTTGACATATGTCATCTTCTAAAATCTCTAATGCCACATAACATTCTAAGAGGCTACCTAACTTTTTTAAATATTATTGCCTAATAAAAAAAATAAAAAATACGAACTTATTTACATCTCTTATTATTTAATATTACGTATGTAAATCTTTAATTCAAAATAATTCTGATTTGCCGTGTAAACCTTTAGCTTTAAATGCCATCTAAGTTTTAAATTTTTTTGACGTCATTAGTATTAGGGTAATAATGTGAATTGATATAAATATAATACTTCCCCCATTTTTAAATTAAGTGATAAACTTTGAATTTTACATTTTTTTTAGACAAAGTATTATAATAAATGTTATATTATATTAAATTGGATAGTTAGTGGAATGAGTCACACACACTTTAATTAAAGTGAAGTTAATGAGATTTACAAGCCAAAGTCATTTTCACTATATTAATGGAGATGGTTAGTGAGTGAAATCATCACTATTTTTTACAAAATAAAATAAGTTTTCAAAGTGTATCACTTATTTTGGAACACTACTGCATAGAAAATGAAGTATATACAAACATTTCTAAACAGATGCCATAATTTATTTTAATTCTTATTATTGATTTTCTAATTATTAATACTTATATTTATTGTAACAAGTTCGAAATACATCATGGATTTCCGAGACGATAAATATACAAGAATAGCTAAAAACATATATTTGGATAATAAAAAATCCAAACAGCTATATACTACATCATACATACAACATAATATTCACAAACCTTTAATATTCTACCAAATGATATACCATATAATATCATTTAAAATATAATACCTTATCATTAATCTTTATTTAACTTGAGTAGTAGTCAAAACATAATTCTTTATTTATTTATTATTATTTTTTTATTAGTGAATAAAATTAAGACTTTATTAGTAATCTTAATATATTTCACTTTAATTAGTATTATGTTTGTATAGTAGTCAAAACACAGTTCAATGTTGTTTTTTATTTTATTTTTTATTAGTGAATAAAAGTAAGATTTTATTAGTAATTTAACATAATTCACTATAAATAATATTGAAGTAGTAGTTAAAACATAATTAAATATTTGTATTGATTGTTTTTATTATTTAGATTAGCGAATAAAAGTAAGAATTATTAATAGTCTTTACATAATTCACCATAAATAATGTTTATGTGTTTGACTTGAGTAGTAGTCAAAACACAATTCTCTATTCTTTTTTTTAATTGATTTATCAG
Organism: Calendula officinalis; assembly: GCA_963853835.1. Taxonomy (NCBI): domain Eukaryota; kingdom Viridiplantae; phylum Streptophyta; class Magnoliopsida; order Asterales; family Asteraceae; genus Calendula; species Calendula officinalis. The sequence continues at coordinate 61,217,274 of OY970824.1, read as the reverse complement.
CGAATAAAATTAAGACTTTATTAATATTTAACTTAAATAGTATTATGTTTGACTTGATTAGTAGTTAAAACATAATTTAATATTTTAATTGTATATATTTTTTTATTTTTTTATTTTTTGGATTAGTGAATAAAATTAAGATTTTTTTTAATAAATTTTAATAGAAGATAAAAATGGTGGTCTATTAAATAAACCATCACGTTGTTTTCAAAAAAGTATTTAGAAATTTGTTTCAGCATTTCCTATTTTTATTCAGTTATATTTTATTTTATTTAAACAATTTTCAATTATAATCATTTGTTTAATGTTATAATTTTAACCTTTGATATCATATGTTTTTAGTATTATTATTCCAATATAGCATAATCAGTCTATAACATTATCAACTATTCAATAAATTAAATACCTTATAAAAATATTATATAATTTCTTATTTAATATTTTATATACTTACATATTATATATACTATACTTATATATAACAAAAATATATATTTCTATTGTATAAAAGTTACGTTCGGAAAAATTATGATAACCCGTGATTTTTTACGGGTCATAACTTATAACCTATAACCTATCTATCTATATATCTACCCTACTAATATAATAAAACAAAGCCTATATGACCACTTGGCATCTTCTAAAGCCTCCAATGCCACATGACAAATTAATAAACCACCTCATTTATTTAATTAAATTAATTGTTAAATGAATATCCAAAATTAAAACAAATTTTATCTAAATTATAATTAATTATATATTAAAAGTCAATTATATTAATAAATTTCCGGTTAACTTTAATGCATATCTAAAATATAAAGAAATTCTGTTTTTTTATCTGCCATAGTTAACTAAATGCCATAGTATTATAATTTGGGCTTATATGTTTTGTTATTTACTAAAGTGTCATTCTAATTGTTAAAATTTTAGCAAAATTTATGTTTTATAATTATTATTGATTTTTTTATTATTTAAATTTATATTCGCTGTAACATGTTCGAAATACATTATAAATTTTCCATACGATAAATATATAGGAAGTCTACTATATCATACATACGACATACAAATCGACATGATTTTAACATTCAACCAAATGAGGCAAGTTAGAGGAGAAAAATTATGAAATTGTATTTAGATAATATTATTGTAAATGGTCGTCTACAACCTACGTTTAGAGATGCCTGTTTTGAAATGGGTTTGTTAGATGATGATAGGGAATACATAGATGCTATTAAAGAAGCAAGCTTTTCTGGAACTGGTTATTATTTACGTTCTCTATATGCAATAATGTTAACAACAAACAATTTGTCTAGACCGGAAGTTGTATGTCAAAGTAAATGTCAATATTTATCAGATGACATTTCGTATCGTCAACTACGCAGGTTCAATAATCCAAGTATTACAAACTTTCATACGCTTATAATACAACATTCTAATACCATATAATTTTATTTAATTTTTACGCTAACATATTTTATTTTCACTATAGATTTATCTCTTGCAGATTCCCAACTTCAAAACTTGACGCTGTACGAGAAAGAATCTATTCTAAACATTAACAATTCTAGCCCAAATTTATTTGCTCAAATGCCATATCCTGATGACGATTCTTTAGAATCTTCAAACAATCGTATGATTGCAGATGAGTTGTCTTATGATAAGATAACCTTGAAAAATGAATTTCATCAAAATTTCAATTCATTAACGGATGAACAACGATATATTTTTGATGATATTATGACATCTGTTAATTCTGATAACGGGGGTGTGTACTTTGTTTATGGTTACGGCGGAACTGGTAAAACCTTTTTATGGAGAACTCTTTCATCCGCCCTCAGGTCCAATGGATAAATTGTTTTAAATGTTGCTTCAAGTGGTATTGCTTCTTTTTTACTATCTGGAGGTAGGACTGCTCACTCTCGGTTTCATATACGATTCTATCTTAATGAAGATTCTATGTGTTCTATAAGGGCAAATAACGATGTAGCAATGTTAATTAGAAAAACAAGCCTTATAATATGGGATGAAGCACCAATGGTTCATAAACATGATTTTAAAGCGTTGGATAGAACATTTCAAGGATATTTTAGGAGATGGTAATAATATTAACAGTGAGCTCCCATTTGGAGGAAAAGTAATTGTGTTTGGAGGTGATTTTAGACAGATTTTACCGGTTGTACCAAATGGGACTAGACAAGATATAGTAAATCGATCATTGAGTTCTTCGTATATATGGGAAAATTGCAAAGTGAAAAAGTTAACAAAAAACATGAGGTTGACAGTAGGAAGTGATATAGCTGATATTGAAGAAACCACATCATTTGCAAATTGGCTTTTGGATATTGGGGAAGGCAAAATTGGTGGACCAACACAATGGAAATGCAATTATTGATATTCATCATGATCTTCTAATTTCTAAATCTGCAGACCCGTTGAGTTCGTTGATTAATTTTGTTATCCTTCCTTGCTCGAAAACATATATACTCCTGGCTATTTTCAAGAAAGAGCAATACTTACACCTAAAAATGAAGTACTTAGAGATATTAATTATCGATTTTTATCAATTTTCCCTGGAGAAGCCAAGGAATATTTAAGTTCAGATACCATTTGTCCCGAAGAGTTTTTGAATGAACAATTTGATGAAAATTTATACTCACAGATGTGTTTAATGGTATTAAAATAAGTGGATTGCCAAATCATCAGTTAGTTTTAAAAGTTGGTGTTCCAGTCATGTTATTAAGAAACTTTGACCAGAAAAATGGTCTATGCAATGGTACTAGACTTCAGATTGTCGCTATGGGTAGCCGTGTTATATAAGCAATTGTTATATCTGGAAATAATGTTGAATATCGTACTTTTATATCTAGATTATCTTTGACGCCTTCTGACACCAATATTCCGTTTAAGTTTAAAAGACGACAATTTCCACTTTCTATTTGTTTTGCTATGACAATAAATAAAAGTTAAGGACAATCATTGTCAAAAGTTGGTCTGTATTTGAGAGAGCCTGTTTTTTCACACGGTCAGCTATATGTAGCCTTATCCAGAGTAAGAAGCAGACAATGACTGAAGCTTTTAATAGAAGATAAAGATGGAGATCAAACAAATAAAACATCAAACGTTGTATTCAAAGAAGTATTTAGAGATTTATCTTGATGTTTTAAATATTAAATACTTTCTTTAAATTTGTTATTTGATTCTTTGTTTCCTTTTAGCTGTTACTCTATTTCAAGAGTACTAATTTAAATTTTTATTCTTTATCATATCTTCATTATAAGACCATTGATGATTGTTTATATAATGTGAACAACATATACTTGTAATGTGAACTATACCCCTCATTATCTTATACATATTTAACATAGGTTTTCACATTTCATATTTGTATTCTATAATACTTACTTTCAGCAAATTTAACGACAACCCGTGATTTTTCACGGGTCAGAAACTACTTTATGTATATTTATGTACTTACTCATCTCTAAATATGTAGTAATTCACTAGTTCTCTTCCCTAATATCATTCTTTGATTTTGACACTTATCATCATCAAATAGGTAGCCATATAAGTACGCACAAATAAATAATATTCCTCTTTTCATATATAGTAATTTAACTTAATATCTTTTAAATATCTTTTTAAAAGTTGTACCTATAATTCCTTTTAATTACATCTTAACAGGTATTACACTAAATAATTGTAAATGTAATATGTTCTCAATAAAATGGCTACTGTTGTAATTTAAAAATAAATATTTAAGGATTTTGATAATGACAGACTATCATAAAATATGCATCAGAAACTGATACATTTAATTATAACAAACTTCTTAATCTTATTGACTATCCTTATTGTACAACTTTAATGCACTTAAAACAGCCCTTAGAACTGTCATTATCAAAATCCAATATTTAAATATAGATAAAAGAAAATTAACTCTTTAATTTACTTATTATTTGATTTGTTTATTTATATACATTCCTCTATAATACACTTATGGTAGTAAATGCTACTCCATCCGTCCTATTTTTATTGTTTAATATATTATTTTAGTTTGTCCCAAAAAGACTGTATTTCCTAAATTTCAATCAATAAAAAAAATATTTAAGTGGGAAAGCGAAAATTTGATTGATGACATTGTATAATTAATATACTTTTCTTAAACTGTATGTTTTTTTTATAATGGACAATAAATTTGAGACAGAAGGAGTATTGTTCATTAGGATTGAAAAACGCCGTTTAATAGAAATCCCGTTCCGTTTAAATACACATTCCCCCCTTATATGTATTCCACGCATTCTCCATTTTAAAATGACTATACAATATTATTATTAATATTTTGGTTTGACTTTCTAAAATGACGATCCAGTAATTTAGTTTAAATGACACTTACATTATTAAATATTATTATTATTAATGAAAATTTTGTTACTTATTGGTTTCACTTATAGATTTCATTTAAATAATTAAAAAACATAGAGCGTTATATACATTAATATTCTTATTAAATTTACTTAAACATTTATAGATTTCGTCAAAAACGCTAAAAGATCTGAAACATTATACAAGAGTTTTTTTTATATGGGTACTTAAATATACAGTCACTCCGTAATGTTATATACTGTAGTATACAATAAACACATGCATATATGTAACTTCAACTTTTGTATGGTAGGAAATTATCTAAATGAATAATAAGAGTTTGCAACAAAGCGCCGCTTTCATTACACTTGAAACAACTTTTGTAGAGTTTGATTTAAATTATTTACGAAAATTTTAATATATAATATGTTTTATTTATTAATAATAAGTGATGATATAATTAATCTCTAATTAACTAACAAGAACATAAAAATTAGATTACCTCAATATGTATTGAAAAGAAATTATATAGTAGTAATTTTCTTTCGTAACAAACTAAAATAAATAATGTGATTTCAATTATTCATAATAAATTTCTCATAACAATTAATTTATTATAATTTGAGTTTTATAATACTTTTCATTTAATCAATATTATAGCTTATCATAAAAAACGCTCACAATTAGATATATAAACGATTAAGATAGTAAAATACTTTAAAATACCAATGCGAAGCGCAGTCCAGGCTGAGACAAATTTATGCAAAAAACCCGTTACAACGCGCGGGATGTTATATTCCTCGTATCTTAACATCTATCAACAAGTTGATCAAAATTTGATTTTGTGTTTTTCAAGTTTCTTTTTCTTATTTGAATGCCCACCAATATTCTTATATGAATGAATTTAATTGCATGTAATTTAACACAAAATTTTATAATTACTGCAAAAATATGAGAAAAATAATTTTGTGTGTTACTACCAATAAATCTACTCATTAAATAAATATATATGTCAAAATCAATGGTTAATGGAGTACACATGTCTCAAAATATAAGAAGAAAAAAAGAGTAAATTACAAGGATAGTCACTATGGTTTATCAAAAGTTTGGATTTGGTCCTTAAGTTTCAGAAATTACACGAATGATCACTATGTTTGAAATTTCGTCATGCTTTTGGTCCCCAAGGCAGACGTCCGTTAGAAATATCTGTTAAATTTCTTTTAATGACTAAAATACCCTTGACCTTTATATTTCTCATTTTATATTTAATTATTTCTCTCTTCTCGTCTCACAACTCTCATCTCTGTCTTTTCTCTTTCTTATCATCCCCAATTGTATTTCTTAGGTATTCTCATTTTGTCGTGGAAATTGCAATTGCAACTCATGCTTACAGTCAAACATTAAGGTTTGTAAATATAGAAAAAAGTGGTCTAAATGCTTGTGCTTAACATTCTAATTTTGAAAAACAGATACGAAACATATATTTTGATGATGATGCGAAGTTGCACTGTTGCACCATCCTCTATCTAATCAACTCGCTATTTCCATTTTTAAAACAAATTCGTGAAGAACATACGGAGGAGATAACGATGGAAGCACTTGCTCAAGGTTATCATTTTTAAGAAAATCGTATTTATAAACAAGGTATCGCCGTCTTCGATAAAAATAGAGGAGGCAGATTCTGATACGTGTTCATTACTTTAGTATTTAATATTTTAATTAGTATTTCAATTGTAGTTTAATAATTAATTATTAGTAATTTAAATTTAGTAAGTTAGTCTACTTAGTCAAATTAGTTGGTTAATTATAAACTAGTGGTAATAGTTAGTAGAAGTAGTGGGCTAGTTAGTTAATTTGTTTAGTATTTATATGTAATTTTGGTTTATGAAAAATTTAGAGAAGAAAAAAGTTGTTAAAGTGTTTCTAGTTTCTTTCTTAAATTCTTGGGAGATTAGTCATCTCGAATCGACTTCTATCAGATTCTCACACCGATAGAACGCATATATTGGTAGTTCTCTTACAATTAACTTTGTATGTTTGCATAATTACATCCTTCTCATTTTTATTGGATAAGCAACGATTGCTCAACATCAATTACTGATCGAAGTTGTTCAAATTGTTCGTATGAACTCTGTCTTAATTATTGTCGGGAAATACGGAAGGATGCTCTTGATCAAAGAAAAGTTGATTTTGGGTACTATTTTAAAGGTTCTGAGTATATTCTTTTTTTGGAAACGGCAAATGAAATAACGGAAGCCTACTCGCAATTTTTCAGCGAGCACCCCGAGTTCGAGCTCCGCATAAGCGGGCAAACCCAGCCCCCAAAGGGATTTCCAAGGAAAATTCCCCATATGTGCCCGTGTGAGGTATGAGTTAAATTACGCTAATGCAACGCTCCCAAAGGGATTCGAACTCACGACCTGCAGCCCACATGGGTATAAACCCAGTGCCTCAGACCAGCTAGGCTGGCCATCATTGATACTTTTTGTGACAGTATTTCAATTGGTGGTGAGACTATACTGGAGATGAGACTACAATGGCGGCGTGTTCTTCAAAATATAAAATGAGAAAGATAAAGGGCCAAGGGTATTTTAGCCATTTAAAGAAGTTTAACCGATATTTCTAACGGACGTCTGCCTTAGGGACCAAAAGCGTGACAAAGTTTCAAACATAATGACCATCCGTATAATTTCTAAGACTTATGGACCAAATCCAAAATTTTTGACAAATCACAGGAACCATCCATGTAATTTACTCAAAAAGAAATTAATGAATAAATAATAAGAAGCAATATCATCTCACAAAATATAGTTCTCCTATGAGCTGACCAAACACCTGATTATACTACACCTATTAATGTTTCCTGTTATTTTTCCAATCTGAAAGGTATAAATTAGCAAAGATTGTAAATGAGCATTGGCGTAATTTAATAACACAGTTGGGCTAAAAAGCCATTCAGATTACACAAAATTTACTGGCGAAATATGATAATTTCTCCTTCAAAAAAGGGATTATAACATACAACATGAAAACAAACAAAGAAAATTAACAACTAGATGTTTAATTTGAGAAGAGGGACTCATCAATCTCAATCTTGACAACTTCGCCGTCGTCAAATTTGTCCTTCCGCGGCGGCGCTGGTGGAACTGGCACCCTCTGTGGTCCTCTCCCCTTCTTCTTGTTCCTTGGTCTCGCCTATCAGTTCATACACCATAATTACGACCTAAATTTGTGATTAATCGAAAGTTCATAATACTGAAATTGAGATATAAAAAACTCACATTTCCAAACGAGTGATTGAATCGCTTTCCTTTGGCGGTCTTCTTGTCACCTCTTCCGCAGTAAACTGCAGCTCAAAACGAAGATATTGTTAAGTAAGAGATTCAATTGAGGTTTAATTGCATATAACATAAATAGCATACAAATCTAGGGTTTACGTACTCAGTGGTGAAATTGAGGTGGTTTCAGAGGAAGAGAGAGACATTGACGAAGGTGAGAGGGAAATTGGGACAGCAGTTACGGCTGGTGAGCGAGAGAAAGAGAGAGAATTAGAAGCCATCGGAATTGATGAAACGGCGAGCGCCATTGACGCCATCGTCGGAAGCAGTGAGCTTTCTCCGTCAAAGTGAAGATAAGGATTTTGATCTTCACCACTTATTAAATATACTCTGTGTAGGGCAATACGGCGTCGTAAGATCTCTCCCTCATGTGGGCCAATATCGTTCTATCCTGTTCAGAAAACTTTCTTTTTGTTCAAAAAAACCAATGTTTTAAAGACCGGGTCGGACCGGCCGGCCGAACCGGGTCGGACCGGAATTGAATGTGATGCCGATCCGGACAAGCCGTGTTTAATACCAAGTTACGAACCGGACAGAACCGGCCGGTTTACATTAAAACCGGGTTGAACCGGCCTTCTAAACCGGCGGTCGGATGATGCCTGTTAACAAACTAACCCCTTTATATGGCCAGCTGAAGGAGGCAAGAATATTTCTTGCACCAATGTGGGATGAGCTAATATAGTGGAGGAACTTTAATTATCATACTTGTTTGTGGCGATGTGGGAACAAGCTTCAACAAGAAAATATAAGCAGCTTATGAATTGATCATCTAAACTCTGTTTGGTGAATTTGACTAAAATTTTCAACCACAATATTATTAACATAACCTGATCAACCACTCTAATTAAAATTGGCCATGAAACCGTCTTGTCCTGAATATATTTGATATGAAATTTGAAGTTCTTCAATTTTATTGGAAGATAATTTTTAGAAATTTATGTATATGTTATAATGCTTATGTATTTTTAGGTGTTTATTTATTATTTATGTATCATTTACATCAATACGTATCATAAACATAGAAAGATATTGTTATCCGGTTCGACCGTCCGGTTCAACCGGTCCGACCGGTTCGACCGTTTATAAGACATCGGCCGGTCCGATTCAAAACCCGGGTTTTAAAACATTGAAAAAAACAACATTTATTCAAAAAAAATCATCAATTTAACTGTTAATGCTATATAATAGTCATGTATTATACGAATATATTAATTCATGTAATGAAATTATTGATAGGGTCGAGTTATATTGAGAACCCTGATTTCAAAAAGAACTCTGAGAACTCTTATTAACCAATCAGAATTTAGTAAATTGATTTTGATTATTTTAATTCATATTAATTACTTAGGGGTATTTAGGACATTTTACCAAAAAAAAAAATTATTTCCTTTTTTGAAAATTTCCTGTAATTTAGGGTTTATTTTCAGGTCTGTGTTTATGTCTTTTGCATATATGTTATTTCACACGTCCATGGTATTTTATGGTTGAGTATGTATAATTTTGACATCTATTTCCCAGATCATTGTCGCATATATGTTATTACAGTTCTGCATATATGTTTTTTCAATATTAATTTTAAAATTTGTTGCATGTGTTCCTCATAAGAAAGTTAAAAATAATTTCAAATAACACATATGTATAATATAACATATATGTACCATTCTATATATTGAATACAGACATTAAAAAAATAACACATACATATCCAAACAATAACACTTATGTTACTCTATTCAATAACACATGCAAACTCGCAAGACCAAATGATCAATACCAATATTAAGATCAACAAAACTTTAACTGCTTGATCACCAAAACGTTCATTTTCATCACCTACTTTAGTAGAAAGATTTGCACCAACATTAACATCAAATGATCCTGCACCACCCACTACAAAACACAAGTTTTTCATTAATGTTATTTATTAATATACGCTTTAGATTATTAAGATATGCTTTAACTATTAATACCTTGGAGATATCTCATGCGTCAATCAGTAGTACATTACAACTTTTTTATTATTGACATATGCATTAATTACTTATACATCACAACTTCTTGATTATTATCATATGCATTAACTACTTACACCTTGGATATCTCTCATGCAACAATCACCAGTACATTACAACTTCTGCTTTACTGCTGCATAATACCAAGTAAATAAGAACACCCAGTAAGTAAGAACAACCACGTAAATAAGAGCAGATTAACTCAAACGACGGTAAGACAACCACATAAATAAGACCATTGTTACCTCAAATAAGAATAAACCCAACTGTGGTAAGACAACCACATAACTAAGAACAGATTCAGCGATAAGCACACCCGATTACCTCAAACGAACTGATTTGAAATTAAAAAAAGAAAAAAAAATAGAAAAGAGGGCGGTACGGTCAGACTCAGAATACAGATTTGAAAATACAACAATATAAAAAAAATCAAAAAAGTATTAAATGGGTATTTGGGATTCAGAAATCAACTATTAATTGAGTTAAATGGGTATTTGAGATTCACCTGTTTGTTTACTTTGAATCGAGTTTCACAAACTGTTTGTTGTGAATCGGAAATCAGAAACTAAAATTAATCGATTCAAATGAGCACTAACTTGGTGGGTTGCCGGTGTCCGGATTCAGTTATCATCGGAGTTCGATTTGGGGGCGGTAGGTAGTAGATACAACATGGGTTATGAACCCTAACTATAAAGATCGAGAGATGAAAAGTGGTGTTTCACAAAGTGGAGAGAGAAACATGGGTTAAATTGGAGAGAGGGGAGGTTTTTAAGGGGAGATACGGTTTTTCTTTATTTGCCAAAATACCAATATACCCTTTTCATTAATTTATTAATAAAAGTATAGTTTTTTAATTTACAAAAATAGCCTAATAAATCTTAACCGTTAATATTAGATCCAGTGGTCTAGATTGACTAATTAAAAGTTCTCAGAGTTCTTTTTGAAATCAGGGTTCTCAATATAATCCTTCACATTATTGATATATCCTAAATTATTGAACATAAAAAATGTTTTCCACATTTGAAGATTAAAATGACTTGAGATCATCAAGGAACACATTTTAGAAGTTTTATGTTTAATTAAATGGGTGGAAATTTTTATAAATTATAAAGTATATTACTCCCTAACTAAATGAAGTATAAATTATAAAGTATAAATTATAAGTAATTAAATGGAGTATATAGAGACCAAGCACTTGTGAGAATTCATTCAATTAATTAAGGTACACAAAAAAATTCGCTACATTAAATCGGTAAATTGGATTTTAATTAGCGTTAAGCAGGCTAATTTTACATAAACCTTTTGGTAATACATTTCGAACTTGGTTTGGTAGCTTGTTTTGAACTTCTTTCCCTAACTTCTGAAAAAATCAGTATATTGGGATTGTGTTTCTTTTGTTTACTCGCATAGTAACATTGTAACAATACATTTTAATTTAATTTATCTTAGAAGTACCACTATTTTTTCTTGAGTCATTTATATCCCTAAATTTGTTTATTTTACCGTAAACATAAACAACCTTTACATGGCCATCTAGTCTAATGGTAAGGGTTTCTGAATGATATTGTAGATTTCATGAGTTCGATCTAGCTATTTCTGCATAAAACATTACCTGATAACTAATAGAATGTTTGGAAACGACAACGTCAACAACTAGGTTGCATACATCACGAGCATAAGCTCGGCCACCCCAAGAGAACCATTATAACGTGAATACCCTTAAAAAAAACAAAAAAACGTGACATGCTATCATTAAATGGCCGAAGATTATGTTTCATACTTCTATAGCTCTTCTTTAAAATCGATTGATCATTAAATTAATTTTTTTTTCCTTGAGTAGTTTATATCCCCAAGTTTTTATTTATATATATACCAGTTTGATGTTCGTGCAAGCAATTGATAATTACTTTTTTTTATACATAATCGTTTTAAACTGATTATATATAATTTTGTTAGATGTGAAAACTAGCACATTCTAGGTTACAAGCCTACAACCATAGATCAAGATTTCTCATGTTACGTAGACTTTTAACAATGTTCAAATTAATTAATATTCTACTGGTCATCCATCCATAAAAAAAAAAAAATGCAGCTAAAAGTTTAATTAAGAGTTGAGAATGATGATAACTATAATAACATATCTTCAGGCCTCAAATCCCACCTTGATTTGCGTTTTGGTCGTCGATTCCTTTCCTCACCGGTCAACTCCGGTTGTGTTGGTGGCGTTCTTGGTGGTGAAATCCGTTGGTTGAATGATGATGGTAAGTTTATAAATTTCCAATCATCATCCTCGTCATCATCATCACTGATCCATCCATGACATGGTTTTCTTCTTCGGGGTTGAACAGTTTCACGTGGTGGAAGAGCATCAGCCATAATAGGCGGCGGTGGTGGTGGTGGCGGCGGCGGCGGCTGCGCAATCGCATGGGCTTCTTCCACCTTTTGGCTTTCAAGAATTTCATTCTGCATTAAGACACTAATATACATTAGGCTAAAATCAATTGGCCCTTTTTTATCTTGTAGAACATCAGAATTTATGCTCGAAGTTTACAAAACCGAATTCATTAATTACCGAATTTGATATCTTCTTGTGTACAACTTCTTGATTTTGCTCGTTATAGTTTTTGCGATCTTGATCAGCAATAAGGGCTTCCAAAAGAACGTTATAAGCATCAAGTTCAATAAACCCATATTGCCCCTCATATTCCTAAATCAGCATATAAATAATACAATTATATAACATACAAAGCATAATAATACTGACGACTAAACCAAACATCAAGGGTGAGAAAAAAAACCAAAAAACCAACCGTAACTGAGATAACCATCCCAAAAGAAAAACTGGTATCCGGTTTTGGGTTTTGCGATTAACCAAAGCCATCATCCGTCCCCAAATTATTCATAGAACTTGTTTGTAGTAATTCCATCTTAGTTTTATATGTGTTTTTTTTTTTTTTTTGTGTATTTCAAGCGTTACAGTGTGAGTTTGTTTTATTGTTCACTATTAAATGCCAGCTTTAAGTGTTGTGTGTTTGTAAATGTGGGTTTAGAATGGTCTTCTGAGTGGTTATGATCGAATTCAAGTCCCAGTATGGACAAAAATGTGTAGAATTAGGGAGTGTGTGTTAAACGTTAAAAAAAACTACTATGAATTTCATAACGTATTATCCAATAAAAAAATTTATATAATATAAATACTTAATATTAAAAAACAATCCTTAAATAAGCCAAATATTTAATTTAAAGTAATACTCGAAATCTTTTTCTTAAATTATATAATGTCTAGCTAATATAGAAAACATGCATGAGAACAAATATAAATATAAAAAAAAATCCTTAAATATGAAAAAAATAAATTAGTTTTTTTTTCCTAAAATTAAGTGTGGGGCGGGTTATAAAGGGGTCGGATACTCAGATCGGTATTGATCAATACCGACCTATTTAGTTAAAAGGTTAATGATTAAGCGAATCACAAACTATTATCAAAACTCATATTATAATTCTTAAAAGGGAAAAGTGAGTGTGTGGCTGTCACATACCTAAACTTAGGTGTGGAACCATACAAAAACATTGTAGTTTCGGGTAGAATAGTTAAAAATCATCACATAAACTCATTAGTGAATCAAAGTATGTCTAAACTCAAGCCCTAGGTGATCAAAACTTATATAAATCCTCATCTTTACAATTGTCTTAATTATGTTTTTTTTGTAGTGATATTTCAAGTTTCATGTTTCTTGAAATGGTGTTCATATAAAACGCATGTGAATGTGTGTGTATGATTTTTTTATTGTCCAAGTGTTTTAATATGATTGGAAATTGACAAATGTTTGTAAAATTAAGTGTTTAAACCAAAAACTACATAGTTTTAGGTGGTTCCACATCTAAGCTTATATACGTGACAGCCACACACTCACTATCCCCTTCTTAAAAATGTTCGGATCGGATCAAGTTTATAACCCACTCTAATGTCAGGTGTATAAATAAATGGGTTTGGAAAAAGCTGCACGGTATTACAATTTCGGCTGAGTTAGCCCAAGCCCAAAAAAGTGGTCAAAACCTACAACCATACACAAATTTGCCCCATTTATGCACCAAGAACCATCTAGAAAACCTATATGATTAAAACAGGGGATCCATTTTATAGACGAAAAGTTACAATTAAAATAGCTCTTAAACATAAAAGGTCTTAAAACCCCTCAAAAAAGCTAAGAAAAATAACAGGAAACATGTTTATATTGAAAGAAATAGAGCAAAAACCTCGAGTAGCTCACGCATTTTAGCTATGACGTCATCTTTGGAGAACCCAAATGGCACCATTGCTTCAATGGCTGCATCCATTCGAGAGTTACGCTGCAAAAAATTTCCAGAAACGAAAAGATTAATAAAAAAACACAAAAGGAACCAATAAGAAACAGTAAAAATCAGACCGTTGGAGGTCTTCCTCTTGGTGCCATTTTCTTTTACACCTGAAGAAACTCTGCTTCTGATTCTGGGTTTGTTAAATTGAGAGAAAAAAATGGGAACTTGAAAAAATGGAGACAAATTGGTAAACGTATACACAGAACACACAGTAACCAAAAACAAGAAACTGATAAAATGGTCATTGAATGCGCAGAGCACACAGTGGGTTTGTTTTTGCAATGTACGGAAGAACAACTTTGGAAATAAAAATTTGTTTTTTTATTATTATTATACACTTTTACCGAAATGGATATATTTCTACGCCTTTGATCTGAACCGGAGCTTTTTACGCTGTCCTTTTCAAGTTACAAGAAAATGGAATTTTTTTGTACGAGTTTAATGATATTCGTAATTTTTCTTTTTAATTAATTGAACTAATAACGTAGTAGAGTTTTTCGAATTATTTTATAAAATTTATGTGTTTATCTCTCATTGGGTAAACATCTCTATCTATAATAAAAGAAAGCGTGTCACGTCAACTAATACACGTCACATTTGTCACGTCATCTTTGCCACGTCATTAATCATCCACCAATGAGAACATTCCACATCACCCTTTTGAGATCAACCTAATCCATGTAGAAACCAATGTTTTAAAACCCGGGTTTTGAATCGGACCGGCCGATGTCTTATAAACGGTCGAACCGGTCGGACCGGTTGAACCGGACGGTCGAACCGGATAACAATATCTTTCTATGTTTATGATACGTATTGATGTAAATGATACATAAATAATAAATAAACACCTAAAAATACATAAGCATTATAACATATACATAAATTTCTAAAAATTATCTTCCAATAAAATTGAAGAACTTCAAATTTCATATCAAATATATTCAGGACAAGACGGTTTCATGGCCAATTTTAATTAGAGTGGTTGATCAGGTTATGTTAATAATATTGTGGTTGAAAATTTTAGTCAAATTCACCAAACAGAGTTTAGATGATCAATTCATAAGCTGCTTATATTTTCTTGTTGAAGCTTGTTCCCACATCGCCACAAACAAGTATGATAATTAAAGTTCCTCCACTATATTAGCTCATCCCACATTGGTGCAAGAAATATTCTTGCCTCCTTCAGCTGGCCATATAAAGGGGTTAGTTTGTTAACAGGCATCATCCGACCGCCGGTTTAGAAGGCCGGTTCAACCCGGTTTTAATGTAAACCGGCCGGTTCTGTCCGGTTCGTAACTTGGTATTAAACACGGCTTGTCCGGATCGGCATCACATTCAATTCCGGTCCGACCCGGTTCGGCCGGCCGGTCCGACCCGGTCTTTAAAACATTGGTAGAAACATTATCCTAAGATATTCCGAATTTAAATAGGTAATATTTATATCAATAATATTCCGAATTTTAAGATCTATTGATATCAAGGTCTCACGTCACCCTTTTTAATATTTTTATTAAAATCAATCCCTAATTATTAGATTTTTTTTTTTAAATTACAAAAAAAAAAAAACAATTAATCACGAATATTAAATCATTACGTACACAAATTATTTTTAATATATTATCATAAAAAAGTTTTTAATTTCAAAGAAAACATTATGTTTTGAATTAAATCATCTTTATTTATAATAAATAAAAGCGTTACACGTCAGACAATCCACACCGTCTCTTTATGGCATTATTGACGACACAAATTAGGGCATTCAAAATCTCAATCTTCAATTTCTTCGAAGCCGTTTCGCATCTCTCTCTAATAATCTGCTAATGATTCAATGATTTTAAAGTTCGAAGCTTTTTGATTTAATATATATTTTCAGTTACATTTATATTGCTTAATTAAGGTATATGACTATACTATTATTTATTTATATTATCTAATATATAAAAGTTGGTACGTAATTTTATTATTACTAATATAAGGGGCAAATTTGACTCATTTACTTATGAATGAGTCAATTTAGTTATGTTTTATCCTTAATGGGTCATATAGCAATATGGGTAAAAACCATTAGGTTAGT
Organism: Calendula officinalis; assembly: GCA_963853835.1. NCBI lineage: Eukaryota > Viridiplantae > Streptophyta > Magnoliopsida > Asterales > Asteraceae > Calendula > Calendula officinalis. The sequence goes on along the minus strand of OY970824.1, from coordinate 61,201,126 downwards.
TAGAAAGAAAACGGGCCGAGCTCTAATTTTAGTATCCAAAAAGTTAGATTATAATGGAAATAATATAATTTTGATACTCTCTATTACAATAGTTATACTTCCTCCGATTCAAAATAAGTGATACACTTTCCTTTTTGGGGTGTATCAAAATAAGTGATACACTTTGAAAAATTACCTTATTTGGCAAAAAAGAGTGGGACCCACACCCATTAACTATCTACTTTAACAAAGTGAAAAGACCCATTTACCCTTATTTTTACTTTTAAACATCATTAACTCCACTTTATTCAAAAAGTGTGGGACCCATTTTCCACTAACCATCCAATTAATCTAATTTAACCATCATTATAAACTTTTGCCTCAAAATCTGTGAAATGCAAAGTGTATCACTTATTTTGAATCGGAGGAAGTATAAAGTTTTGAGTAAAACAATTTGGAAGGTTATATGCCTTAAAATACTTTGCGACTTAACCTATTCGACCCATTCCTTTTTAGCTTAATTTTTTATTTGTCCCACATGAGATAAAAAATAACCCTGATTGATGCTAATTGGGTCGGTTGGTAACAGGTAAAAACGGGTATATTTTACACCCCAATATGGATCGGGTCAGGTTGACTCATCAACAATTTGTTATCCATTTTCATTGAGTTTTATATGTAATTAATGCATTCAATGTGATTACAATAACACCCGCTTACTTGTCATTGGTGAATATACTAATAAAACCTTTTAAAGTTGAAACAGGTCAAAACTTGCATTTTTAATTAACACAATATTTGATGTGTTGATATCGAAGGGGGAACCATGTAATCATATTTAAGACGGTAATTATGTTTGTTTAAGCAGGTTAGTGTAATTGCAAAGTTGTATCATTTCCTATGGCTATTGAGACACGTGTTGGGGAGTTATAGTACGTAACTACAAATGTTGCTTCCAGATTCCAAACTTATAAGATGTCTTCATAATGAATAATTAATTAAATTTCACTTTATATAATTGGTATGTAATATAAAGTGTCCAAACGTGCTTGTATCATACTAAAAATTGATTAAATAAATGTTTTATTTACTGTCCCTAGATATCTGTAATCAGTGGACTTTATTATTGTGTATATAAGAACGCAGACTTTATTTTTATCAGTGTTTTTTAAGCATTATATATGTATTTATATATTGGCCAATATGAAAGTTAGTCAAACCATTGATAAGTAAATGAGTTGAAATTGCTACAAGAAAATGGTTTAAACAAATAGAGAATATATTATCTAACATGTTTATTGTACTTTTTGTTTTACTGTAACTTTTCAAAACGATAGAAAAATACATATTAAAAATATATATCGTGAAAATTATGTTAGTTAAGATTGAAATATTATGAAAATATTATCAAAATTTATATAAGTCACCCGTGACTTATCACGGGTTATAGACTAGTTTAATATATAGTTAGGGGAAAGTTTAGAAATTATGACGATAATAGTTATATCACGTATTTTGTGAAAAGAAACTTAACCACTTCAAAGAGCTTATATTTTTTGAGTTATCGTCCATTTATAAAATCAATTATAGAACAATTTAGGTATTTTATATTCGAGAAATGAGAAATATGACATTTTCTATGCCTTGTAATGCCACTTTTAGTAATAATGACTTTAATAAGTTCAATTTTTGAAAGAAAAAGATTATCACACTATTCTATTTTGTATGTCTTATTATTTATTAGTAAAATATGTCAAATTTAAAATTATCTTTTTGGAAAGTAACTATAGATAAAACACATCCAAGATAAAATTAAATTATTAACAATAAATTTGAACTATTCATTGTTAAAGTGGTGAGGAAGACGAGTTAAAGTGCCTTCACGAAGGTGACGGAAAAGTTGGCTACTGCATGCTGCAATTTGGCTAATGTAATTGATTAGGTTATATGTCATTATGTGGCACGAAAAGCCTAATTAAGCTTGTGAGTCACAGCATGAAAAATTTAAAATTGGTACTTGATAATTGGAACACCTTAATTATAATAAGAAAATGAAAAGGCTACAAGAGCCGACGACAATGACTACTGAAAAAACATTTACGAACTTGCTATATAACAGAAACCAAACAAAACAACATCAACACTTGCGTTGTTTACAAACACTTTTGCACCCCAGCATCGGTATGTTATAGTGATCCACGACAAAATACATCATCTACATAATAAAACAGAGATGTTATAATTACCTGACATTTTGCAATAACAATTTTATCCTCACTCCAACATACAACAAGTTATACTCAAAATCGCACCCAACTAGTAAAGAAATCATGGCTCACCATTCATAATTAATAGGAAACAATTGCATATGGAATTAATAATTTATTTACCTTGTAAATTTTGTTTGAAGTTTGCCAAAATGCACAGCCGTAGATCCAATCCTTGACGTGACTCAACAAAGCAAAAAGGAAATATCTGAATCGGCGATTGAGAACACCACAAAATCCAAGAGCAAATCCAGACCCCAAACCCATGACTTCCAAAACTCGTTTCCGTCATCTTGCTTCACAACAACAGGTGGAAGGCCACATCTTGGTGTAAGTGGAGGCCCACAAAGTTGAGGATTACCATTGTAGGAAGAAGAATTGAAGCCTTGAGGTTGGTATTCTTCCTGACAACGAGAGATCAAGATAACTTAGAAAATTTAAGTGTGACAAACTCCATGACCAGAAAACTCATTTTATCCGACCCATTTCTTCTGGGACTTCCCCTTGTAGTTTGTTGATGGAGAAATTTAATGAGACCAAAGACTAGTGATCTCGTTGGGAAGTTTCCCACAGAAGTTGTTGCTTGAAAGATCTATGCTCTTCAATAGATGCAAACCAAATTCACGTTCTTGTCCTTTCCATCTAACCAATGCATTGTCAACAAAAACAGCCTGAATATCAACATCGGCGCTGTCGGACTCTCTCCGTATGGATCTATCTTATAAAAATATTCAACATAGGAGGAATAAGAATGGTTAGTCATATCATCTCCAAGCCTCGTAGCCATAGATGTAAAGTTACCAAAGCAATGAGGAACATTCCCAGATAATGCATTGTTAGACAGGATTTGAAGATTACTCAACCAACATAGTTGGGAAGGTAACCTACCATAGAATTTGTTGGATTGTAAAACAAGAACATATAACTTAGAAACACTTCCCCCTATCCATGTTTCCAGATAACTTATTTTCTCCAAGATCCATAAACCTAAGACTTGTGCAGGGATGTTGGAACTTCACCAACAAAGGCATTTGATCGCAAATACAATGCCTCAAGACGATACAAAAGAAGAAGGAATTGCCCCAGACAGTGTGTTATTTGATAAATTGAGAATTATTAGATTATCTTTGAAATTCAACAAACAATCAGGCACGCTCCCTGAGAATAAATTATTGGAAAGGTCAAGAAAAGTTAAAAGCTTGTCGATTTGACACAAGAAAGAAAGTGTTCCTGAGAATCTATTTCCAGAGAGATTTAATGCTGCCAAGGCAATGAGAGTACACTTCCATTGAGATAGTTGTAACTCAAGTCCATTCCAGGATAGCCATAAAAGAATCGGTACATACTTGGTAGCATACCTTTTAATTCATTTGAAGATAGGTTCAAAAATCTCAATTCATGTGGTAGTTCCCAAAACCATAGAGGAATGCTATCTGATATCCCTGCATCCGAAATATCAAGATGCCTAAAAGCCGTTTGATTTTTTATCCACGTTGGGAACAAAGGTCCCAGCTTGCAGGATTGCAATTTTATGGTCTCTAATTGGAAAGGGATTCCCCCATAAGTTTATGGCAAAAGAATTGGAAGACAAATCCAAATATGTTAACTGGGTGAGATTTAGAAAATGGTGATTACACCTTTAAGGGAGTTGGATGAAACATCAAGATATTCAAAAGTTGACCCACACTTATTGGTAAATTTCCAGTTAACTGATTACCAGACAAGTCCAATACCGACAATGAAGGGCATCGTGTGAAGCTAGGAATGCTTCCATTTAAATAATTGTGACGAAAAGAAAGATGTTCCAGGTTCAAGAGTTGACCAACACTGTTTGGTACATTTCCAGTTAATCGATTAATATAAATACCACAACGAAGGACATTTGGTAAAGTTAGGAATGTTTCCATTCAAAGAGTTGTTGGCAACATCAAGATATCCTAGATTTGGAAGTTGACCAACACTATTGGACATGTTTCCATTTAAAAAGTTACTGGCAATGTTTAACTTTTGCAAAGATGTACATCCCGTGAAGTCTGGAAGGCTTCCATTTGTAAGCAAGGAACAAAATACTCAAGGAAGAACATCCTGTGAAATTAGGAACTTCCCCATACAAAGCATTATCATGTAGGATTAATTCTTTGAGGGATGAACACACAACAAAATTGGGTACCGACCCGTTAAGGACAAATTCATATGAACTAGAGATGAAGAGTTACCAAAAGATTTTGGAATGACACCACCTAACTGATTATTTAAATGTGTAAGGGAAGTGAAATATCCAAGTGAAAAAGGAATGGATTATTACCACTAAGATTAAGATGACGCAAATGGGAGAGATTTGCAAGTTGATAGGTCCATTTAGGTGAGCATTAGAAATATTCTAGACTGGAAATGGAACCCAAAAAGTTTGGTGGTCTGGAAATTGATTCCATTTAGTATAAGGTAGCGTAACTGATTTAATAGTTGTAACGAGCGTTACCTAACAAATCAAAAGTATTGGAAGAAAGATAAAGTCCAATCACATGACCAGTGTGGTTGTTACATAGGACACCCGCCCATTTGCAACATTCTTCTTTGCTCCCCCAGTCAGCCAGATATCCAAAATAGTCAATCACTTAAAAATCAGCAGAGCCTGCCTTTCCGGAAGTAACCAGCATGTTGCCATCTTCTTCGATTGCCGTTCATAAAAAATATGCATAGCAGAAACCACAACATGATTAACATTGTATAATGGAAAACTAAAGAGAGCAATGTTTTTATGTGATTTTTTTACTTTGTGTTGATACATTCTACCATAGTCCATACAGTCTCTGTTTCACAATTTTGTATTTCCTAGTGGTAGAAAAAGCTAATTTTATGAGGTAGATATTTCCACACGCTACTTTATGTTTCCACACGGCTACTAATAATTGGGTGAAAGTGGAATCCACAAAATAGAGGAAGATAAATGACTAGCAACACCATGGCATACGTAGGGACAATGCTAATAGAATCTAAATTTAAACCCAAAACGAATTAACAAAACAAGATTTCTGGTATTCATTTTAGTGCGGCATTAAAGCAAAGTCAGTTTTCTCACCTACAACTTCTTCTCAGAAACTGATTGAACCCTAGCCATTCGCTAAACCGACGGACCTGTAAATTAAAACTAATTGCTTAGTCTCACCGCAATCAGATCATCCCTACGAGCACCTGTCGTTGCAGCTCTTTCGTAGCCGAAGCGGCGTCTGTGTAACGGTCGGCCGATTGCAGGCGTCACTTTTGGGCAAAGTCCGGAACTGACGGTGCCAAACTTCGCGGGAAAGACCAATAAGACTGAAGAGGGCTGTGGGCCCGTTCACTTATTTTAATTTGCTCACCTATAACTTCTTTTTTGATACAAATTTGATTAAAGAAATGGTATTATTGATGTTTAATTTTGTGATAATAATATTATAAAATTACATATGTTATCTTTAATTTTATTTTCTTTATATTATTTATTGATTTTGATATGTATTTTTATTAAATGAGTAGATATAAATAGTAAGCATTTAATTTATTTGAGTTGTATTTTTTGAAGATCTTTTTTGTTTATAAATTGTGTTGGAGTGAATTGGTAATTTCAAACTTTTTAAGAGAAGAGAAAAGACGGAAAAAGATGATAGAAATTTTTTTTGGTTATTATTTTTCTTCTAATTCTTTCAAAAATGAGAAGACTGGTAGGAAAAAGAACTTAGAATTAAATAAAAAAATTGTATTTATCGAATTATTTTGATATATCCTGATTTATTTACAACTTATGGGTAAAGTTGTAAATTTGTTAGAAATTCATTTATCTCTAACTCATAATACAAAAAAAAAACATTTTTTTCTTTTCTCTTATTTTCAACTCAGGAACATAAAAAATATATCTTTAAAATATTTTTTTCTAATCTTATTTTTTTCTCTATATTAAAAATCTTAAGAACACAACATTATAAATGCATTACAATTAGGTATAGAAAGGAATTTTTTTTATTTACTTTTTTTAATATCTAGGAATACACGGTAATATCAACTCTTATAAAATTTAAATTCAAAGATGGGATGCTAAATACTTAAAAGAGATATAGCTAGTTTATCGATTATTCAATAAAAATCATATTGGTATAATCAAAATACAAAATATCTCAAACCCTTTAGTCTCCAAATTTTCCAATAACCAACCAAAATATCAAAATGACTTCAAGTCAATATATGCATGAAAGAAATTGTGACCATGACAAAATTCATCATCGACCATTTTACACACTACATCATATATCAAATACAATATCAAAAAAAATAAATCAAACCAAAAGCATCAAACTCAATGTTTTTGCGGTAGCATTGGTGGAGGCTTGCATTGGTAACACTTTGCAAATAAACCGAATGTACCAACTTGTTCAATGAAATTTGTCATGCTGGCCCACCCTCCAAACCCGAACCCAACCACAAATACCCAAACCACAATGAATATATTCACTATGTACATACCCGTCCAGCTAGGCACAAAGAATGGTGGTTTCTCAGCCGCATTCTGCAACCAACAACTTTAAGGTGAGCCTCTCATTTTATTTTTTTAAGGTTAGGTTTGTAAAACCTTTTTGTCATTTTTTTAAATAAATTCATAGATAAGTAATGTGTTACTTATCATTAAAATAGAATACTTTACAATGATAATACATACAAGTCTTTTAACCGTTCAACCCATTTACGTGCTCATCTTTTAGCTAAATTTTATTAATTTGGCCCGTTTGAATAAAAAACCACAACCCAAATTAACCCACTTATATTATTAAATCAATCTGGCCCGTTTATTACCTGGCGAGCAGAAGCCTTTCGGTAAGTGAGCATATGGGCAAGAGCCGGGATGATGTAAACGGTGAAGCTAACCAACAAAGCCCCAACAGCCGAATTTATTGGCCCAAAAAAGGGGAAAATAATAGCTAAGAACCAAATTGGTATCACAACGGGCAAACGGGCCAATGCCCGCAAGAATATGCTCTTTGTATCATGCATCCCCACCACTTTCTCCCAAACAAAGTACAATGGTGTGCACGCAAAACCAAACGTTATAAACTGCAAATAAAAACGCAAATCAGTCATCACATGAATTAATGCCTTTAATAAACCAAGGGCCAGAATGTATTTTTAGTACCCTAAACTTGGCTGACTAGGTCTTCTAGTACCCTGAACTATCAAATGTGCATCATGGTATCCTGAACTTGACAAAATGGTAGATTTAATATCTTGACTCGCTAATTTAATAATTAGGGTACTATGATGATCTTTAATAATTCAAGGAAGTATAAGACGTAGTCAGCCAAGTTCAGGGTACTAAAATGTATTTTGGCCTAAATCATGCAACAATTGCAAAAACCGAACCTGATGAATGAGCATGAGAATAACAGCTGCATCACGAAAACGGGTTTTCGGCAAAAGTGAAAAAGCGTTTGCATGGTTCAAAAGTTGGTCACCAAAAGCCCAATACATAGCAGCAGCCGATGGTAGGGTTAATGTAAATACATATAAAGTAGCAAACAAATATATGTACTTAAATTTCCGAGGCTTCCACATCGCATGCATTACTTCACTACAAAAGAAGGGAAAAAAAACTCGAATCATTATCTGAAACTAAATAAAATAATAATAATTTAAATAATGGGCCGAATCACTAACACTGTGACCGCATGCCCACCAAAAGTGTAGAGTATGTTTGTAGCGCCGGTGAAGTACAAAACCAGTTTTTGTGGGCCCGAGTGAACCACGTTGTCAACTTGACCGTGAACCAGGGCTGCAATGGCTAAGTACCATGCAGTGTAGGTGGTCATAACGAGCCCGAGAAAAGACCAAATCCTATAATTGTGGAAAGACGGTATGAAAACGGTTGTAGCACAACACGCTCCAAATATGTAAGTCCATGTCCTTTTGTCCAAATGGTCATTTATGTAGTATATATTGCTGCATATATTGTATATCACAAATTATATAACATTCATTAATTTATAAATTATAAAGGTCAAAATGTATTTTAGTATACTGAATTTGACTGAATAGGTCATCTACTTTCCTGAACTATTAATTGTGCAACATGTTAATCTAATCTTGACAAAATGATTGTTTTAGTACCCGACTCACTAATTTGGTCTTGTTTTCTCACGTGATTTGCTTCTAATATCAATATACTAAGATGAACATATATTTTTTAATTCTTCAAAAGCTCCAACGAAAGTAAGTCAAGTAACAAAACGCGATCAAATTACTAAGTCAAGTACTAAATCGACCATTTTGTCAAATTCAGGGTACTATGTTGCACATTTAATAGTACAGGGGTGGTAGATGACCTAGTGAGACAAATTAAGGATGCTCAAATGTATTTTGGCCAATTATAAATACACAAATGAACTTGTAATAATTTATTAAAAAATAAGCTGACCTTGCACAAGCGATGAGTTGTATGACAGAACCAAAGAGAAGAAAGGTGCAGTTAAAGGCTAACCCCACAGCTTTCCAATGTGGGCCTAAAAGCCCATCAAGAACTTCAAACCACTGCATAAAAAATAATGTACATAAGTATGTATGTATCATAAGAAATGGGTCATGTAGGGTGTGATAGGAGCATGTATCACATGCATCGAATGATGTTTTTTAGTTAAATGCTTTTGTCTACCACAATAGTACAACTTGACAAGCACATGGTACACTCGGTCATAAACTGTTAGATTTGGCACTTTTATGTCTTTAACTACACTAAAGAACAAAGCTTTGGTACTCTGAAAATGCTTAAAAGTTAAAAACAAGTCATTTTACATCATTTTCTTCAGCTTTTCTTGATTTTAAACAAGACCCATGATCAGATATTTGTTATTTTAATTATGTAAATGTTAAATTGTTAAAAAGAATGGATTTTTAACCTGAATGACATGGTTCTTGAAGCTGACATTTTCTTTCTCCTTTCTGGCTCTATACTCAACATAAAGAACACTGATGAGATATGCTGTCCAACTTCCAAGCAGCCCATAAAACACCTGTAATATGATTCCTGAAAGCATACCCAATTGAGAGAAAGAGTATGGTAAAGTCAAAAGCACTTGTGCCACCTGATATCCAAAAACAAGAAACAAAAAAGATTCAGTTTTAATGAACAAAGAAGCCATAAGGTCAAGAGGGTATTTTGATAATTTACCTGGTTTGAAGCACAGCTAAACCAAGCATCATAAGCAGAACCACCATGCCAAAGAAAATTCTTGAAACCAGACATTGACTGATCTACCCCTGCTTCACTGTCACCCTGTTCTTGCTCACTTGAACCCTTCATTTCCCCAAGAACTATGGCTTCTTCAGCTTGATTATTATCATTATTATTCGTATCAACCATTTTTGCTCTGTTTTGTAACTTCAACAATAATCTTTCTTTCTTGAAGAGCTGTGAAACTGAAAACACAACACACAATTAAAATAACAGAAAAGGCTCCACCTTTGCCCTTATATCGGTTTGGTGGCAGGAACTATGTGAATTTAATGTAAATAATTTTTAAATAATGTAACGGAAATTACACATAGTTGTACGCTTAAACATGTACACACCCTAAAAAATGTTGAAAAAAAGTAGATATTTTTAGCATTTAAATGTTGTTAATTCACTTTATACTGTTCTGAAACGGTGCTGATGATTATTGCAGTTTCCCAAGATTGACAAACTCTAACTACAGTAAACACCCATTAAAATCCCTAAAAAAACCTTCATAAAAATAGAAAAAAACAAAGGAACATGGGAAAAAATCGAAACTTTTCATATGCATCACAAACCCATTTGTTACAGAATAATAATCTGATGGGTATTTAAAAATTTTGAATTTTTCAATAATTTAGCAGTTAAATAGACATACCAAAGAGAGAATGTTGATTCTTGAAATTCTCTTTTCTCTCTCTCTAGTTTCTCTCTCTAGAATTGTTTGAAGAATGAAGAAATAGTGAGGGAAAAGGAAGAACCATTGATGAGGTTTTAAAGAGAGAAAAAATGTGAGTGGCGTCTTGCAGGGGAAAAAGTGAGCCCGCGATTTATCTCACTGCTGATTTGCTCTATTTTTTTTGTGTTTATTTGTCTCTGTAAAATTTTCTGTTATAATAGCTGCTCACAGACAGAATCTTGTACAGTTGTTAATGTTAGTATAAATAATTATTATTTTTCTTTTTTTACTCCTTTTTTAGTACTCCCTCTGTCCCATAAAAAAATTCATATTTCTTTTGAGTACAATCTTTTAGGGGATAGTTAGGTTAGTGCCAACGCAAGCGTCGTGGTAACGTCAAAGGGCCGTCAGGGAGTGATACCTTTGGCACCACCTCGTCGTGGGAACGTCATCAAAAACGCGTCGTGGTGGAGACGTGTGATACTATGCGTCACTAGCTTGTTTGTGTGTGGAGGAGGGGTTAAATGTAATATTTTAAGGGTTAGTGATGGGTTATGGTTGGCACGACCGTGTCAGTAGCGTGTCGGTAAGGATGTGATGATATGGCGCTACTGACGGGTTTAGTGACGCGCCACTGTTAGGAGAGGCCTTAGTGGTGAGGTCTACTTTTGATTAAAATATAAGGTTAAATTGTAGAGAGAAAGTATTTTATTGATGAAATCATTGGTAATAATATTATTTTATTAATTGATCCCCTCAAATTTGAGATATGAGAACTTTTTTATGGGATAAAATTTTAAGGAGAAATGATAACTTTCTTTGTGAGACGGAAGGAGTAATGATTCAAACGTTACATAAATTTTTTTCCTGTTTGTCCAACAAAAATTAAAAGTTACAATTAGACCACTCCCAATGGTGATACTGTCAGTTGTTGTCAAATCAGCGTCACGTTAGTTCACCATCCAACCGACACTAAACTGACGTACCCATGCCAACAATACATCTTTCCATAAATTTTTTGAGACCCACTATTACAAAATACACACACACAAAGGTATATTTGAGCCCCACCTACCAACTCATGCATCCCTCCTTCCCCGTCTCCAAACCGGCGCCATCTAAACGGTGCTATCAATTGATCCAACCGTTGGCACGGAAGGATGCCGCCGGTTGTAAGAAATCAAAAGTGACGCTATTATTGGCAGGAGTCTTACAATGTCACCTTATTTTATCATTGTTTATTTTTACTCGTACTAAGCATTCTTTATTAATTAAAATTACGTAATTGTAGATTGTATAATTTATTAATCATTTTTGTTTAGGAGTGTAAATGAGCCGAGCCGAGCCCGAGTTCGACTAGGTTTGAGCTCGGCTCGTTTATGTTTTAGAGAGCTCGAGCTCGGCTCGTTTCGAGCTTTATATGTAAAGCTCGTGCTTGGCTCGTTTAGGTTTTCGCAAGCTCGGACTCGGCTCGATTAGGCTCATTTAAGCTCCTATATACATAAATTATATAATATTTTTTTATTTTAATTATTATATTTAGTATATTATGTAAGAATTTCATTTTTATATTATATTATATACATATATATGTATAATATACATATACACATAATTATAAAAGTATATAATATATAATTATATTTTTATGTAATTAATATGTATTTGCTCGTTTAGGCTCGCGTGTAACACCGCAAAATTTAGAAAGCTTTTTTTTTTAATGCCCGAAGGCGATTAGGTTATCCTCTAGGTTAGTTTAGTTATCTTAGTTTAGTTTAGTTTACAAACAAGGTCCCAATTAAACTCCAAAACATTAATATTTAAACGGTGTCACTTAACGACATGGCTCGATTTACAAAACATAACCAATTGAGCTTGGTCACTCATTCCGTCCAAAGCACCGATCAACCTGAAAAGATTCAACGAGAGAGGGATTAGCACAAAGCTAAGTAAATGAATATAATCTACAAATTCTGTAAAGCCCAACAAGCTAGCATAGTCATCCCTACGGTCTAAAGGCCACATAACTACGTATCACCGATCACTAAAACACGGAAGTTCTAGAACATCTCCGGTTGGGGAAAACACTGTTTGTTCGAGAAGATCGGGGTCCTGCCGGAGCCTTAAACCATGGTCGGCCAAACCACGGTAACCGATAGCGTTTCGTGCCCAACACCCGGGCAACTCCCTCCCCTTGACCATGCAACAAATACAGGTAAGGTCGGATACCCTTTAGTCGACACCCGATGCCCAGCGCAGTGACTTCTCAAACCTCGGTTACCAAACACACCGAGTCCTCGGCTAACCAACACACCGAGTTGTTGCTTGCAATCAAGCCAAGTCTCTTCACCTAGTGCCCATGGTCATGTATGGTATTCCCTAACACTAGGCATACCTAACAAGTAGACTAGGTACGAAGAACACCGCGAAAAACGTCACAACAGATTTCCCGATCGCTAACTCTAGTTCACGATCGCGAACTAGAGTTCGCGACGTGAACTCTGGTCGTGAACTCTTCGCGATGGCAAACCATTTTCTCTGGACCGACTTCACGATCGCGAACTAAGTTCGCGTCGTGAACTTCTCCTGTCTGGCGATTTCCTGCATTTTATCAAGTATGCATATACCGAACCAATTGTGACCGAACACAAGTTGGAGATTAAATCCACTCACCAAAACCTTCCACTTGCCGAACTCAGAGGTCTAATGTTTCTGAGTCACGATCCCGATTCCTGTACACCAAAGGAATACCGAATTAGTATATAATTCCACCAAATTATAAACAATGTTAAATATACATTTAACACCACACTTGCACTAACTAGATAGCCAACCACTTGAATCATCATATGAACATGTCATGATCATTTACACTTACACAACAAGTCAACTAGTCATTTTGCAAGTCTTACATCCAAACGGGTCAAACCGAATTATTAAAACAATAATGCACTCTACAACTACAATCATGTCAACAACTTACAAATCACCAAATTATGTAATTATCACGTTGTTGTCATTCATAAACCAAGTCAATCCATACTAAAATACATTTAGTCAAGCTTTCACTATATTTGCCCAAACGGGTCAAAACAACATTTTTAACTTCAACACTTTCAAGCACAACTATAATTGCTATAATCATACCATTTAACAATTAATAACTAACTAGTTATTTTAACAAGATCAAAACTCCATCCTAGATCATTATTAACCACCAATTTCACTAGTTCATGAAATCTCCCAATAACCATCCAAACACCACCCAAGCTCAATCATTTAGCACACATCCATCACAACTAACAAGCCATAATCAATTAAACAATTCATCAAGTTCATGACAACCAAAAAGCCAAGAATTTTACTTCTAAATTTCCTAATTCATCTTTTCACCCAATTAGCCAAACACTAGTTAGTTTACTTATCAAAATCCACCAATACTTGGTTTTAAACATACAAAACTTACCAAACATGTTTCCTTAACATAATGAACAATTCCAAGCATTCAAACCACAAGAAATCCAAGGTTTGTCAAAACCCACATAACCTACTTTTAACATAAACACTCTAACTTGTACATCTTGCTAAAATAGTTGTACCTTATGCTAAAATACTTGTACCCATACAACAAAACATGTCAAACCTTGTATAAACACTTAACATACCATTTAACACCATAAACACCAACCAAAACTCAAGAACACATAAACCCTAATTTATCAACTATCATGGAATCGAAAATAAACACATATAGGTTGAAGCTTACCTCAAGAGCTTTCCAAAAACGTGTTCGGATTAAAGATTGGCCAAGAAACGAGCTATGGATCTTCAAGATAACTCAAGAACACAAAAGGGTTTTTTAGAGAGATGTTAGAGAGAGAGAGGAGAGAGACGTATGGAGAGGGAGTGAGATGGAGAAAGATTGGTGAAAGAAAAGATGGGTTTTCCCCATCTCTAAGTGCTGCTCAAAACAAGGGATGGGGCCCACTAGACCCCATTTCCATTTTTAAGAAATACAATACAAAAGTCCCTTTCGTAGTTAATTTATTTAAAATAGTAAACGGCCTCCAATTTTAAAAAACGAAAGCACTTCTGGAGACGATATTAAAAGGAGAATCCAAAGATATAAAAATCACATTTTCATTTAAACATTTCAGAAAACAGATATTTTAATCCCTTGATTAAAATATCACAAAAGGACAAAAGGTCAAACAATTCATTTAACACTTAATCAATTTAATCCACACATGGTCAAATAGATATTTTCAAATATCAAAATATACCTAAACAACTAGGCCAGTTTTAGGATGTTACAACTCTACCCTCCTTAAAAAGGATTCCGTCCCCGGAATCCAACAACAATATTCAAATAGCAAGTATTAATCACAATACGTCTACCACTCTATTCCAATCAATGTCATACATACATGCTGAATCAAAACATCACATCTAATTTATCATACACTTCATACCGTACTTAGCAATTCCAACTTTTCCATATTATGTTCCCGCAAAACATCGACATTTCAATTAACAATCTCTTCATTTCTGTAGTCTACATTTACTCCAAATAATCTCATTACTCATATAACATTTACCATTCATAACAAGTTAGCATTCTTCATGCCATAATAGTTAATCAACTAGCATAAGTTACAACATAATTTCCATACACAAGGTCACACAATTATTTCAAGTCTCAAATACCTACCCGTTTTCTTCCTTATCCTATCAAAATTTACAATCTTGCACGGTTTAACTCGTTAAACTACCCATAATTTTAAGAATTTCCAATAAAAATTTCCGGTCTTAATCAACTAATTTCAAAAAATACACTTTCTTAACATAAAGTCACATCAATTTTGCATACTAGGCACGTACTGGTCAAAATCAAGCAATTCACCGTGACACCATCAAAGTCCTTAGTTAACAATACTTCTAACAATCATATATTATTCCATGCTTAATTGGCCCTATTACACGGGGGACATAATTTCATAAAGTCAAGTTGCACGTTTTGACAAAACTAGTCACAGTTTACACAATTCAAGTCTATCCCACATAACTCATTACAATCATGGCAATGTGAATAGCAACATTCTTTTATACCCAATTAGTCATACCTGTGACCTAACAGATCAGAACAAGTTTTATTATCCAAAAATTGTTTTATTACACCCATAACATGTTAAAGTATTTAACAAAACCAACTTATACAATTAACAACAGTTATCATCATAATCAAGGTCTAGCAACTAAATGCGTCCAATCAAGACTTGACACTAATTACCTTTAACGGGTCAACATTTAGAAATTTATCATGACGATTTCAAACATACGATTCACAGTTCATTAACATGTCAAACTCATGTGACGACTAATAATCATTTTCAATTACATGTCAACTTTTACTTAGACTCCAAGTCAACCAATCACCATTCAACTAGTTCTTAACTCTTACCTGTTAAACATCCAAGTAGCAAGATAATTTCAACAATTCAATTCACAATTAAGCATAAGCAACTTTTATCATTTCTATCATGATATTTGATCTAGAAATGTATCCCCTAAGACATAAAACCTCAAAATCTCAATTCAACAGCTTCTATTACAATCAATAAAACATCATCATCACTTTGAGTAATTTCAAAATTACCAATTCAAACTATGATTAATTTTATTAACATATATCATTTCAATATAATCATCTAACTTCCAAACTTGTCTCAACTAATTTCACAATCAATGCAAATCATTTAACAAACTCATTTATCTTCAATTATTATTATCACAAGTCATCTCAAAAGATCTACACATACAGTTCATTAGTCACTTTTCAGAATCCAAATTCAACATAGAAAACCAATCAGGTTTGCATCAAAACATTTCAGGTCATTCCAACATTTATCACTGACTATCTGCCACAATTACTGTCTATAACAAAAGCAAACATCAATTTGTTCACATTTCACAACATTTCTGATTCTCACTATACAAGTCACTACATGTGACCCAGCATGTCACAATAAAATTCCACTTTTTCACATAACAAACACTAGTCCTACTTGGACTATTCAATTCACGCATATAATTCCATCCATTTTAATTACAAGCATCACATTCCCACAGTTTACAATAGTTACTATTATACTCAATTTGATCCATGGTCACATATGTTGTGACCGAAACCGACATACAACCGATTCTCTTCGCTTCTCCTAGAGTGAAGGAACAACAAACAGTTACAATAAACTTATCACCAATTTGCACAAAATGGAAACAAGTAACTTTAACCACCGAGACACTATGTGTGTCCCGACAACCAGGAAAAGAACAATCTTTTATAACTTTTAATTCATAACTTTAATTAACTAGACTAATCCATACATCATAACACACTAATCTTAGTCCAAGTTCCAACAGTTAAAGACATGAAGGCATGCATCCCTTATATCTACACAACTCCCGACACATATGAGGTGTCCCAAATCAATAAGCAATCAATTATTATCATTCAAGCGACATAAGACACCACGGGTAAGTAGTTCAGTTCATCACAACATTTCACAAACCTTAGCTAAGCAATCTTCTCTATTAACAATTCTACATAAACACAAGTATTGAGTTTATTAAAGCATACCCGAGCTATCATTGTCGGTCCACGGTTGGTGAAGATTCCCCGACCGCCCCCGTCCTTGACCCACAACCCATTTTCTTTTCCCAAGATCAACTTCCATCTTGCCCAAATTGACCACCTCTAATGTACTTCATTTTCCCCACGTGCGTACGTATGCTCCTCGGGTAGCTCCTGCATCGTTACTTGATGTGCCAACATTTCCTAGGGCCAAGGGGGTCGGGTTCTCTTTACCTGTCATATCTATAACAATCACAACAACTCACGAAAGCTTAGTTTAAATCGTTAGTAACTACATACTAACTATAAACTAACTTCATTCACATTTGCTCTAATCCCACTCGTCCGGAATGCTTGACCAAACTTGAGCCACGATTTGGGAATGGAACACCAACCCCGTGTATCCATCGCCAAACCGAAGCTCTGATACCAAGTTGTAACACCGCAAAATTTAGAAAGCTTTTTTTTTTTAATGCCCGAAGGCGATTAGGTTATCCTCTAGGTTAGTTTAGTTATCTTAGTTTAGTTTAGTTTACAAACAAGGTCCCAATTAAACTCCAAAACATTAATATTTAAACGGTGTCACTTAACGACATGGCTCGATTTACAAAACATAACCAATTGAGCTTGGTCACTCATTCCGTCCAAAGCACCGATCAACCTGAAAAGATTCAACGAGAGAGGGATTAGCACAAAGCTAAGTGAATGAATATAATCTACAAATTCTGTAAAGCCCAACAAGCTAGCATAGTCATCCCTACGGTCTAAAGGCCACATAACTACGTATCACCGATCACTAAAACACGGAAGTTCTAGAACATCTCCGGTTGGGGAAAACACTGTTTGTTCGAGAAGATCGGGGTCCTGCCGGAGCCTTAAACCATGGTCGGCCAAACCACGGTAACCGATAGCGTTTCGTGCCCAACACCCGGGCAACTCCCTCCCCTTGACCATGCAACAAATACAGGTAAGGTCGGATACCCTTTAGTCGACACCCGATGCCCAGCGCAGTGACTTCTCAAACCTCGGTTACCAAACACACCGAGTCCTCGGCTAACCAACACACCGAGTTGTTGCTTGCAATCAAGCCAAGTCTCTTCACCTAGTGTCCATGGTCATGTATGGTATTCCCTAACACTAGGCATACCTAACAAGTAGACTAGGTACGAAGAACACCGCGAAAAACGTCACAACAGATTTCCCGATCGCTAACTCTAGTTCACGATCGCGAACTAGAGTTCGCGACGTGAACTCTGGTCGTGAACTCTTCGCGATGGCAAACCATTTTCTCTGGACCGACTTCATGATCGCGAACTAAGTTCGCGTCGTGAACTTCTCCTGTCTGGCGATTTCCTGCATTTTATCAAGTATGCATATACCGAACCAATTGTGACCGAACACAAGTTGGAGATTAAATCCACTCACCAAAACCTTCCACTTGCCGAACTCAGAGGTCTAATGTTTCTGAGTCACGATCCCGATTCCTGTACACCAAAGGAATACCGAATTAGTATATAATTCCACCAAATTATAAACAATGTTAAATATACATTTAACACCACACTTGCACTAACTAGATAGCCAACCACTTGAATCATCATATGAACATGTCATGATCATTTACACTTACACAACAAGTCAGCTAGTCATTTTGCAAGTCTTACATCCAAACGGGTCAAACCGAATTATTAAAACAATAATGCACTCTACAACTACAATCATGTCAACAACTTACAAATCACCAAATTATGTAATTATCACGTTGTTGTCATTCATAAACCAAGTCAATCCATACTAAAATACATTTAGTCAAGCTTTCACTATATTTGCCCAAACGGGTCAAAACAACATTTTTAACTTCAACACTTTCAAGCACAACTATAATTGCTATAATCATACCATTTAACAATTAATAACTAACTAGTTATTTTAACAAGATCAAAACTCCATCCTAGATCATTATTAACCACCAATTTCACTAGTTCATGAAATCTCCCAATAACCATCCAAACACCACCCAAGCTCAATCATTTAGCACACATCCATCACAACTAACAAGCCATAATCAATTAAACAATTCATCAAGTTCATGACAACCAAAAAGCCAAGAATTTTACTTCTAAATTTCCTAGTTCATCTTTTCACCCAATTAGCCAAACACTAGTTAGTTTACTTATCAAAATCCACCAATACTTGGTTTTAAACATACAAAACTTACCAAACATGTTTCCTTAACATAATGAACAATTCCAAGCATTCAAACCACAAGAAATCCAAGGTTTGTCAAAACCCACATAACCTACTTTTAACATAAACACTCTAACTTGTACATCTTGCTAAAATAGTTGTACCTTATGCTAAAATACTTGTACCCATACAACAAAACATGTCAAACCTTGTATAAACACTTAACATACCATTTAACACCATAAACACCAACCAAAACTCAAGAACACATAAACCCTAATTTATCAACTATCATGGAATCGAAAATAAACACATATAGGTTGAAGCTTACCTCAAGAGCTTTACAAAAACGTTTTCGGATTAAAGATTGGCCAAGAAACGAGCTAT
Source organism: Calendula officinalis (assembly GCA_963853835.1). Classification (NCBI taxonomy): domain Eukaryota; kingdom Viridiplantae; phylum Streptophyta; class Magnoliopsida; order Asterales; family Asteraceae; genus Calendula; species Calendula officinalis. The sequence continues at coordinate 61,181,759 of OY970824.1, read as the reverse complement.
GGATCTTCAAGATAACTCAAGAACACAAAAGGGTTTTTTAGAGAGATGTTAGAGAGAGAGAGAGGATAGAGACGTATGGAGAGGGAGTGAGATGGAGAAAGATTGGTGAAAGAAAAGATGGGTTTTCCCCATCTCTAAGTGCTGCTCAAAACAAGGGTTGGGGCCCACTAGACCCCATTTCCATTTTTAAGAAATACAATACAAAAGTCCCTTTCGTAGTTAATTTATTTAAAATAGTAAACGGCCTCCAATTTTAAAAAATGAAAGCACTTCTGGAGACGATATTAAAAGGAGAATCCAAAGATATAAAAATCACATTTTCATTTAAACATTTCAGAAAACAGATATTTTAATCCCTTGATTAAAATATCACAAAAGGACAAAAGGTCAAACAATTCATTTAACACTTAATCAATTTAATCCACACATGGTCAAATAGATATTTTCAAATATCAAAATATACCTAAACAACTAGGCCAGTTTTAGGATGTTACATCGCGAGCCAAACGAGCTTTTTGTCTGAAGCTCAGGTCCGGACTCATTTAATAAACGAGCTCTAAGTTAATCTCATGCTCAGCTTGTACTCATTTAACTAGAGTTTTTGTCGAATTTTTAACGAGCCGAGCTCCAGTAGCTCACGAGTAGCTCGGCTCACTTTCACCCCTATTTTTGTTAGAGTTTGGGAAAATCATGTGTAATGTATTAGGCGCACACATGATTTATGCTGGCAAGACTCATCTTTTTACTAATTTTCCAATTTTTTTTTTGTTGGAGTGTTTTGCTAAAATCTTTATAAAATAATAAAATATTTTAATTATTTGAAATCTTACCCATTAAATCTACTGGATGTGACTAATAAATTCTCTCTGCACATGCTAAGCATGTAATTAAATTTGTACAGAGAGTAGATATTCCTAATTCTAGACAGGGATTTAAATATGTAAGATGCTTTGTATTTATGACTGTCATTACATTCCTACATTAATACTTGTTTGGTCAAAAATAGTAATCCATAAGTTTAATGTTATTTGTTATACTTCCTCTCATTCAGAATAAGTGATACATTTTGGATTTCATGATTTTTTACGTAAAAGATTATAATGATGATTAAATTAGATTAATTGGATGGTTAGTAAAGAATGAATCTCACACCTTTTGAATAATGTGAGGTTAATGATGTTTAAAAGTAAAAAGTAAGGATAAATTAGTCATTTCACTTTGTTAAAGTAGATAGTTAGTGGTGTGGGCCCTACTTTTTTTTTTTGCCAAATAAGGTAATATTTCAAAGTGTATCACTTATTTTGAGTCACCCAAAAAGGAAAGTGTATCACTTATTTTGAATCGGAAGAAGTATAATCATTTTTCGTCTCTAATCTATTAAGTGTTTTTTTTCCTCAACGACAAAACAAAAAAAAGGTTAACTGTAACAAACATTTGCTATGTCTGTGGTAATTGCTTAGTTTTGGATTCAAATAATTGTTTTCTTTTTATTTAATTTTGTGTTTTTCTTGTTTACATTTTTCATCGTTAAAGTTTTGGCGAAAACAAACAGTGATAAAAGTTAGGTATTTATTTTCAAAGAAAAGAATGCGATATTATGCCTGACTAGCCTATAATCCGTGATAAATCACGGGTGGCTTGTGAAAATTTCATGATATTTGTTCGTAAAAAATTATATGCAATACGACAATAAAACAAACACAATATTCGTTTAAATGACAAAATGCAGTAACAATACAAATTTCATGATATTTTACACAGAGTTCCTAATATGCAGTAACAATAAAACGTAAAACATTCCTAATAAATGACAAAATTCGTTTACCATGGCAAAAATCTTTTACCATGAATGCTACCATATATATAAATATGTTATTAAAAACATTTCATTTTTGCTTAAATGTGTATAACGAAAGTCTTCCTCCTAATAAATTCATTCATAATAAAACGTAGAACATTCCTAATAAAACAATTTGAATTGCAGGCACATGGAGGCACATGGACGTGTGATTAGGTGGCAGACACTTGGCAGCCATGTCAGCATCGATTAATGACGTCATTATGACGTGGAAAGAGTTACGTGGCAAAATTCAAAAACACTTTCTTTTATTATATATAAAAATTTTTTTAACTATCATAAATCTACAATAATTTTGTTCAAAACTAGATTAATATATGACCTTAAGCTATTAATAATACCAAACATCAATACTAGGTTAAAAGTTTTTGAGTTTGATTTTAAGCATGATGAATTGATGATACATGTAATGTTGTTTGGTGAGTGTGAGAGGGGGGCTTCATCTCACTTACCACCAAAATTTTGCTTAACTTTTCCATAATTTCATACTCCCTCTCACCCTTTGTCTCTTTGACTATTGACTCCCACTACCACTGCTACATAAAATACTGACCCCTTGCATTTTTATTTTTATTTTTACTAAATTAACGTCATTAATTAGATTAAAATGTATGCCCCATTTTGAAAATATGAAAGCGATGGTCACATGCTCAAAACTAGGTTTTGTTTGGTTGATTATTGCAAATGTATGAACAGTTTCAATTCAAAGTAATGGTTAACTTTATATAGAATTTTTACCCAAGGATTGTAGCCTAGTGTTATCAAAGGAGGATTTAAGGTGTTGCCCATGACCTATTGGTTATGGGTTCAAGTCCCGTCATAGACAAAAAAGGTGGAAGGTTCGAGGGAAGGCATACTGCCCCTTGTGGATGTCACTGTCTAGGCTCAAACCACTAACTTACTAATTAGCCGTTAAAAAAAAAAAACTTTATATAGAATTTTTCTATATGTGTGCATATGGTACCAGATAGAATATATTTAATAAATACATATTTTCTTTATTTAATTTTAAATCATCTTAAATATGTAAATTTAGTTGTAATTAATGAATATTAATTGCACTTTTACCTTTTCAAATATTTTTTGTCTTTATAAATAATCTTTTGAAATGCATTATAATTTCCAATCATACTAGTTCACACACTCTTTGGCTCTTTGCCATGCCTTGGTTTGATAAAAGATTGGTATAAGTCACAACTAAGTCGAGTTTTTTTACAAAAGTGGTGTTTTGAAAAGTTATAATTACCAATTAGGTGTGATTTGAATCTTTTTTACGTAACAGGTGTCTTTTAGACTTTTATCCTTTTCACAGTCACTATAAACCCAATTTCACCATACCAGTTGCACGTACTCCTCATACTCTCATAGTACCTGTTCACCATACTCAAAAAATGGGTGTTTTTGATTTATAAAATATTTATTAAATGGGTGTTTTTATATCTCACAATCACCCAAGTTCCTGATTAATTACTCAATGCAATAAATTTATTTATTCTTTACTTGGATGACAATGAGTTCACCTAAAAAAACCCACCTTTTAACCCAGTTAGCCTGCGATGCTTAAACTAGTCGGAAAACCAATGGCGATATCCCGATGACCCGAACCTTGTTCAGGTTCAACTCAACGTCATTCGCCCGTAATGTGGGTTTACGTGGTGAATCGTTTTGTGTTTCATGTGGGTTAATTTGTTCGTTCTCCGTCTATAACCCCATGTGACCGGAAAACTATACCTCTGTCACCGGCGATAACCGCGGGTTTCGTTAGTGGGTTATCATTGTTGCATGTTTTAATCACTTTATTGATGTTAATCTTGAAAAATGGGGGGCTGAACAAGAAAGGGTACGTCGGTCGGCGGTAATGACCAGAGGCGCCTGCGGGCGGCGTGGGTGGTGGAGGTGGCGACTGTGGAAAGAATGGGAATGGAGGATGTTCATGGGAAGATGAAGGCGGAGGTGGTGGACTGGTGGGATGGGGAGACTGCTGTTTTGCGGCAGCGTAGATACGCCGGAGATGGATTACCGGTTGTAGGATCCGTTGGAAGTGACGGCAGAGACACTTGGAAGAGATACTATGGGGGGAGTACGTACAACTGGTATGGTAATTAAACTGGATTTACAGTGACAGTGAAAAGGGTAAAAGTATAAAAGACACCTTTTATGTAAATAAGATTCAAATCACACCTAATTGGTAATTATAAATTTTTAAAACTGGATTTACATGTCATGATGTTTTTGAATCCTTCTTTTTGTTAAATTGAAGTAGTTAGTAAACCAAGTTTCTTGAACTTTGTAATTAGTGGGAGACCTAATGATTAAATGATAAGAGAGGTTTAAATAGGGTTTAGGCATGAATAACCTCTTTATTTAAATGAAATTTTAACATAGAATCCACGATTACCACCTTTAAACTCGATCTTTAATTGGATTTACATGTCATGATGTTTTCTTTTTATTTAATTTTGTGTTTTTCTTGTTTACATTTTTCATCGTTAAAGTTTTGGCGAAAACAAACAGTGATAAAAGTTAGGTATTTATTTTCAAAGAAAAGAATGCGATATTATGCCTGACTAGCCTATAACCCGTGATAAATCACGGGTGGCTTGTGAAAATTTCATGATATTTGTTCGTAAAAAATTATATGCAATACGACAATAAAACAAACACAATATTCGTTTAAATGACAAAATGCAGTAACAATACAAATTTCATGATATTTTACACAGAGTTCCTAATATGCAGTAACAATAAAACGTAAAACATTCCTAATAAATGACAAAATTCGTTTACCATGGCAAAAATCTTTTACCATGAATGCTACCATATATATAAATATGTTATTAAAAACATTTCATTTTTGCTTAAATGTGTATAACGAAAGTCTTCCTCCTAATAAATTCATTCATAATAAAACGTAGAACATTCCTAATAAAACAATTTGAATTGCAGGCACATGGAGGCACATGGACGTGTGATTAGGTGGCAGACACTTGGCAGCCATGTCAGCATCGATTAATGACGTCATTATGACGTGGAAAGAGTTACGTGGCAAAATTCAAAAACACTTTCTTTTATTATATATAAAAAAATTTTTAACTATCATAAATCTACAATAATTTTGTTCAAAACTAGATTAATATATGACCTTAAGCTATTAATAATACCAAACATCAATACTAGGTTAAAAGTTTTTGAGTTTGATTTTAAGCATGATGAATTGATGATACATGTAATGTTGTTTGGTGAGTGTGAGAGGGGGGCTTCATCTCACTTACCACCAAAATTTTGCTTAACTTTTCCATAATTTCGTGTTTGATTTCTTCAAGAATAAATTTGATTTCTCATTCAAAATTCGAAATCACGTGTTTGATTTCTTCAAGAATAAATTTGATTCTAACACTCTACCGAGACCCGCTTTTGTTAATCCGTTATTCAAGACTCTTTCTAGAATTGATTCTTCCTTCCTAGATGGTGCCTTTTCACTTGATGAAATTAAAGAGGCGGTTTGGAATTGTAATGGAGATAAATCTCCCGGACCGGATGGATTCACGTTCAAATTCATTAAGAAAAATTGGGATTTTATTGGTAATGACATCTTTCTTTTTGTCAAATATTTTGAAAGAACGGGTTTAATTCCTATGGGATGTAACTCATCTTTTATTGCTCTCATTCCAAAATCGGCCGACCCTCTTACCTTGGGTGACTATAGGCCGATTAGTTTAATCGGGTGCCAATACAAAATCATTGCAAAAATTTTGGCAAATCGGCTCTCCAAAGTCATCCACTCCCTCATTAGTGAAGTTCAAACCGCTTACATCCCCAAGAGGCAAATTATTGATGGTCCACTTATTGTCAACGAAATCATCTCGTGGGGACGGAAAAAGAAGAAAAAATTAATGTTCTTCAAGGTTGATTTTGAGAAAGCGTTTGACTCGCTTGATTGGTCCTTTCTTGACTCAATCACGATTCAAATGGGTTTTAGTGATCGATGGAGAAAGTGGATCCGAGGTTGTCTCGACTCGGCTCATGCCTCAGTTCTTATCAACGGTTCTCCGACTAAAGAATTTAAAATTAAAAGAGGGCTTAGACAAGGCGACCCACTTTCACCTTTTCTTTTCATTATCGCCATGGAAGCACTTCACGTCTCTTTTGTAAGTGCTCAAAATCACAACATTTTTAATGGTATTAAGGTGGGGGGCAACAACACTTTTATTTCTCATCTTCAATTTGCCGATGATGCTTTAATAATGGGAAATTGGTCTTTGGAAAACGTTAAAAACCTTTCGAGAATTCTCAATTGTTTCTACCTTGCTTCGGGCCTCAAAGTAAATTTCTCTAAAAGCAAGCTCTTTGGAATAGGAATCCCCAACTCGACAATTACTAGCTTTGCAAACATTCTTGGGTGTCAATCTTCTCATTTTCCAACTACCTATCTTGGGCTTCCAATTGGGTCTAATATAAATAAAATTGCTAATTGGAACCCGATAGTCAATTCATTTAAAAATAAATTGTCTAATTGGAAAGCTACTTCTCTCTCGTTTGGCGGGCGCCTCACTCTAATAAAATCGGTGTTAGGTAGTCTTGGTTCCTATTATTTTTCTCTTTACAAAGCCCCAATTTCAGTCTTGAAAACCCTAGAAGGATTGAGGAGAAAGTTCTTTTGGGGCGGCAATGTGGAGGAAAGAAAAATTTCATGGGTTTCTTGGGAGAAGGTTCTTGCTCCTAAAAAATACGGCGGGATCGGAATTGGTAGCCTACGCCACGCAAACCAATCTCTCCTCTTCAAATGGTGGTGGCGCTTCCGCACCGAACCAAATGCCCTCTGGTGCAAAGTAATTAAATCTATCCATGGGACTCGGGGTGAGAAAATTCCATCCCTTGGGGCCGGTCCTTGGAACCAAATTATGGATCTTGATAAAGATTTGGTGGATAATGGGTTTAATACTTCAAACATTTTCAAAAAGAGAATCGGGAATGGAGAAGATACTAAATTTTGGCATGATATTTGGATCGGGGGGTCGTGCCTAAAAGACGAATTTAATTGTCTTTATGAGCTTGATACAAACAGTGATTGCACGGTAAAAGAAAGATTTAGTGGAGGCCCTCTTCCTACTGTCACACGCAATGATTCACGTGTTCACTCTTTGGCTAACGCTAGTCATGCCCATCAATGGCGCAGAAATGATGCTCGGGCCCATCAGTGGCCCAGACACGGTGCTCAGGTCCAACAGCCCTCTCCCGTGGGCCTTCCTACTCGACCAATTGTTTCTTGGGCGTGGCAGCGAGAGCCCATCTCGGTAAGCGAAATCGAATCGCTTAACTTCTTGGAAAATTTGCTTGGTCAAATGCCTCCATTCTCGACTAACTCTGACTCTTGGATATGTACAATCGGTCCGACCTCTGAATTTTCCGTTAATGGGTTGAGGAATAAACTGATGCATGATAACAACAGTACTCGTTTGGATGATGGACCCAGATGGAATAAAATGGTTCCCGCTAAAGTTAACATTCTTGCATGGCGGATCGGAAAGAAGAGACTTCCAACAAAGCTCAACCTCGACAAAAGAGGAATTGACTTAGGGTCGATTAGATGCACCACTTGTGATGACGAGCTTGAAGACGAATAACATATATTTACCCGTTGCAAGGTTGCTACAGAGTTATGGACTTCCATTCTCTCTTGGTGGAATTTCCATACCCCGGTCCCTAATTCTCTTACGGCGGCCTTAAATTTACCGGAGTCGATCGGATTATCAAGACAAGATAAGATTCATTTTAGGGTGGTAATCCTCTCCATCCTTTGGACGTTATGGCGTTATAGGAACGAAATGGTCTTTCAATTAAAAAAACCAAACAAGGACACTCTAGGCGATAATGTTAAGTTTTTTTCTTTTCTTTGGAACTCTAATAGAGGAAAAAAGGTCCCCAAAAATTGGATAGAATAGTGTTGTAATCCTCGAGTCGTGTAACTCTATTGTACTTTTTTTTTCTTTTCTTTCTAGCATATGTATATATTTGCTGCTGTTCAAAAAAAACTTTTCCATAATTTCATACTCCCTCTCACCCTTTGTCTCTTTGACTATTGACTCCCACTACCACTGCTACATAAAATACTGACCCCTTGCATTTTTTTTTTTATTTTTACTAAATTAACGTCATTAATTAGATTAAAATGTATGCCCCATTTTGAAAATATGAAAGCGATGGTCACATGCTCAAAACTAGGTTTTGTTTGGTTGATTATTGCAAATGTATGAACAGTTTCAATTCAAAGTAATGGTTAACTTTATATAGAATTTTTACCCAAGGATTGTAGCCTAGTGTTATCAAAGGAGGATTTAAGGTGTTGCCCATAACCTATTGGTTATGGGTTCAAGTCCCGTCATAGACAAAAAAGGTGGAAGGTTCGAGGGAAGGCATACTGCCCCTTGTGGATGTCACTGTCTAGGCTCAAACCACTAACTTACTAATTAGCCGTTAAAAAAAAAAACTTTATATAGAATTTTTCTATATGTGTGCATATGGTACCAGATAGAATATATTTAATAAATACATATTTTCTTTATTTAATTTTAAATCATCTTAAATATGTAAATTTAGTTGTAATTAATGAATATTAATTGCACTTTTACCTTTTCAAATATTTTTTGTCTTTATAAATAATCTTTTGAAATGCATTATAATTTCCAATCATACTAGTTCACACACTCTTTGGCTCTTTGCCATGCCTTGGTTTGATAAAAGATTGGTATAAGTCACAACTAAGTCGAGTTTTTTTACAAAAGTGGTGTTTTGAAAAGTTATAATTACCAATTAGGTGTGATTTGAATCTTTTTTACGTAACAGGTGTCTTTTAGACTTTTATCCTTTTCACAGTCACTATAAACCCAATTTCACCATACCAGTTGCACGTACTCCTCATACTCTCATAGTACCTGTTCACCATACTCAAAAAATGGGTGTTTTTGATTTATAAAATATTTATTAAATGGGTGTTTTTATATCTCACAATCACCCAAGTTCCTGATTAATTACTCAATGCAATAAATTTATTTATTCTTTACTTGGATGACAATGAGTTCACCTAAAAAAACCCACCTTTTAACCCAGTTAGCCTGCGATGCTTAAACTAGTCGGAAAACCAATGGCGATATCCCGATGACCCGAACCTTGTTCAGGTTCAACTCAACGTCATTCGCCCGTAATGTGGGTTTACGTGGTGAATCGTTTTGTGTTTCATGTGGGTTAATTTGTTCGTTCTCCGTCTATAACCCCATGTGACCGGAAAACTATACCTCTGTCACCGGCGATAACCGCGGGTTTCGTTAGTGGGTTATCATTGTTGCATGTTTTAATCACTTTATTGATGTTAATCTTGAAAAATGGGGGGCTGAACAAGAAAGGGTACGTCGGTCGGCGGTAATGACCAGAGGCGCCTGCGGGCGGCGTGGGTGGTGGAGGTGGCGACTGTGGAAAGAATGGGAATGGAGGATGTTCATGGGAAGATGAAGGCGGAGGTGGTGGACTGGTGGGATGGGGAGACTGCTGTTTTGCGGCAGCGTAGATACGCCGGAGATGGATTACCGGTTGTAGGATCCGTTGGAAGTGACGGCAGAGACACTTGGAAGAGATACTATGGGGGGAGTACGTACAACTGGTATGGTAATTAAACTGGATTTACAGTGACAGTGAAAAGGGTAAAAGTATAAAAGACACCTTTTATGTAAATAAGATTCAAATCACACCTAATTGGTAATTATAAATTTTTAAAACTGGATTTACATGTCATGATGTTTTTGAATCCTTCTTTTTGTTAAATTGAAGTAGTTAGTAAACCAAGTTTCTTGAACTTTGTAATTAGTGGGAGACCTAATGATTAAATGATAAGAGAGGTTTAAATAGGGTTTAGGCATGAATAACCTCTTTATTTAAATGAAATTTTAACATAGAATCCACGATTACCACCTTTAAACTCGATCTTTAATTGTATTTAATTTATGCATGCTCTTGGTTTAATGTTTTGTGGCCCTTGGTTGAGACAACTTTCTCATCTAGATTATATTATTTTTCATAAAATATACGTCCCATCCACCCACGGAAATTATATTAAAGAAACTATAGTATAAAAGGTTTTTAACGGAAACCACGAACGACCCACACCAGACGTCCTCATACCTATTACATAAGAGGAAGCTAACTGAGCGGATATCACGTCTCTCTTTTTTTTTACCTTTGTATTTTCACAATCAGAGTACACTAACTTAAAGGTTGTTTTTTGCTTTTTACTACGAAAGATTGTTTATATATCCTAATGTTTAACCAAAAGTTACTTTATGATTTTATGGTATGTTAGTTCCAAAATTTGACCTTAAACATGAAAGAAAATGGACCATACCAAACACTAATGAGTATTGAAGGATGATGAAATCCAATTGTGGGATGAGTGGAATTTGTTTCCCACACTTAACAATGATAATAGGGTCCATGAAATGATGATTAGAAGGAATAAAGAATATTGGATTAATAAATTTTGTTAAAAATGGAGAAAATAATGGATTTGTTTCGCCTTTTCCCCCAAATCTATCGGAACAATCTTATCTTGTGATCATGTTTTCATTACAGACCATATAAAACTCACCTTTGGATTTTTTATAAACAAGGAAACCTAAGATTAAAAATAATCTCGGAAATTACTATTCTTGCTAAAAAGTTGTGATATATTTTGAGGGATTGAAACACTTTAGTTCTAATTAACAAATATTTGGATAGCAAGGCACAAAACAAAGATGAATTGGAAAAACTGAAATCGATTCTGGTTGTGGAATAAATTACTAAATTAGATACCAATTATCTCAAGTCGGGTGGTTATTTCATAACTATTTATTAACGATCATGACCGACGAATTAATTCACATACTTCCTCCAATTCAAAATAAGTGATACACTTGGGGTTTTACGTTTTTTGAGGCAAAAGATTATAATGATGGTTAAATTAGATCAATTGGATGGTTAGTGGGTAATGGGTCCCACACATTTTGAATAAAGTAAGGTTAATGATGTTTAAAAGTAAAAAATAAGGGTAAAAGAGTCATTTCATTTTGTTAAAGTAGATAGTTAGTGGGTGTTGGTCCCATTTTTTTGCCAAATAAGGAAACTTTTCAAAGTGTATCACTTATTTTGAATCACCCCAAAAAGGAAAGTGTATCACTTATTTTGAATCGGAGGAAGTATTACTTTTAGACCACTCCCAGCCGTTACATAAACTAATACCGTCAGTTGCTGCAAATCAGTGTCACGTCAACTCACCCTCCAACCGACATGAAACTGACGTACCCATGCCAACAATACCTCTTCCCTTTAATTTTTTGGGACCCACCATTACAAAAAACACACACACAAAATACCTCTTTGGGCCTACCCACCAACTCATGAACACAACTCCCTCTCGTCTTTATAGTGGCGGAAGACAAGTGGCGGAGGAAGTAACTTGATGGTGCCAATGGTTTTGGGCCTCGCCAGTTGAAATGGCAGAATACTCATCCTCCCGTTGGGAGTTCTCTTAGACAGGTGCCAACGGTACCGCCGGTTGGCACCGCCGGTTTTCCGCCGGTTGTGCCACCGTTGGCACGGTCCGCCGGTTTGAGCTGCGCGAGTTTGGAGACGAGACGAGAGACGGAAAAATGGTGAAGATGGTGGGTCCAGCTGAAAGAGAAAGAGAGAGAGACTGTTATTTTATTTTATTTTTATTTCTTATTATTTTTTTTTAAAGTTTTTAAAAGGGTAAAAAATCTAAAAAATTCCAAAAAAATCATAAAAAATCTAAAAAATTCAAAAAAAAATTTAAAAATAAACTTTTTATGTAATGTTTTTTTTATAATTAATGTAATTTATTTTTATTAGTTATATGTTGTAATTAGTTGTATATTTTAATTAGAAAAAGAAAAGTAAATGGTGGGGCCCAAATTTGGTGAAGTGACGGAGTGCTGTGCTGTTGGCATGACTACGTCAGTTTAATGTTAGTTAGTTTGTCTGCTGATGTGGCGCTGAGTTGACAGCAACTGATGGCGTCAGTTGCTGCCACAATTGGGAGTGGTCTTACTAATTTTGAAGAGGGTATTTGTCACTATAAGAGTTTTTTCAGGATGATTAAACCTATGTACGTCACATACATTATACAATCTTTGTTTATTGGATGAAAGCATCTTATTCTCGTAACATGCTTTTCGTAGAGTTCTAATTACTCTTAGAGTTAATTACACAAATGGTCCTTTAACTTTATACAAAATTTCACTAATGGTCATTTAGTTTCAAAAATTACACCGATGGTCCTTATTTTTGAAATTTATTTCACCGATAGTCCTTTAGGCTTAACGGTGTTAAAATTTTCTGTTAAGTCTCCCATGTAAGATGCACATGGGTGTGTGCAAGCGGTGTGGTACTTTTTGCCTTAAAAGTTGTAAATAAGTTTGTTTTTTAAAATTTTTTGCAAAAAGTGAAATGGGAAAAGACTAGAATGCCCTCGTGTGCATCTCACATGGGAGACTTAACATAAAAATTTAACACCGTTAAGCCTAAAGGACTATCGGTGAAATAAGTTTCAAAAATAAGGACTATCGGTGAAATAAGTTTAAAAAATAATGACTATCGGTGTAATTTTTGAAACTAAAGGACCATTGGTGAAATTTGATATAAAGTTAGAGGACCATTCGTGTAATTAACTCTTACTCTTATATACAATACTCATTCATAAAAGTAGGGGTGTTCACTATTCGGATATAACCGGATTGTCCAATTGGACATTTTGGATCGGACTATTTGGATTGGTTATTTGGTTTTTTGGATCGGTTTGGACTTGAACCAAATTAATAGTTTGGATTTTGGATTGGATTTGGTTTCCGTTGTGAAAACCGGATTGTCCAAAAAAACCAAATAGTAATATATAGTAAATTGATTTATATACTAACACTTGTTGGTTTCCATTGTAAGCAATTATGGTACTCCTTTTTTTTACATTTCTTATAGTAAATTGATTTATATACTAACACTTGTTCCATTTTATATTGTATTTATTGACGATGTACCAATCTTTTTGTAGGTTTTGATTAAGTTGATGTCAAGATTTTTGCATATATGATTGTAAATGTCACAAGTTATGAATTAGACTTGTTTTTATGTACTAAGTAGTTTATCATTTTGGAATTTTACATATCGAACTTAATATTATTTATGTTATATACTTTTGTGTATTTTGAAAATTTTAAGGAAAAACCAAACGGATAAAACCAAACCAACCAAATTGCTATTTGGTTCGGATCGGTTTGGTTTTCGAATTAGTTTGGACGGTTCGGTTTGAACTTTTAAAAACCGCACTTTATTTGGTTTCACCTATTTGGTTCGGATAAAATCAAACCGTCCAAACGAACACCCCTACATAAAAGTGCGATATGAACAGTATCATGGAGAGTTTGCTATCCTGCGCCTTTTTTTAGTAAAATATATACGCGCGTATCGGAAGATCTAACAATAGAAGGTTATAGATGGGTTGGCAAAAGTTTGCCACTTTTTCAATAGCAACTCAGGTTTTTTCATTCTTGGCTTCTATTACCTTTTTCTTTTTCCTATGGCTTGGCAAAAGCACATCACCACAAATCAAATTGTCCATTTTCGATCCCTACATTTTTTATACGGAGTACTTTCTTTTTCATTTGAAAAATTCAATATTTACGCTTCCCTCCCTAGACTTTATATGATTTCTTATCATAAATCTTAAACTTTTGTTATTTATACTATTACCAGTACACATTTTTTTTGTTTTCATTTTTACACAAAATACTTTCAAATAAAAAATTTGATTAAAAGATATCAACCATAAAATGGTTAGTAATTTTTTATATAATAAACTATTTTAATAAATGTTAACTGACTAAAGTTTCTGGTTTATTAGATCGTCATTTAAAATTAAAGATAAATTATATGATATGTTATTTAAAATGTTTTTGTGAATGAAAAGAATTATTTACATTGATGTTGTTTAATTTTTATAAGCTCTAAAGTTCAATTTATGAATAAAAAATTAGGATTTTTTAAACCCGCAGCGAAGCGCGGCACGTAATTTACTCGTTTTCAACAATAGCAAGGTATAAATATTAATTCAAATTACTGTAGAATATCACAAAAATTGACATGAAACCCTACAAAAGATCATATACTTTTCCCTAATTACTCCATTTCACAATTTACCAATAAATATAAATATAACTAATAATTAAACTAAAATAAAACATGATATAAAAGGACAAAACAAATCAAGGTACCCAAGATTGGGAAAAACAAAGCTTAAATGTTTATGTTTTGTTTTAGGAAATTCAAGCTTTTTAATATTGTTTAAAATCTTCTTACTGTCAATTTTTAAAGGCTCTCAGGTAGCCGAGTTTTTCTCGTAATGTAGCGATCTAATTGTCGTCATTACCATATATTTTCGAACCTTCCTCTAGTTATCCAATTTATATTACCTACAGAAAAGATCGAATTCGTGACCTATAATATATCATGCCAGGCATCATTCACATTGAAGATGTTTGTAGCTAGAATATACCGATCAAAGCCACTGAAGCCTATCCTGTACGACGAAAAGTCGTTGCTATATTTACTTCTAAGATGTAGCTTTTCATTATAGCCTATGAAAAAAAAATCATAAATGAAAGAGAATATAATCCAACTACATATACGATATTGTAATTTTTTAATATTGTATGGAAGTTAAATATATATAATATTATTTTGATTTATATTAATTTAATCTAAGGTGTTCAAAAGATAAAACTGAATTGGATACAAATTCAATCAATTTGTATGATCATTGAAATTTTGCTTATGATATAATCATCACCTATATATGGAGCTACATTCGATTCTGATATGACAACTCATCACAACGCTTGATTCTGATTGGAGAACAATGCCACGTGTAATTCCTTCATTGGTCCACGATTTTCAACTCTTTCCGAAATCATATTATCATGCAATTACGTTTTTACCCACATTCTACGCTGAAGATTTGAACCTAATTAATGAAACAGCCTGTCAAATCTATTCTTTTAAATAGAAATCTTATTTCCTTTAATAACAATAAAAGACCCCAAAAAATAGGTAACTGGATGCTATGATAATTAGGAAGTTTATTTAAATATTTATGCAGTTAATATTTTCAAATTAAAACACAACTAATAATCCGCTTTAGTCTACAGCTTGGCATAATCTATTCCATAATTATCGTGATTTCCACCCGCATATACCATTTTTTGAAAAATTAGCGAAAAAAATCCACCCCTATATAGGTGCATAAACTATTGTTGAAATACTTCCAAGTAAACAATAGTGCAGCATCTCCCTGCATCAAAGAAAGGTACATATTCATTCCTTTGAATTTTCATACGCATAATACCGGAATAGTTGTGGTTTGTGTCAACTGCAGTCAACAACGTCATTTTTTTATCGAATTCTTTGCATGTGGTTCATCATAATTAAATCTGCAGTATGAAAATTCACTTTCAGTTAATAATATACAGCTAATTATTTTAAAAAAAATTGAACTAATCTCAGACCTGATCTTAATATAAACAGCTTGACATTGCAGGAAACGTAAATTACAGCAGCAATCACAAAGCTTCAATTACCAGGTATTTTAATAACCCTACATTAAAATTTCAAATTTTTTTTAATCAAAATTACTATTTTTTAATCAACTTTTGCTTTTTGTTGTTTTTTATTAAATTGCATTATTAAAGAAAAAGTATTAAAAAACAAAAAAAATACATTTTAATTAATTAAAATTAAACTGATTTAATATTGCATATAGTTAAAAATAGTTGACTTTTAAAGTCAAACTGTCTAAACATTGTGTGTGATTTTATTAATTAAACTGTTTTTTTTAAATACGTGACCAATAAAATTAGGGTTTACTTACTCATTCTATAAAATAAGCAGCTTTTTTTTTAAATTAATGACTTTTAAAATCAAACTATTTTTACTGCGTGTAGTTAAAACTGTTTGACTATATGTAGTTATAATGGTTGACCAGTTTCTTGCTTTGATTGGTCACATATTTAAAAAAAAAATATATTATATTTTAATTAAATTATTGAAAAGCTTGGACAGTTTGACTTTTAAAGTCTTTAATAAGCCTAAATTGAAACTTCATTAACATATTATATTTTAAAGCATTTATTTTGATGTAAATAAACAGTATTAAAAAACCAAAAAAATAAAATAAAATAAATACAGTTTAATTAACTAAGATTAAACTGATTTAATACTGCATATAGTTAAAACTGGTTGACTTTTACGGTCAAACTGTCCAAGCTTTTGAATATTTTTTTAATTAAACTGTTTTTTTTTCAAATACCAGGTATTTGTTTAAAGAAATTTAATCAAAATTACTGTTTTTTAATCAAACTTTGCTTTTTGCTGCTTTTTATTAAATTGCATTATTAAAGAAACAGTATTAAAAAAAATAATTAATAATACAGTTTAATTAATTAAAATTAAACTGATTTAATACTGCATATAGTTAAAACTGAATTGAGAGATTACAGAAATGTAAACTAGATACCTAGAGAGAGAATTATCTAGGGCTAAACTAATCCTAATTTTACTATAAACCAAAACCTCCTCTTATTTGCTCAAAGAGCTTATTTATACTAACCCTAACCGACTTCCCTTGTCAAATACCCATACTACCCTTCTCCCATTCTTAACCAAAACCTCCTCTTATTTGCTCAAAGAGCTTATTTATATTAACCCTAACCGATTTCCCTTGTCAAATACTCATACTACCCTTCTCCCCTTCTTTCTTCTACCATATGTAAATCATACATCTGTAAATCATATCCGATAAGAGGAAAGTGTATCAAAAACCATAAGCTGTTTGCATACTCAAAACAACTTATTGTGTTTAGAGACACAGTAAGCTAATAAGCTAACCTTATTGGGCTAAATAAGCTACTTTTAAGAAGCCTCATGAGATGGTTTGCTAAAAGAGCTTATTTACTCATAAATTGGAAAGCTATAAGCACAAACTGTTTTAAATAAGTTTAACCCAAACACCCCTAAAACAACTTAGGTAAGCACAAGAGCTTAAGTTGCTTGGCTTCATCCGAATACTAAAAAAATTCTTATAAAAAACGGAACAAGCTATTTAATAAGCTTACCCAAAAACCAAAGTGTAGGTTGCGGAGCCAGAAAAGTATAATTCTAGCTCTTGAGGGCACGTATAAGCTTGATTTCTCAATCCAGCAATTGGTATTTAAATATGATCAATTGAGTTTTTCACGATATTTCACTTTATTTTATTTTATTTTTCAATTGACTCTATTGCTTTCATGTTTTCAAATTGCATTCGTAATTGATCAGCTCAGATCTATCAATTTATCGAACCTTTGTTCCGAATCCATCATTTATATAACAAACGATGACTAAACGCAGAACATACATAATCTGGAAGTTTGAATTTGTACATGTTTTAATTCACAAATTACAATACACGATAGAGTGATACACAATTCACAATTCAGTGAATCACATCTTATAGTTTGTTAATTTAGTAATTTACATATCTACATACCAAAAAGCAGAAGTTGAATGATAAAAAAGAAAAAAGAATTAAAGTAAACAAATTGGGTTAAGTCTGGAAGTTTGAATTCGAACGTACCTTTGAAGTTTAAATTCGAAATTTCGAATTAAAGGTGAGATAGAGTGCGTCTGTGATCCGTCTGTAGCTTGTGTGTGATGGAGTGCGTCGATGGTGCTCTTGAACAAAGTCGATTCAGAAAGTGGAAATGGTGCGTATTGGAGATGAAGTCGATTTAGGGCTACTAAGCAACAGGTGAAGTCGATTCAGAAAGTGGACTGGACATGATGAAGTCGATTGATATTTCTTGGGCCAGAGGCCCACTCATTGCAGATCAAAACAAGAAATGAAAGTTGATGGTTTTGGGGGCTAAAGGCCCAATTATACATCAGATGAAATAGCGGTGAAAACCGGAGAAATACCACATGTTTGGAGTATTATCATTTAGTTGTTATAAGTCATGAATTTCAAAGGCTACACAAGAAAACATTATTAACATTTTGTAAAACCATACCATTTTCATCTTTGGCAATTTATATTTATTATGTTTAGAATATCATATTCATATTGATATGTCATTTCATTTATTTAGAACTATTAAAAATGAAATATGCTATAATAAACTTGCAAAAATTGCTAAGGTAGTATTCTTACTTATTAATTTTAATCGTATCTTTTTTACATGATTTAATTGTCTTATAACTCTTTATTAACTAACACATACAAGGTCATCCTATATATGAAACTAGCTTCATAGCCCGCTCGCGGGTATGCTTCAAGAGAGATATTAAATAAAACTAACAAAAATATTAATACTTTTTAAATAACATAACAATCCATATTTGTAATGATAAGTTTGTACGAATTTTGATACATGAATAAATATCACAGAAAATTCAGTCAATGTAAAAACCAGTCAAAACTCGTCCAACTCAGAAACTCGTCATGGATCATTAATTGTGTTGAAATTTGATTTTTGTTGAAACTCGGTCATGGATCATTAATTTTGTAAAAAAACTGTCAAAACTCCACCATGCAAAAATAATTATAGATATCATACTAATTTGCCTTGGTCATACTCATACTAACTAAAACTCAATAGCATTGCTATTAACATTTATAGATATCACGAGTTAAGAACAAGAACGGATTGAAGGTCATTTGTTGTGACAGAGATGTCAATTACACTAATTCAACAGCAAATGTCTTTTACAAAAAGTCTTATTTCGTCTATAAATTTTATGTAACATCTGTTCATGTATCAAATTTTGTACAAACTCATTATTACAGCTATCGATTCTTATGTCATTTTTAAAATTGTTAATATTTGTTGATATTTTCTATAATATAAATTTTGAAACATGCCCGCCCAATCGGGCGGGCTATGAAGCTAGTAATTATATATATGAGGACCGAGACTGATAATATATGAAACTCTGGTCATGATATGAGAATATACGAGTACATAACACTATCTTCACTAACACTTGTATGTTGCGATTTACACATACAAAAATCAACGGACTTAACTCAAAATGCGAATAATGGGATTTGACAATTGACATGGTAGCACTTAAAATAGATGTATGTACTTGATATCTCTTTCAAACTTTTTTATATTCTTCTTAAAGAAATTATACCTAGCAATAATTAGAGATGCAATTCAAATAAATCCAGAATCTTAATGTTATTCTACATTACTTTTAACAACATAAAGTTAACCCAACTCAATAAACGTCATGTAAATAAATATGTACGTCTTATTCGTTCATTTTTACAATCCACAAAAAAGAAAACAAATTTGTCGCAATCGAGTCAATAGGAACTAACTTCCTTCCTTGTGCAAATCACCACCCATTTCCAAAGGTTAGATTCACAACCCTCATTTGAAGGTGGGGGCCATTGTCATGCTTGAATCTAATGGTCACTACTCCCACCAACCAGTGGCTTGACTAAGAGCATCTCCAATCATACTCTATCCATCTCTCTATCTCTATATTTGAAGTTTTATCTTCTCCAGCTCACCTCTATCCCTCACTCTAAATATAGAGTGAGAGAAAAACTCCCTCTATATTTGAAGTGAGAGAGTGTCCACTCTATCCATGTCTTTATCCATAGACACCACATATCCTTACTATAATTTTCTTTTGTAATGTAAAAATTAGTTAAAAATATGATTTCTA
The DNA here is from genome assembly GCA_963853835.1 of Calendula officinalis. NCBI lineage: Eukaryota > Viridiplantae > Streptophyta > Magnoliopsida > Asterales > Asteraceae > Calendula > Calendula officinalis. Next base: position 61,162,093 of record OY970824.1, on the reverse strand, counting down.
TGGGTCCCACTAGTTTTAGAAGGATGGATAGAGTTTATCATTGGAGTTGAGGTTATGTTTAGAGTGAATGAACTCACAAATTATAGAGATACAGTGAGTTTTATAGAGTTTATGGTTGGAGATGCTCTAAAGGATTGAATCTTATAATCTTGGAGACAATATGCCAACCGTGTGCACCATACCATGGGTGGAAGACAATGGTGATATAGGTGCTGTTTGTTTTTTCTGAGCAAGAAGATCTGCTGTCTGCGGACCACATCTGCCAACTGCTGCAGCTTCTGAGGTGACCAAAGGTCTGCAGTCTGCAAGAAAACTGTTATTTGTTTTTTAACATCTGCAGACAGCTGAAAAAACCAAAATTAATTCATACAACAACATTTATACAACATTGAAATTATTCATACAACAATAATTTTAATATCGTCTTACAACATTGAAATAAATCATACAACAACATTTTCATTTAAAAAAGTTCATTCAATATTTTGCATCAACTGCTCGGTAATTGCATCCCGTAAATGTGTCATATACTCACGGTCCACGGCGGTACCATGTGCTGGGATCTCGTCTTCATTATCATTAACTGGCACACAGTTATTTCGAACCGAGACATTGGGTTCATCATATCGTGCAAAGTACTCATCGCTCAGTCCCTCTTTCCGTATAAAATTATGAAGCGCAAAACATGAAATGGCAATGTTTCTTTGTGTAACCAACGGAAATGGTGGCATCCTCCTTAATATAGGGAATCGTGCTTTCAGGACACCAAAAGAACGCTCAATGACATTCCGAAGTTTTGCATGTGCATGGTTAAATTTTTCTTTATTTGTTAACGCACGTCTTTGCCGAAAGTCTCCAAGCCAATACCTCACATTACGATACGGGGCCATAAATCCTCGAATATGTGCATACGCTGCATCACAAAGATAATATTTATCGGGTGGTGGAACCGGGAATGCTGCATGTGGATTTGTAAGTGCTTCTGATAATATTCTAGAATCATGTGCTATCCCTTCCCAACCGGCCACAACAAACGTAAAAATCATGTTGAAGTCACAAATTTCCAATACATTTTGGTAACAATCCCCTTTTCCCCTACCTCTTACAAATCTTGTTCCTTTGCAGGGACAACGACATGTATCAAAGTGCCATCAAGTGCACCAACCGCTCCTTTGAACACCCTTCGTAACCTCTTATTATGCCCTGGAATGTTTGGATTCGGATTAAAAGTAGTTGGTACTATAATGTCTTTTGCAAAAAGCATCATTTTTTCCAAGACCTCGTAAAAAAAATTATGAATTGTTTGCTTTGAGTGTTGAAATCTTCGCTTGATAATCACGTAACATTGATTATGACATCTACAACTAACAAATTAGACATCTACAACTAAAAATTAACCAATAAGCATTTATGGAAAAAAAGAAACATAACAGCTACAGCTTGTCTAGATCGAATCTTCAACATACAAATTGATAAATTGGTGCATATAAATCAGATTCATAGCAAATGTATATGTATCAAATCAATTTCATATAAAATCAGCTTGTCTAAACCCTTATGCATAAATCAATTTCATATAAAATTCATAAAAGTCGACAGTGAGTTGGTATGAATCTTAGAGATTCATAAGATGGAATCCATTTCCACATACCATATAAATTAATTCTATATGAAAATCGTGATTGGAGAAAGAGACCAGAAAAGATACCTGGGTTGGTAGGAAATCGACACTAGGGGCGGCGACGGTTGAGGACGGCGACGGTTGAGGCGGAGAAGGAGGCGGCGACGGTGAGGCAGAGGGTTGCCGGCGACGCTCAGGCGGGGCTTGGAGGAGACGACGGGATTTTGACGATGGAGGGGTTAGGGCTTTTGGAGCAGACACATTTTTTTGGAGGAGGGGTTATGTTTTGTTTTTAGATGTGAAGATCCAAGAAGCACTAGGCCAAGTCTGTGTGGAAAAGATGTGGGGCAGACATTTTAATGTCTGCGGACTTCTAAAAACAAACATCTTCTGAAGGGCTTTTCTGCCCGTGCTCAGCGCGGCGCAGACAGAAGATCTCTAGAAGATCTTTTGTGAAAAAACAAACAACCCCATAGTGTTTAGTCAAACTCTTTTTATCACATGGTGGAAAAGACACCAATTTGGAAACAATTATCTATCATTATAATGAATATGCGTGTGAAATTAGATAAAAGGGGAAATAACATTACCTATATTAACATTTTACAAGTTCTGTTCATCTACAGTTGATTAACAGTTGTTGTTTTTCTTTTTTTCTTTTTTTTTAAAACTTAGAGCATCTCCAATGGTAGCTTTTTCTAAAGCTTATTACTATTACAATAAGTCTTTGAAAGACTTTTTACCATTAGAATACCTAGCTTTTTGAAAAGCTTATTGCAAAGACTTATTCTCTACTAACCTTTTAACCATCTTTCAATAATTGTCTTTTTTAGTCCTCTATGTTTAATAACATGTCATTTTAAACCTTAGATATGTTATATATAAATTCTTTATTATATTTTTATTAATTAATAATTAAATTATATAATATTTAATGCCAATTATTATAATATTTTTGTATAAGATATTTTAAAAAATATTATATTTAGTAAGATGTCCAAAAAATTGTCAAATTATATATGGGGGTATTTATAAAACATTTGAGATAGATAAAGGTAAATTAGAGAATTTGTAAAAGAAAAAGCTTTTGTAAAAGTTAACCATTGGAGATGCTATTTATGAAAAGGTTTTTTGGTTAGTGGAATGTTGATGTGGCAAAAGTAATAAGTCTTTGTGAGGTTAACCATTGGGGATGCTCTTATATGGTCTCTTCAGCCTTTGCCTCTGGTTTCTTCAACCTTTGCAAGCACATCCTATCAAATTCTTTAAAAACGAAAACTAAACTAAACGCAACACTCACTTAGTATTTATTGATTATTTCTGCACGTTAAACCCATAAATTTCTTATGGTGGCTCAATTTAATGGAAAAAATAATTCTCTACTTCTTTTGACTCATTACCATTCCGATTCGGCTTTATTTGCACAAAGAAGGTGAATCGGACGTTTAGGGGCTTACCCGTACAAAAAGGGGAAACAGCGGGGTTGTACACACAAAACAGTCACGGGTATGCAGATGTTAATTGGTGGTTGTGCCGGCGAAGACGCAACGGCTGTTTCTTGAAGTGCAACTAGAAAAAGATGAAGAGGAATTTGCAAAAATCGTTAGATGATATGTTTAGGATTAGGGTTCTTTTTAGTTCTTTACTTAATGTGGGACAGACTTTTACTTTTTATAAATGGGCTTGCTTAATAAGTTAATAATTTTGTTAACATGGTTTATATGTTTGTTTATTAGTATTAAGATTTAATTTTATTACTTATGTAAAATTTAACATACTCCTCCGTTTCAAAATAAGTGATACACTTTTCATTTTAGATTGTTTCAAAATAAGTGATACACTGTGAAAACTTATCATATTTGGTAAAAGGTAGTGGGGATCACACCCACTAACTATCTCCTTTAATAAAGTGAAAAGACACATGTACTCTTACTTTTACTTTTAAACATCATTAAATTCATTTTAATCAATATATGTGGGACCCATCATCCACGAACTATCAAATTTAATTTAATTAAGAGCATGTACTTTTGTCACAAAAAGCCTATTACTTTTGTCACATCAACATTTCACTTACCAAAAACCTTTTCATAAATAACATCTCCAATGGTTAACCTTTACAAAAGCTTTTTTTTACAATATTTCTAATTTACCTTTATCTATCCCAAATGTTTTATAAATACCCCATATATATAATTTGACAATTTTTTAACATCTTACTAAATATAATATTTTTTAAAATGTCTCATACAAAAATATTATAATAATTGACATTAAATATTATACTCCCTCCGTCCCACAAAAAACTTCTCATTTGATATGGGCACAAGTTTTAAGGTGATAGTTAGTGGTGGGGTCAATGGTAATAATTTTGATTAAAATATAAGATTGGTTTGGAGAGAAAAAGATGGTTAGTGGATAGTTAGTGGTGGGGTCCTTAGTAATAATAGTATTTTACTATGTGGAGCTCATCAATTAAATGAAATGAGAAGTTTTTTGTGGGACAAAAAATTAAGGTCAAATGGGAAGTTTTTTGTGGGACGGAGGGAGTATAATTTATTTATTAACTAAAAAAATATAATAAAGAATTTATATACTTCCTCCGATTCAAAATAAGTGATACACTTTTCTTTTTGGGGTGATTCAAAATAAGTGATACACTTTGAAAAATTACCTTATTTGACAAAAAAAAGTGGGACCCTCACCCAGTAACTATCTACTTTAACAAAGTGAAATGACCCCTTTACCCTTACTTTTTACTTTTAAACATCATTAACCCTACTTTATTCAAAAAGTGTGGGACCCATTGCACACTAACCATCCAATTAATCTAATTTAACCATCATTATAATCTTTTGTCTTAAAAACCGTGAAATCCAAAGTGTATCACTTATTTTGAATCGGAAGAAGTATAACATATCTAAGGTTTAAAATGAAATGTTATTGAACATAAGGGACTAAAAAAAGACAAACATTGAAAGATGATTAAAAGGTTAGTAGAGAATAAGTCTTTGCAACAAGCTTTTCAAAAAGCTAAGTTTTCCAATGGTAAAAAGTTTTTCAAAGACTTATTGTAAGAGCATCTCCAATGGTAGCTTTTTTAAAAGCTTATTACTATTTCAATAAGTCTTTACATGACTTATTACCATTGCAATGACTAGCTTTTCTAAAAGCTTATTGTAAAGATTTTTTTTCTACTAACCTTTTAACCTACTTTTAATGTTTGTCTTTTTTGGTCCCTCATATTTAATAACTTTTCATTTTAAACCTTAAATATATCTATATATAAATTCTTTATTATATTTTTGTTAGTTAATAAATAAATTATATAATATTAATGTCAATTATTATAATATTTTTGTATGAGACATTTTATAAAAATATTATATTTAGTAATATGTTAAAAAATTGTCGAATTATATATAGGGGTTATTTATAAAATATTTGAAATAGATAAAGGTAAATTAGAAAAATTGTAAAAGAAAAAGCTTTTGCAAAGGTTAACCATTGGAGATACTATTTATGAAAAGCTTTTTGGTTATTGAAATGTTGATGTGGCAAAAGTAATAAGCTTTTGTGAGGTTAACCATTGGGGATGCTCTAATAGTAATAACCTTTAGAAAAAGCTACCATTTGAGGCTCTAACATTCATTATTATATTTTGCCTCAAAAACCGTGAACTCTAATTTGTATCACTTATTTTGAAACGGAGGAAGTATATTTTTACAGTCTATAATATTTACCTATAGAGAATTCATATGTGCCTAGGTCCCACTTAGACCAATTATTCGATTGGCGAGGTCGGCTCAAAAACCGTGAACTCTAATTTGTATCTCTAGCCAACAAAGGGGATCTAGAGATTATTGGAAAAGAGAGTCGATTAAAAGATGAAACAGATATAAGAAGCCATTGCAGATAGAAGTTATGATATTTATATATGTAACACGCCGCGAAGCGCATGCCATACTCCTCGTTCACCCAAAATCAGGACAGTTTTTTTTTTAATTGTCGGACGCTAGGATGGTTGAGTGGATGGACCATAGGTAATACATATGAGGAAATGCCATAATTGGATTATTAGGCCATATCGGGTAACATGTTTTTTATTTGAATTAAGATAGCTCGCAAACTATTTTAAACCGACCGGGAAAATATTAAAAACGAATTGATTTAAGTTCGAGTTAACTTGAGCGAACCAAAGGAAAAAGATTTCTCGGCTATTAAAAATTCGTGAGCGTAATCGTGCTTGTCATTTTACATATACCTTTTCTGTATATGTATATTACTTCCTCCGATTCAAAATAAGTGATACACTTTGAGTTTCACGGATTTTTAGACAAAATATTATAATGATGTTTAAATTACATTAATTGGATGGTTAGTGAAGAATGAGTCCCACACTTTTATAATAAAGTGAGGTTAATGATGTTAAAAGTAACAATAAGAGTAAAATTTCAATTTCATTTTGTTAAAGTAGATAGTTAGTGGGCGTGAGTCTCACTATTTTTTTTCCAAATAAGGTAATTTTTAAATGTGTATTACTTAGTTTTATTCACCCGAAAAAGGAAATTGTATCACTTATTTTGAATTAGGTAGTGATTTATACACCACAACTTTTAATACATATACCAAAACTGTTGCATTAAGAGGTTGTACATTTAGCTTTAAAACTTGTATATTATGATGTATATATTAAAAATTATGGTGCTAAAATAAACTCCCTTTTGAATTGGATGAAGTACATTATTATGATAAACTATCTAATCGAGTAGAATCAAACCGAGTATTGAGTCGATTTTATATAAGTATAATTAAATTATCTGGTGTTCAAGAACATGTAAACCTAGTTATGATATTGGCAGTTAAATTGTGTTAAGTGATAATATGCAAAATAAAGGTAACCACGGGTAAATCAAGTGATACACCGATACATGATTACCAAATGACTTGTAATCTAATAGTATAAGATATAACAACATGTTCCCATTGGTTTTGGTTATAAGTTTGAGTCACATCGTGGACACTATTGTAGATTTACGAATATGTTAAGAGTGTTTTTTTGCTTTGAAAACAAAAGTGATGCATGTTGTATACCTGGGAGGGCAAACAATTTGATGTAAAATTTTCTAAACTACAAAAAATGGAAAATGAACTCAAGTAGCCCATTTACAATGAATGCAGCCCAGGCCCATTAAATAATTAAAATATCCGATTCGATCGCGGCCGTCCGATTTAACGGTTGCACTTTCATCTCTATATTAACCATGGTTCTAAAAGACTCGTCTTAACTTCCGCCATGGCATGTTAAGGCTCGAGTTTTGATAATGCCGTCACCCTATGGTCCAAGGCTCGGACATAAGGCTTCCGTATCTGGAGGTCGAACTTGACTCACATTAACCTATAGTAAGTTGTGGTTTTTAAGCGTATTAAAACAACCGATCTATATGAACTAGATATATATAATTAATTAGTTATAAAAATGATTGGATATGCTGAATATAAAGAAAATTAATGTAAAAACCGCCTCCTGAATTTTAGGAACACTACTTTATTAATGAATGTACAATCATTTTATGCATGTTAGAGACAACCTTAAGGGTTATTATTAACAAAACCCTAAATTTTTATATATGTAATTATAATTATAATTTATGTACAAAATTCATCACGTCTTAAGAAACGAAATGACTTCACCATAGCTCGCTAAGAGCCTAGGACTCAAGACTTGAACATATATTAACACAAAATCATCCCGAATCCCATTTCGTGACATCAAATAGGATTTTCAGAGTTCGTCTTCTTCTTATCAACCGGGAAATCTAAATAGTAGAGGTTAAAGTGACAGCGTCGCCGGTGTCCGCCTTCGCATAGCATTCGTTGTTACGTCGTAGCCCTCAATTACGTTTAACCACCGTCCTCTCGTTGGTTCAATTTTAGGGTTTGTTCATATACGTCGATTGTAGATAATACATACAGTTCAAGGCATAAATTATTTAGAAAAATGGTTGGGAAAGCATCGAAGGCTGATTATTAGAAGATCGCATATGATGCTAAGCTCAACCAGCTTATCGACGAGAATACTCAATTCCTTGTGGTGACGGCTGATGACGTCGGATCGAACCAGCTTCAGAACATTCGTCATGGTCTCAGGGTTGGAAAAACACTATGATGAAGCGACCTGTTAAAATTCGAGCCGAGAAGACAGGAAATAGTGATTTCCTCAATCTCATTCCTCTCGTGGTACGTAAAACTCAATTTTAACTTTTTTACGAAGTAATTCAATTACCGTGCATTATAATTTTGAAATTAGAGTTCTAATTTCCGTGAATTGAAAATAATAAAGTGTTTATGGTGAAATAATAGTTATATATTTGGTTATGGATTTTGCTCAATCTGTCCGTCTCACAAACAAGTTTACATTTCTCTTGAGCACAATATCTTAGGTGATAGTGTCGGGGTCAATAGTAATACTTTTGTCTAAGGCTAGTGGGTATGGGCACCACATGTGGTGGTGCCCTTTTCCGCCACATCATCGCCACCTCACACCCCCACACCACCACCACACCTCATCATTTGGTGGAAATACCCACCACACCACACCATTTTATTTTCCAACTCATCATTTCATTTCCATTTATTTTTCACACAAATAATATTTTATATAATTTAAAATTACATTACATTAAATAAAATTAAAATGACAATACTTTAAATTAAAAGGAAAATACTAGAAATTAAACATTAAAATACTAGAAATTAAAAATTACAATAATTAAAATAAATTATTACTCTTCATCGTCTTCATCGTCGGCGTCTTCATTGTCGGCATATGCGTTGTTGTAGAGATGGTCCGCCAAGTCCTGTCGAAGTCGTTCGTGTGTTGTTCCGTCTCGAATGTCGACAACCCTGTGCAAATATTCTGCACTTCCCGGTACATACAAAGCATGTCGGGGACCGTCCGGCACATATGGAGAAATCATCCAACCAGTATCTTCGACAACCATATTATGCATTATAACACATGCATACAAAATATATCTTAATCTTTCAAGGTCATATGGACGGGCCGCGTTTTTGACAATGTGCCACTTCGCCTTTAAAACTCTAAAAGCCCGTTCCACATCCTTACGTGCGGATTCTTGTTTTTTGGTAAACAAGACCTCTTTTGGATCAACTGGATGTCGGTAGGCTTTGACAAACGTCGCATGACGAGGATATATACCATTGGTAAGGTAATAACCGAATCTATATGGATTGTCATTCACCGTGAAAGGAGCATCGGGTGCCTTTCCTGATAACAAGTCGTGGAATATTGGTGACTGATCAAGCACGTTAATATCATTATTAGAACCCGCAACCCCAAAGTAAGCATGCCAAAACCATAAATCTTGGGAAGCAACAGCTTCCAATATCAACGACGGTACTCCATGATGTCCACCGGTGTACTCACCTCTCCACGCTTGTGGACAGTTCCTCCAATCCCAGTGCATACAATCAATGCTACCAAGCATTCCAGGAAAATCATGTCTCTCTTCGTGTGCCTCATATAATTTTTGCACATCGGTTACTGTTGGTTTTCGCAAATAAATAGGTCTGAATATTTCCAAAACCCCTTGTGAAAATCTATACATACTTTCCCTAGCAGTTCTTTCAAACATGCGTAGGTACTCGTCAAGAGAATCAGGGGATGGCCCGTAAGCCATATATCGAATTGCTGCAGTACATTTTTGCAAAGCAGTGAATCCCCGCCTACCTCTAGCATCGTATCTCAATTGAAAAAAAGGATACCTGTTTTCTAATGCGGTACATATGCGCATAAATAAATGTCTGGACAGACGAAACCTTCGTTGGAAATTGTTGTCGCCATAAACAGGATCATCCGCAAAATAATCTCGGTATAGCATGTCGTGTCCAGCTTCTCGATTTCTATTTAGCTTCGTCGTTCTAGTGTCAAAGACTTCTTCATTTTCATCGGAGGATATATCATCGAGGAGTTCTGAGTATATTGTTAGCATAAACAAGTCATCGTCGTCAGATGATGAACCAAGATAATTCATTATTTGTGAGTTGGGGTATTTTGGTAGAGTGTGGTGTGTTTTAGTAGTGTTTTGGTAGTAAAATGAGTGAAAGTATTTAATATATATAGGTAAATAATTAAAAAAAAAGTTTTTTTTTTAAAAAACCCAACGGCTATATAGGCGTTGCCAAAATCTCGACCACCACCGGCGTTTCTTCCCGTGGCCCGTGGGCTGGTTCCGCCACGCCGACCCCCAACGCCGTGGGAGGGGGCGGTGTTCCGGTTTCGTGCATGGCGTGGCCGTCCTTGTCACACCCCACGCCGGAAGGGGGCGTGGACCCATACCCGATCGCCTAAAATATAAGATTGGATTGGAGAGAGAAAATAATTAGTGGATATTAATAGTGTGGTTCTTAGTAATAATAATATTTTATTATGTGGGGTTTATCAAATGTAAGAAATGTGAACTTTTTTCTGCGACAAAAGTTTAGTGAGAAATGTTAACTTTTTTTGTGGGACTTGGGAGTATTATATTTCTAGGGCATAAATTTTGTTTGTACAGTAAAATCTCTTTAATTTAATACTCGGTAAATATATATATTCTTTAAAATAATAAATTTATCCGGTCCCGACTTGGGCTGTAACACCGCATTTTTTTTAAAGGCAATTAAGTATTAGTCTAAGTACGGAAGCATCTAGTTAGTTAAGTTTACAAAACGTGGTCCCACAAAATATTACAACTAAAGTTATTTAAAAGACGGTATTACTAGACACGGCTCATTTTACAAAACAATAATTTAAGCATAGTCAAACTTCCCGTCCAAGCCCGACCCTTCCAAGCCATCCAACCTGAAATGTGTCAATAAGGGAGGGATTAGCACAAAAGCTAAGTGAATGAATTCCTAACACTAACAACTACACTAGCAACTACACTGGTCACTTAAACACGGAAGTTATAAAACATCTCCGGTTGGGTAATCACTTATTGAGAGGATCGGCGGCTTTGCGGGCCTTAAACCATGGTCGGCCAAAACCACGGTAACCGATAGCGTTTCGTATCCAACACCCGGGCAACTCCCTCCCCTTAACCATGCAACAAATACAGGTAAGGTCGGATACCCGATTAGTCGATACCCGATGCCCAGCCGTTCTCCTTCCGACACTGACCTCATCCCGAATGGAGCACCTAGTCATGTATGGTATTCCCTAACACTAGGCATACATAACAAGCCAACTAGCTACGAAAGACACCGCGAAAAACGTCAAAACTGAGTTCCCAATCGCGAACTCTAGTTCGCGATCGCGAACTAGGGTTCGCGCCGGGAACTCAGTCGTGAACTACTTCGCGACGACCAACAATTTTCTCTGGACCGACTTCACGATCGCGAACTAAGTTCGCGTCGCGAACTCTCTTCATCTGGCGATTTTCTGCATTTTTCACCAACAAGACAATACCAAATGAAATAACCGAAACCCGAGTTGTAGGTCGAATCCACTCACCTTTCAACTTCCGATTCCTTAACTCGGTGAGCTAGTATCACTGAGTATCCTTCCCGGTTCCTGTCAACAATATACCGAGTTAGTGATAATCCACCGAATCGACAAAATCACCAATTTCGACAACTAACTACACAAGACTCATAAAATACACATTTTATGACATTTACAACTAGCACAAGTCCTTCATCAATACAATTGACCATTTTGACCATTTAGCAAGTATTCACAACTAGTTGACCCAAACGAGCCAAAAACCCGAACATGCTCCTAACACTTCCACATTTCCATCAACTAGTAATTAATCTTTAAACTAGCAATTCACAATCATCTAACAATTCCATCAAGATCATAACCATCACAAATCCAAGTATGATACTTCCAAAATCACTAGTTAACCATTTTGACAAAATCATCCAAACACTAGTTAAACTACTTCACCAATTAATCAATACTAGGTTTTTGACATCCATAACTTAACAAACATGATTTCACAACCTAATAAACAATTCCATCCAACCAAAACTCAAGAAATCCAAGATTTGTCAAAACCCACCTTCAACTTCCACCATTAATGGAGGTTGAAGGTGATTTTCACCAAATCTTGTCTTCCTTCAACAATCAACCATACAAAAGATGTAAAAGCTTGCATAAACACATAAAACAACATCCATAACAAGATTCACCAACAAATCACTAAGCTACATAAACCCTAGTTCAAACTCTAGCTCAAGAACACCAAGAACAAACCAAGGAAAGGATGAGACTTACTTCTAGACCTCTTCTACACCAACTTGAGTACAAAATTCGGATTTAAGCACAAGGATTAGCAAGAACAAGCTCAAGAACACAATGGTGGTTTCTAGAGAGAGAAGTGTGCAATGGAATAGTGAAGTTATGGATAATGTTCAAGTGAGAGGGAAAAGGAAAAGAGAGAGGGTCTTCCTCTCTCTCTCGTGGCCGGTCCAAACAAGAGGGGGTGGGACCTCTCTTGGTCTTTCTTTTAATAAAACAGTATATGTCTGAAAGTCCCTTTCGTAATTAATTTATTTAAAATAGCAAACGGACTCCAATTTTAAAACCGAAAGCATTTCTGGAAACGATATTCAACAAGGAATCCATAAATATAAAAATCATGTTTTCATTCCAAATAAATCACATTGGTTAAAATACCGCAAAGGACAGCATGCTAATTAAATTAACTAAGCATTTAATCAGATAATCATTTAATAAGGTACCTTAAGGTCAATAAACTACTAGGCCGGGTTTTGGGATGTTACAACTCTCCCCCACTTAAGAAGATTCCGTCCCCGGAATCCCATCTCGATCAAATAAGGAGGGATAACGTTCCCGCATATCGGCCTCGGTCTCCCACGTCATATTCGCCCCCAAACTGTGCTTACACTTTACTAGAACCATAGGAATTTGTTTCTTTCTCAATTTCGTTACTTTTCGGTCCAATAACTCCACCGGTTCTTCGACCAATCTCTTTTTCGTATCAACCCGCAACTCTTGCACCGGAAGTATTTGGCTCGGATCTTCGATGTTACATTTTCTCAAGTAACAAATGTTGAAAGTGTTGTGTATTGCCGACAACTCCGGGGGTAACTCGAGTGTTACCGATTGAGAATTCACCATCTTACTAATTCGGAACGGCCCAATAAACCTCGGGGCCAACTTTCCTCGTTTACCAAAACGAATAACGCCCTTCCAAGGTGAAACCTTCAAATAAACCATCTCGTTCTCCGAGAACGTAGCGGGTCTACGCCTCGGATCGGCATACATCTTTTGTCGGTCACGGGCGGCTTTCAACTTTTCTCGAGCAATAGCAACTTTATCCGCGGTCATTTGTACAATATCGGGCCCCACATATTGTTTCTCACCCGCTTCCAACCAACACGTCGGGGTTCAGCACCGACGCCCGTACAACATCTCGTACGGTGGCATCTTAATGCTTGAGTGATACGAGTTATGATAAGCAAACTCGATCAACGGTAGGTGGGAATCCCACGACCCACCATACTCTAACACACAAGCCCGCAACATATCTTCAAGCGTTTGTATCGTTCTTTCCGATTGCCCATCGGTTTGGGGATGATACGCGGTACTCAAATTCACCCGCGTCCCCAATTCTCGTTGCAAGCTATTCCAAAAGTTCGAAGCAAAACGGGGATCTCTATCGGACACGATAGAAATTGGAATTCCATGTCGAGATACTACTTCGTCAATGTACAATTTCGCCAATCTACTAAGTGAGGCGGTCTCACTAGTAGCCAAGAAATGAGCACTCTTCGTTAATCGGTCAACTATAACCCAAATCATATCGTGACCCCTTTGTGTACGCGGCAATTTGGTCACGAAATCCATAGTAATCCGGTCCCACTTCCACTCGGAAATCGGTGATTGGGTTAAAGTTCCATAGGGCTTTTGGTGCTCGGCCTTCACTTGAGCACAAATATGACATTGGCCCACAAAACGGGCAATGTCGGTCTTCATTGTCGGCCACCAATAAAGTGCTTTTAGATCATTGTACATTTTCGTGCTACCCGGGTGAACCGATAACCGAGAATTGTGAGCCTCGGCCAAAATCAATTCCCGCAAACCCCCGAGTAACGGTACCCAAACCCGAGATTGATATGTCTTCAAACCCCGAGAATCTTCTTCTAAATCATCTTTCCTCTTTAATAAAATCTCGGCCTTCAATTGTTCGACATTCAACGCTTCCATTTGTGAAATCTTCAACCGGGACACCAAATCCGACACAATTTCCATCCGCATAAATTGTACCCGTCCCGAATCTCCCTTTCTACTTAAGGCATCGGCCACCACATTTGCCTTCCCGGGATGATATCGGATTTCACAATCGTAATCCTTAATCAACTCTAACCATCTTCGTTGGCGCATATTCAACTCCTTTTGCGTGAACACGTATTGCAAACTTTTGTGATCCGTACAAATCACGCACTTAGTACCGTACAAATAGTGTCTCCATAATTCTAGTGCAAAAACCACCGCCGCCAACTCTAAATCGTGAGTCGGGTAATTCTTCTCGTGATTCTTCAATTGCCTCGAAGCATAAGCAATGACCCGATCTCGTTGCATTAACACACAACCCAAACCCGCAAGTGAAGCGTCACAATAAACAATAAAATTCTCCGGGCCTTCGGGTAAGGCGAGAACCGGAGCTTGACACAATAATTGTTTTAGAGTTTGGAAGGACTTCTCATGATCATCACCCCACCGGAACGGTACGTCCTTACGGGTCAACTTCGTCATAGGACCCGCTATCTTCGAGAAATCCTTAATAAACCGGCGGTAATAACCCGCCAAACCCAAGAAACTCTTTATCTCGGTCGGGTTCTTTGGAGCAACCCAATCCATAACCGCCTCGATCTTCGCCGGGTCCACCTTGACCCCATTCAAACAAATCACATGACCCAAAAAGTGAACTTCTCGAAGCCAAAATTCGCACTTCGAGAACTTCGCGAATAATTGTTCCCGCTTCAACGTTTCTAACACTTGCCTTAAGTGTTTTTCGTGTTCATCTTCGGTCTTTGAGTAAATTAAAATATCATCGATGAACACAATAACGAATTTGTCGAGATAAGGCCGACAAACTCGATTCATCAAATCCATAAATATCGCGGGAGCATTCGTCAATCCAAACGGCATAACCAAGAACTCATAGTGGCCATAACGAGTTCGGAACGCCGTTTTGTGAACATCGTTTTCATGAACCCGAACTTGGTGATAACCCGATCTCAAATCAATCTTTGAGAAATAAGAAGACCCTTGGAGTTGATCAAATAAATCGTCAATACGCGGCAAAGGATACCGATTCTTTACCGTTCTTTTATTTAATTCTCGATAATCGATACACATACGAAGTGCACCATCTTTCTTCTTTACGAATAAAACCGGAGCTCCCCAAGGTGAGGAACTCGACCGAATAAAACCCTTATCCAATAAATCTTGGATTTGTGTCATCATTTCCCGAATCTCGGACGGTGCTAAACGGTACGGTGCTCTAGCCACGGGATTGGCACCCGGCACCAAATCAATTTTGAATTCTACCTCCCGAACGGGAGGTAACCCAGGCAAGTCTTCGGGAAACACCTTCGGGTATTCCGAAACCACCCGGAGATCACCAACCACTTTCTTTTCCTTTTTCACGTCAATCACATAAGCTATAAACGATTCACATCCCTTGGTCAAGGACTTACGGGCTTTCATCATGGTTATCATGGGTATGGTCGGGGTCGCACGGTCTCCCCGGGCCACGACGTGTGACCCGTCGGGTAATAGAAAAGTAATTAACTTTTGGTGACAATTTATGTTGGCCCTATTAGCACTTAACCAATCCATACCCCCTGACAAGGGTTTATGTACAAAGAACGGGCAAACCCTTTTGGGTTGTATCCGAAAGGCTTGTTGGAAAACCCGTTGTCGGACTTGATTACTGGCTTTTTGTTGTTCAAAATTTATAGTTTCATTTTTGTAATTTTCTAGTTGTTCCAAAGTCTTATAAGTGGAATCAATCAAATTCAATTTTTCTCGCTCTATCTCAGAGTATCCATTCACGCGAAACAGATCTGCTTCTATTTCTACTTTCCGTAAGCGAGCCCGCGCTTTTTCCAGCTGTTCGATGGCTCCCTCGCGTAATTCTTCTGAATTTCTAATAGTATTCAATATTCTCTGTTTTCGATTATCTAATAAATCACTTAATGAAAGTAGATTATCTTTCCATTCATTTCCAAAATTACATAATCCCTTCCCGAACCAAACATGAATCTTTCGATTCATTTGGCTCTCACGCTCAATGTAAATTCCCATATCTTTTTTGTTAATGTAAAATGTAATGAGCCTATCCTCTATTCTCTTGTCATATTCCAAAATGAAATCGAAATATCAAAAGGAATCACTAATCCAAGACCAAAATATTTGGAGGACTCTTCTGACCAAAAAAAATATGTAATTGTCAGCAAAGTTGTTTACTTTTTTTAATCCAAGAAGTTTTTCTTACTTTATACACAATAGGTCATCGATTCAGCATTGGCTAAAAAGAAGAGAAAATCCCCAATAAGTAGTTCAAATCATTTTATCGATATGAGTGTTCTATATTGATAAAATAGTTATTTTGAAACTATCTCTATATTAACATAGTGGTAGAAAGAGTACCATGCTGCGTCTGGACTTCAAACAGTTTAGCTTTAACCATGTTCATGGTCCCAATTATTGGTTGATAGAGAATCAAAGTGGATTTTCCAATAAATTACGAAATGCTATAGTTCTTACATATGATTTCTGAATAAATTCAGAAGTAATTCGCGAAATCATGCACCCTTCTTTCTTAGGTATAACTTTCCTAGTTATAACAGAAAAAGTACATCTGGTTGGATCCAGCCTATTCTTGAAATAAACAACTCGCACACACTCCCTTTCCAAAAAAGATCAAGACCCCAAGCACTACACTTAGATTTATTAGATTTGTTGCTAAAATATCGGTATTAAACCCGAAACTCCCGGCGGATGGCCAGTGGCCCAAAGAAACGAAAGAATCGGTTACATTTTTCATATGATCTCCTCGTATAGATAGACTAAAAAATTGAACAGAGTTCTTTTTGTATTACTTTGCCCTCTTTTTCTATATATATATTTCTAGTTTCCTACTTTCTAAATCGAATCAAAAATCTATTCGATTTAGAAATCATGAATTACCTCCTTGGTTGCAACCCCTCTTAAAAACTAAAAAAGGCCTACGAACACGAACGGGAAGGATGAAAGCAAGTTGGTATGCTAATTCCTCATCCGCAAATCAGCCCTTCCCGTGGGTTATTTTCTCAACGAATAAGTAATTTTAGGAATGAAATCTTTATTCGAAAAAGCAAAGCACAAGTCCAAGGCAATAAAATATGAAAAATCTAAAATTTTCATATTTCTAATATTAAACAAAAGGATTAGCAAATAAAAGTGCTAATGCTACAACCAGGCCATAAATTGTTAAAGCTTCCATAAAAGCTAGACTAAGCAATAAAGTACCTCGGATTTTTCCCTCCGCCTCGGGCTGTCTAGCAATACCTTCTACAGCTTGACCCGCAGCAGTACCTTGACCAACTCCGGGTCCAATAGAAGCAAGCCCTACAGCCAATCCAGCAGCAATAACGGAAGCGGCAGAAATCAGTGGATTCATGATAAGTTCCTCGTACCAAAAAAAAAAGGGTTAATGATACAGTCAACCAATGAACTATGACTTAATTATTTCATTGCTACGATTCATTCAGTCGAAGTAACCGCGAACTTCGAATTCAAGCAATAACATTCTTTAATTATCAAAACTACTTTGATATATCTTTTTTAGTTTCTCTCGATAAAGTCTTTATGAATCCATACAACTTTAGTTTTTCCATTTCTTTGTCCCTAACCGCTCCTTGAATTCTTCTCTTTTTTTATTGACCTCATCCGTTTATTAATTCAACTCATAGTCATAGATGAGAGAGAAGGACTTCATATAGAATGCCCATCTACATTCACATTTGATTAGTAGGGCAAATTAGATATATCTTTAGCTCGTATATAACTAATCAATATCTAATATCACATATACATGTCTTTCTTTCACAATGTAAACCAACTCTTCCTTCATCTTCAATTCAATCGGATTTGATTATGAATCCCCTTTTTATAAATTATCCTTTCCCTTCCCCCTTGTTTATCATTATCCTACAACCTAAATTGATAAGATAATCAAGGGATAAATTGATTAGGCCAAATCGTTGCATAGAAATCTAAGTTTTATGAATATTTTATTTGGTCAATCGTTGAATAAAATCAACTGAAAAAGGGAATCATTCTATAGAACATCCTTAATAACACGTCGTAATACCACAAGACTTCTTCGTCAAATTACGACGCTGAATAGTTCATATTCGGATTTGATGACCAATCTAAACTGAATATTAATTGAGGGGAAGGTAGTATTATGATATAGAAGGGGAGGGAGTAAACGGGAATTTTAGGAAAAAGATCTTTGAGATCTCTTTCCTTTTTTTGTTTCAATTCTATACTCTAATATCAATATCGTAATCTTTATTTTAATTTTTTTCTATGACCCTAGATAATATAGAGTGTAGTTGTATATTTTCATTCCCGAAGTCAATTTTTTTAGCTACCCACACATTGCCTTAGGTTAAACTAAAAAAAAGACTATTTATAAAACTAGTCAATGGTGGCCCTCCATGGATTCACCTATATAAGCTGCGGCTAATGTTGCAAAAATAAGAGCTTGAATACCACTTGTAAATAATCCAAGGAACATGACAGGGATAGGAACCACTGAAGGTACTAAAGAAACAAGAACGACAACTACTAATTCATCGGCTAATATATTTCCGAAAAGTCGAAAACTAAGTGATAGGGGCTTTGTAAAATCTTCTAAGATGTTAATAGGTAAAAGAATTGGAGTTGGTTGAATATATTTCCCGAAATAACTTAATCCTTTTTTGGTAAGACCCGCATAGAAATATGCCACTGACGTGAGTAAAGCTAAAGCAACAGTAGTATTTATATCATTCGTGGGTGCGGCTAACTCCCCGTGAGGTAATTGTATGATTTTCCAAGGTAAAAGGGCGCCTGACCAATTAGAAACAAAAATAAATAGAAACATAGTTCCAATAAAAGGAACCCAAGGACCATACTCTTCTCCAATTTGAGTTTTACTCACATCTCGAATAAATTCAAGAACATATTCGAAGAAATTCTGACCGCCGGTCGGAATGGTTTGTGGGTTCCGAACGGATAGAGTGGCTGAACCTAATAAGATAGCAATTACAACCCAAGAAGTAATAAGTACTTGGCCGTGGACTTGGAAACCTCCGATTTTCCAATAAAAATGTTGGCCTACTTCCACACCGGATAGATCATATAACCCGTTTAGTGTGTTGATGGAACATGATAGAACATTCATATTGTCCTCTGACAAAAATAGAACTTTAAACAAAATTTTTTTGATTCAACCGTCTCTTTCTCGACTTGACTACTTGAATCGTATATTTTGAATACCAACTAATCAAATTCTATTCTTTATCTCTTTTTTGAGATTAAGAAATAGTAACCGATTCGATAAATCTATGAAGGTTCCGAAATGAAATAAGTTATTTATCTTTTTATCTTATTATTAATCACGGATTTCTTATATAGCTAGAACGGCCCTCACAAATTGCAAATACTAATTTGTTAAGAATTAATCGGATTGAAGATATAGCGTCATCGTTCGCTGGAATCGAAATATCTGCGAGATCGGGGTCACAATTTGTATCGATTAAACAAATTGTTGGAATTCCCAATGTGATACATTCTTGAAGGGCCGTATATTCTTCGTGCTGATCAACGATGATTACAATATCGGGTAACCCTGTCATATATTTAATCCCGCCCAGATATGTTTGCAAATGAGATAATTGTCTTTTCAACATAGCCGCATCTCTTTTCGGAAGACGGTTGAGTCCCCCTGTTTTTTGTTCGGTTCTCAAGTCTCTAAACTTATGAAGTCTCGTTTCTGTAGTGGACCAATTCGTTAACATACCACCGAGCCATTTTTTATTAACATAATGACACCGAGCCCTTATTGCAGCCCATGCTACTGAATCAGCTTCTTTATTTTTAGTGCCAACAATTAAGAATTGTTTTCCCCTACTTGCTGCATCAAAAACCAAATCACAAGCTTCTGATAAAAAACGAGCAGTTCTAGTAAGATTTGTAATATGAATACCTTTACGTTTTGCAGAGATATAAGGTGCCATTTTAGGATTCCATTTCCTAGTACCATGGCCAAAATGAACTCCTGCTTCCATCATCTCTTCTAAATTAATGTTCCAATATCTTCTTGTCATTTTTCCCCACACTGCCTCCCCTTTTTGAAAAAAAAAAGTGAAGAGGTACCCTTAAATAAACAATTGTTCCGATGGAACCTTCTCTTCTACCGTAGATTGGCGTAGATACACAGCCCAAGCCATTATTCTTTTCTATTTGTTATTTTTTTTATTACTATTACCAAATCAAATGACTGGACCAGCAGATCCTTTTAAAATGAAAAGAGAGAAGAAAGGGGTGAATCTACTCGTAGGGATCATTAAATCCTAAAAAATGATTGTTCTTGTGTATCATGGAAATTTTTTGAAAGGGAAGAATCCAATAATTTTCTGTGGTAGAACAAAATATCTTTCATTTCCCCCTCTAATATATTCTTTTTTTTGAGTTCAAAAGCAATGTTGTTAGGAATGTTGTTAGGTTCGTTTGAAGGTGTTTTAAAGCCGCTACCAACAGGTATCATCCCCCCCAGAACAACGTTTTCTTTCAGGCCTTTCAACCAATCGATACGCCCCAGGAGAGCTGCTTTTGCTAAAACTCGAGCAGTTTCTTGAAAACTCGCTTCGGATATGAAACTTTGAGTATTCATAGATGCTCTTGTTATTCCCAATAAGACGGCTTGGTAACAGATCGCTTCTTCCAAAGCCCGCCCCATTCGTTCTGCTCGCAACAATCCAATTAGTTCTCCGGGCGAAAAAACATTAGACATTTCATCTTCTGAAACCAACACTTTTGATGTTATTTGACGTACAATAATTTCTACATGCCTATTATGTATCTGCACCCCCTGGGATCGATAAACCTTTTGGACCTTATTAACCAAAGAGATACGACTTTGCACTATAGTTAGCTCAGCACCAATCAAGAATGCCCAAGGAATTCCAAGAATTCTTGTTATACATTTGTTCCAAACCTCAATCCTCTTTTCGAGATTCATCGATATTGAATCAATCGAACGCACTTCTAACACCTGTTCCACTTTTGGAAGACCTTGCGTTATATCACCAGATCTTGATTTTTCATATATAAATGTAACTAATGTATCTCCTTCGTAAAGGAGTTCCCCATAATGTCCATGAACAGTTGCTCCTGGAGTAGCCAAATAAGGCTTAGCTGATCGTATTACCACAGAGTCAACTTGAAGAATTAGAACTTGACCCGATTTCAAATGCGGTCCTTTTTTGGCTATACATACATTTTCACAAAGAAACTGCCCAAGACTAACCATTGTAGATGTCTTTTCACAATAATTGTAATGGAGAAAATACCAATTCAAATTGAATGGATTCAAAATGATGTTACTGGACGAATAGGGATTATAAATTTTACCATTTTCATCCAGTAAATAATATTTCAGTATTTGAAAAATCTGTTTTAAATTGTCAAGTTGCAAATAGTTAGTTACCAAGACCTGATTATGGGTTATTAAATGGGAAAATAAATCAAAATTAGAAATTGGAAAGCCTGTTCCTATGGGGCCCAATAAATTTCTAATTGGAATTAGGGGGTCCTTTTTGATTGATTCTTTTATCACATTGGGAGAGTTGAATGGGCCTATTCGAAAACAATTGGATGATGACAAAATTATCAAAGATTTAGATTCCTTATTTCGATTCAATAACGTATGAATAGTTCCTTGATTTGGATTAAGGGATTCTTGAATCCCTGCCTTGGAATAGGAATAAACGGAAGAAAACGGATTGACATTGGCGCGATCTGATCCATTCTCAGAGATGAATCCTGAACCCAATAGATCGTTCCTTTTTCCGGTATACGAAATAGGTAACTTCGCTAAGTCGATTCTTAGAAAATCTCTAATCAAACCATTTGTCCTTATTTCAACAAAGGAAGCACGGGCCTTTTCGATCTTTTTGTCTTGGTCCCAATTCAAAACTAAACAAGTCCGAACTAATTGAATATTTGTGTCCCAAATTTCAAGAATTGGGTCATAATAAAGGATATAATTGACAACTCGAAGTTGTAGATTATCACTTTCCTGCAACAGATCCGGCGGGAAAAGTCTTCCTAAATTTATACCGTCCGTTTTTTTATATGGGACTACAGGTTGAACCAAAACAAAATACTTTTTTTCGTACCTGGAAAGTTTCATTCGTTGGATATATAGCCAATTTTTCAATTTTTTGTATTCTTTGTAATTTTGTTTTCCCCCTCCTGGTGGTATCAATCGAAATGCCTTATTTGTTTTTCCAGGAAAATGGATATCTCCAGAAAAGATTATCAGTTTTATTTTTTCTTCTTTTTTCTTCACTCGGACCAACCCGCCTACCCGACTTCTTCTATTTAAAGTGATTTGTGTATCTACCCCAATAATACTATTGTGCCGTACCATTATGGAAGAAGACTCGGCCAAAATGTGGACTTCTACGGGAATAAAAAAAGGGATTTACTTCCTTTTGGTATTTTGGCCAAAATACCTTGACTCCTTGATACTCAATAAAATCCTCTTCGTTGACGATTGAATTCAGTTCTCTAGTCTCATATTTAGTAAGTCCCGAGCTCTTTCTTATATATCGGGGATCATCGAAATAAGCAAGAATACTATTTCTACGGAGAATACCATTTCTGGGGATTTCAATTGAGATACCTGAAGAAGGTATTAGTTGGTTCTCGCCTTCTTGAATTGATTCGAGTGGGATGATGACTCTATTTCTTCGCCTCTTTGCCAATAAATCGGAATTCCCCTCGAGAATGCCCGGATATTTAAGATTACAACGACCAGTACATGTCATTCGATTAAGTTCTGAATAATCAGGAATCCTATCTCCTTTTTGATTTTTACCAGAAAAATACGAACTAAAAAATTTGTGTCTGACTTGATTATTCGTTACTGAGGGGTTAGAAATATATCTTCGCTTAGCAGAAAGAGAATAAGCGTTCATTTGATCTTGATCCTTGTGGATCGAACAGGGGCCTAGACTGGATCTCCAGGGCTCCCCTAATAATATCCATAAATGACTTGTTTTTGGTAAGAGATGGATATTACCATATGTAAATTCAGGTGCATGGTACACATCGGTATTCCAGTGCATTTCGCCCTCTGAGTCAGAATAAATACGTTTTCGAACCTTCTCTTTCAAATTCAAAGTGGATGTTCTCGCGCGAATCTCAGCAATGATTTGTTCTGATTCTACATATTGATCGTTTTGAACTAAAAGAAAACTTTTGGGCGGAATACACACATTGTGTATAATATCTTCACTCTCAATAGTTACATACAAGTCTCTACAACATAGAAAAGCAGGATGTCCATGACGTGTACGTGTCGGATGAACCAAATCCTCATTGAATTTTATTTTTCCATTAGAAGGGGCTCGCACATGTTCGGCAGTACCCCCTGTGAATACTCCGCCGGTATGAAAAGTTCTTAATGTTAATTGAGTGCCCGGTTCTCCAATAGATTGACCTGCAATAATACCTACAGCTTCTCCCAATTCGACCAGGTCATCATGAGCTGGACTCCGGCCATAACATAATTGACAAATCCAAGATGTACTCTTACAAGTAAATGGGGTTCGAATAGAGATTGGTTGTGCTCTAAAAGTTATGAATCTATTGATAAGTCCAACCCCAATATCTTGATTTCTAGTAGCAATGCATCGTGAACCTATATATATAGGATCTGCTAATACACGCCCAATTAATGTTTGGATAAAAATCCTATCCGCCATCATTCCCTTTCGAGGGCTTACAGAAATACCTCGGACGGTGCCACAATCTGTTCGACGTACAACAACGTGTTGAACTACTTCAACAAGTCTGCGCGTGAGATATCCTGCATCTGATGTTCGGATTGCGGTATCCACAACTCCTTTACGGGCTCCGTAGCAAGAAATAATATATTCTGTTAAAGAGAGTCCTTCGCGTAAATTGCTTTGAATGGGTAAATCAATCATTTGCCCTTGGGGATCCGACATTAATCCTCTCATACCTACTAATTGATGTACCTGAGATGCATTTCCTCTGGCTCCCGAAAAAGACATTATATGGACTGGATTAAAAGGGTCGGTCATCTGAAAATTAGGATTCATTTCTTGTCGCAAATATTCACTTGTGGCATACCAAATCTCGATCGATTGACGTAATTTTTCTACCGCGTGTACATTCCCATAATGATGGTGTTTTTCCAAAATAAAACTTTGTTGTTCAGCGTCTTGAACTAGCCATCTTTTAGAAGGTATTGTTAAAAGATCATCAATTCCTAATGAAATGGATGCGGTGGTAGCTTGTCGGAAACCTAGAGTCTTTACTTGATCCAGGATATGTGATGTATATCCTATTCCATAGTGATCAATAAATCGACTAATAAGTCGTTTCATGGCAGTTCCGTCTATCACTTTATTGTGAAAGACCTGAGTGGGCCGTTCTGCCATCAGTACCTCCATATTGCGCTGAGTAGAATTTGACAATGGGTTTGAGTCAGTGATTGGAAAACTTCCTTTTCTAGATCGTGATTCGCGCAGAAATTCCGCAATTATAGCCCTAGTTAACCCGGCGAGACTCGACTTCCCCTTGGTAGCATAGAATTACAACAGCCCTGCCAAAACCCCTGTATGGCTTCTTCTATTTCTCGATAAAAAGAAATATGACCAAGAGTTGTTCGAATATATATATAAAGAATTTCTTTTTTTATACTTCTTACTATCAGATAGTGTCCATAAATCTCATAATAGGTCCCCAAAGATTCATAGTGAATTTCGATGGGAGTTTCTCTTGCAGCAATAACGCGTTGATCTACTCGCCACCGTAGCCACAAAGGACTACCTAAATTGATTCGTTTTTGCCGATAAGCTCCAATTGCATCATAGGCATTACAAAAAAAGGGTTCGGTTTTTTTTGTATACTTATACTCTTTATTTTGATAGTTTCCACGATTACACGGATTATACCTATTTACACAAATACCCCGACGATTTCCACTCGTTAAGACATAGAGTCCACTAAGCATATCTTGAGTTGGTGCAGAAATGGGATCTCCAATAGTTGGAGACAAAAGATTCATATGAGAAAACATAAGTAAACGTGCCTCTGCTTGAGCCTCCAAAGATAAAGGCACATGAACAGCCATTTGATCTCCGTCAAAGTCTGCATTGAAGCCCTTACAGACTAATGGATGTAAACAAATAGCACGCCCTTCGACTAAAATGGGGAGGAATGCCTGTATGCCTAATCTATGCAGAGTAGGCGCTCTATTCAGCAATACCGGATGGTCAGCCAGAATTTCCTGAAGGATTTCCCATACAATCGGTTTTTTTTTTCGAATTTGACTCTTAGCAACTCCGATATTCGAAGCAATATGTTTTCTAATTAGGTCACGAATTACAAATGCCTGGAAAAGTTCTATTGCTATTTCACGAGGTAATCCACAGCGATGTAATGAAAGTGAAGGACCCACGACAATCACTGATCGCCCTGAATAATCGACCCGTTTACCAAGCAGAGTCTCGCGAACTCTTCCTTCTTTGCCTTCAATTACATCTGAAAGGGACTTGTAAACTCTATTATGATCATCCCTCATTGGTTGTCCGCAGATTCCATTATCAAGAAGTGCATCCACGGCTTCTTGTAGCAATTTTTCCTGAGATATTATTAATTCTTCTGGCTTAGCTATACTTGTTGTTAATAGATCTGTAAGAGTATTATTCCGATAAATAATTCTTCTATAGATTTCATTAATATCCGAGGTCACTAGTTTATCCTCATCTATATGATAGATGGGTCTCAACTCAGGAGGAAGAACTGGTAATAGACACAAAACCATCCATTTTGGTTCTATATTTGTTCGAATAAAATGCTTAGCCAATTCCATGCGTCTAAGCAAAAAATCTTTTCTTCTTCCAACTTTTCGATCTTCCCATTCATTCCCTGTGGGCTCCTCTTCCTCCAATTCTTTCCATTATACCAATGAATAATCTATAATCATTCGTAAATCTAGATTGGCTAATTGTTGTCTGATAGAGCCTCCCCCGGTAGACATCTCTCGATTTCGAAATGTATCGAAGCTCCGAGTAGTAAAAAAAAGGGGGATCCTGTATTTCCAGGGTTGGATTTCATATTCCAATAAACCCCGTAATCGTAAAAAAGTGGGTTTTTTATCTATGGGCCTAGCAAAATAAAAATTGGGATAGGATATCCCCCCCTCAAAATCGGACATGAAAGTTTCCTTTCATCCGGCTCAAGTAGGTCAAAGAAAAAGAAAGGAGTTCTCGCTTTCAAATTCTGGAAAACTCCAAAAAGATCTACTCCTTACTCAAGTTTTCAGTGAAGACCAAGCAAAACTTCATCGATTCCGTCTTCCTTATTCTTTTTATTTAGATTTTCTGAATTATTTAATTAATAATTAAATTTAATTATGACCTAAATGAAATGTGAAATTCTTGAGTAGTCTACTTCCCCTCGAATGATGAATCCCGTAATTCTTAATTAAAGAGAGTACCTTGGAATTCATAAGGAATTTACTTGTCTATGTACTGTTCCATTTGATCTTTTAGGTCCCGACTTCACCTCGACGGTTAGGCCACGACGCCCTTAACTTAAAGTCTATATGCGATAGATAGACTCTTGTAACCATGACATCTTTTCTATTTGCTACTTGAACATAATTTCTTTATAAAAAAAGGAACTACTGAATTCCACAAAAGAAAAAGTCTTTTTTTTACGAGGTATAACTATAAATTCTTATGAAATCGACCATAGATCAATTCCCTTTTTTGGGAGCGTCTTGATCCCTAATTCTGAGCTTCATGTTACTCCTACCAACAAACATGTCAGGTACAGGGCATCCCGATTGGATTAAATGGGATGACAGTTTCTCAGTTCAAATCTGTAAAATCAGAATTTCGATCAAATCACACACCGCAGTATACTAGGTCTTCTAATTCGTTAAGAGGTTTATCTAAAAGATTCACAATATAACTAGGAAGACGTTTCAAATACCACACGTGCATTACCGGGTATGCAAGTTTTATGTAGCCCATTTGATATCTTCGTATCCGAGAATCAACAAACTCGACTCCGCATTGTTCACAAAATTGCGGGTCTTCCTTTTCATCTCCGATTACTCGATAATTTCCACAAGCACAAATTCCACTTTTGATAGGCCCAAAAATTCTTTCACAAAATAATCCATCTTTTTCTGGTTTATTTGTTTTGTAATGAAAGGTATAAGGTTTTGTCACCTCTCCAACTATCTCGCCATTAGGCAGGATTTTTTTGGACCAAGTACTTATTTGTTCAGGAGAAACTAATCCAATTCGGAGTTGTTGATGTGTATATCGATCGATCATAGATGAAAACTTCTGCTTCATTTCGATTAAGCTTCCTTTCTATTAAGCTGGAAAGTCTTCTCAGATACAAGAAAATGATTCAGTTCCAGAGCTAAAGATCGTAGTTCTCGAACGAACAGCCGAAAAGATTCTGGAGCATCCTCAGGAGTCGGTATTCTTCCTCCAAAGATTGTAGTACCAAGTACTTCCTGGCGAGCTCTAATATGATCAGATTTATAAGTAAGCATCTCTTGTAAAATATAAGCAACGCCAAACCCATCTAAAGCCCAAACCTCCATTTCTCCTACCCGTTGTCCCCCCTTTTTGGCCCTTCCTTTAAGGGGTTGTTGGGTAAGACGTGAATAACGCCCACTGGAACGCCCATGAATTTTATCATCAACTTGATGAATTAATTTCAAGATATAAGGCTTTCCTATTATAACGGGTTGTTCAAAAGGATCCCCCGTTCTTCCATCAAATATTCTGCTTTTTCCTGGAGACTCGGGTTCAAATATCCATGGATTCGCTGTTTGCTTACTGGCTTCATATAATTCAGAAAACACCAGTTTTCTCGAAGCTTCTTGTTCATATCTCTCATCAAAAGGCGCTATTCGATAATGTCTGCCTAGCAAATCCCCCGCTAACCCGAGCGAAGATTCAAATATTTGTCCTACATTCATTCGTGAAGGTACTCCTAATGGGTTGAAGACCATATCAACAGGTCTTCCATCTTGCAAATAAGGCATATCTTGTCTAGGTAAAATTTTTGAAATGATACCCTTATTTCCGTGTCTTCCAGCTACTTTATCGCCTACTTTGATTTCACGTTTCTGTAAAATATATACACGAATACTTTCTGTTTTCTCTGTCTCATCTGTCTTAGAGCTCTGGACCCATCTCACATCAATAACCCGACCCCTACCGCCTATAGGTAGTTTTAGACAAGTTTCTTTTGAAGTATATACTCGCATGCCAAGTATGGTTCGTAACAATCTATCTTCCGGAGCATACGATGATTCTTTCACCATTTGGGGCGTTAATTTCCCTACTAAAATATCACCCGTTTCCACCCAGGATCCCAGCATTACAATTCCATTTTTGTCTAAATTTCGGAGTAAATGGGCTTCTAAATGTGGTATTTCATTAGTGACCCTTTCAGGGCCTTGGTTAATCTGAATTTCATGTTTACGTATGTGAAAAGAAGTATAAATATCTTCATATACTAAGCGCTCGCTAATGAGCACTGCATCTTCAAAATTGTAACCTTCCCATGGCATATAAGCTACTAATACGTTTTTCCCCAAAGCGAGTTCGCCACCAACTGTAGCAGCACCGTACGCTAAAATTTGCCCCTTTTTAATGCATTTACCCCGTCGAACCTGGGGTTTTTGATGCATACAAGTATTTTTGTTGGAACGTTGATACAGAACTAATGGAATCCTTAGAGTATTCCCATTACCTGATAAATGTATCTTGTCAGTATCGGTATAAATAATCTTTCCTTCGTGTTCGGCTATAGCAAGAGCCCCTGAATCTAGAGCCGCCTGGCCTTCCAATCCAGTTCCAACAATGCACTTCTCGGAATTAGAAAGAGGGACTGCTTGACGTTGCATGTTAGAACTCATTAAGGCCCGATTCGCATCATTATGCTCGATAAAAGGAATGAGGGAAGCCCCAATAGAAAAATATTGGAAGGAAAAAATACTGCAAAGATGAACCTGTTCCCATGCAATAGTCAGGAATTCTTGACGATATCGAGCTGGAACAACCTGTTCTTCCTGAATACCCCGATTCAAGGCCAAAGAATTTCCCGCCGCTACCATATAGTATTCATCTCGACCCGGTGATAAATAAAGCATCCGCGCCCCTTTTGATCTCTCAGAAATTTTATAAAACGGACTTTCTAGAGACCCCCAACGACCAATCCTTGCATGAATTGCTAAGGATCCAATAAGTCCAACATTTATTCCTTCAGATGTGTCAATTGGGCAAATACGCCCATAGTGACTAGGATGAATATCTCGTATTGGAAAAGTAGCAGTTCGCGCAGTCAATCCCCCCGGGCCCAAATAACTCAATTTTCTCCCATGAACTATTTGTGTTAATGGATTAGTTCGATCCAAAACTTGAGATAATGGGTGTAAACGGAAAAAAACTTTATAAGTATCTGTTAATGGAGTTGAATTTACCAAGTTCTGCGGAGTTGGTGTCCAGTTATGCTTAAGTGCTGCATATATATTTCCTCGAGCCATATTTTCTAAACGAACCAAGGCCAATCCAAATTGTTCTTGTAAAAGATCTGCTACAGAACGAATACGCTTATTTTGCAAATGATTCATATCGTCAAGTGTACCCATTCCAAATTTGATTCGGATCAAACGATCCGCGGCTGCCAATATATCTCATGGTAACAAAAATGTATTGTTCTGGGGTATATTAAGGTTCAGTCTCCGATTCATATTTCGTCGACCAATCCCCCCCAATTCACATCTTTGGTGAAAGAATTTTTTTTGTAAATCCTTAGATAAGGATTCAGAAAATACCGGATCTCCCTCTACACAAGCAAATTGTTGATAAAACTCCAAAATAGCATTTTCTTTTGACCCTATTTTTTTTTTATTATTCAGAAAAGACAAAAATAGTTCAGGATAGCAAACATTCTCTAGGATTTCTCTTATATTCAACCCCATCGCTGATAATAGAACTAGAATAGATAGTTTTTGTTGCCTACTCACACGAACCCATATCCTTGATTTTCTATCAATCTCTAATTCTAATCTTCCTCCCCAATCTGATATAATGGTGCCGGTATAGACCGAAATTCCGTTATCATTCAATTCTGACTGGTAATAAATACCGGGACTTTGCAATATTTGATTGATCACAATTCTATATATTCCATTTACTATAAAGGCTCCCAGAGAAGTCATTAGAGGGATCTTTCCTATCAAAATTGTTTGTTCTTGGATATACCTACACCTATCGTTTTTCCAAATGAGTCTCGCGGATACATATAATTCAGAAGAATATGTGAGTGATTCATACACAGCATCTCTTTCCTTTATCAGGGGTTCGACCAATTGATATCTTTCTAAAAATAATTCAAAGTCAATTTCTTGATTTGTATCTTCAATTTTTGGAAACTTAGAAAGTTCCTCTGTCAAACCTTGATCAATGAACCTACAAAATCCTTCAAATTGTATCTTATTAAATCCAGGTATTGTGGACATTGCGTCTATCCCGGATTATTTTGAAATTGTCAGTTATTTATATTCATCCGTATCGAATAAAAAAAATAAAAATAAATACCATTTTGGCTGGCTCATTATCCATCAAATAAAATCCTATAGATCTAGCAATGACGGAATTTTGATTCTAGGAATCTTTGACTGGAATCTATGAGATAGTTGGAATAAAAATTTAGATGGAACTTAAATTGTCATTTTAAGAGATGCAACCAGAACGGAATTGATAATCCTAGAAACAGAATTCTCCTACTTAGGCTTACTATGCTTTGGGATTAATATCAAAAAGGATTCCGTTTCTTATATTATAATTATAATGTATAACAGTATTGATATTCTAATCTACTTGAATATTGAATACCAGAAAACTCTATGAATGTTGTATTTATTAATATTAACGATTAACGCGGATATATTATACCTAATCTATAACCCCGTCTTCTTTCTTCTTTTATTGACCTCCTGTCCTGTCGTGTCGTCAATTGACAGTATGGCTTAGGGCTCCATATAATTTGACCGACCAAATCCTATTTTGGTAAACCACCTTGAATCTACTGCAGAGTGAAGGATCGTGGATCCAACGCATAACCCTTTGCCTTGGAGAGAGATAAAGACGAGAAAGACCAACGAAATCAAGTTTCGAGGTTGTATGTTGTATAGTTTAATGGTAAAGTTTGATTACCATTAACCCCCAGAATAGTTATAGTTAACGAGTTTTTCCGTTTGATTTAGATCCTGTTCATCTTCTAAAGGCGGCTCTCGGCCTGAGTTATATTAAGTTAAGGCGGCCTTAGGCCTTATTACCTATTATAGTTTTCTTATTATCTATTTTGGTTTATTACCTTGCTTTTTGATTTCCTAAAAGTGTCCGGCCCTCGGGACCTATTATTTCTACTTTATTTATGAGTAAAGGCCCCTATGGTCCAGTGGTTACGACCTCTCTCTTTCACGGAGAAAACGAGGGTTCAAGTCCCTCTGGGGGTGTACCAAAACTCAAGACTATAGGAGTGGGATTTTCTATCAAGTGGTCCGTATTTGATCAAGTTCTTCTATTAGTCTACTCAGTAGGACTTTATATTTTATATCAATTTTTATTTATTTGTCAAGTCTGCCTGGGAGACGGAAGGAAGTTTATTATGGAACGTCTAAAATGAATTAGGCGTTGGGTCGATGCCCGAGCGGTTAATGGGGACGGACTGTAAATTCGTTGACAAAATGTCTACGCTGGTTCAAATCCAGCTCGGCCCAACAATTCGCCAATCTACTATAATGTCTCTTGTTCTTAAGAAATACCCGATACAAGAGAATAAAAAAAATACAAAATTTCTGTCTTATTTCCCTGGGATTGTAGTTCAATAGGCAAGAGCACCGCCCTGTCAAGGCGGACGTTGCGGGTTCGAGCCCCGTCAGTCCCGACGGACCGAATAAGTACATTAATTGGCCTCTGCATTTTCTGTGAAAGAAGGGACAGAGAGAATAATTGAATTCAAAGGGGGTTTCCCCTCTTTTTTTCAGGAGAAAGAACAAACCGAAACTAAAACGAAAATAACTAAAACAGTGAAATTGATAGAATAGTCCATCTTTTCTCCCGCGACTCATCTTTCTCATTTGTCTTCCAAAGAAAATTGGATCATTAAAATTTAGAACCTAATTCTTCTCTTTTTCCACTTCGCTTGTATTGTTTGTTGGGGTTTTTTAGTTAATGGAAACGGACGGGGGTTAGATGATACTTCATTTGATAATTCTATAAGGAAGACCTAAGGTAGGTTATAGAAAAGAAAGAACAGAAAAGAAGGATAAATAAAGGAATTTATTATTGGTCCGGGAATCCAAGATTGGATTCGGTATGGATAAAGGATCTTCGTATGTTATACTATTCAATTCTCGACAACGAATTAATTTAATAGCTCAGGTATTGTTATTCATGATATTGATCCGATTCAAGATCATCGATAGGTAATGCATTCATTGAATTGACAGGTGAAAGATTTAGCATCTCTATGGGATTAAATCCCGAGTTATTGTGAAATAAAAAAAATGAGATTATGGAAGTAAATATTCTTGCATTTATTGCTACTGCACTGTTCATTTTAGTTCCTACTGCCTTTCTACTTATAATTTACGTAAAAACAGTCAGTCAAAATAATTAATTACTTTAAATTTTAATGAAACTTTACTTCTGAATTCTTATCAATAGTTGAAGAAATTAAAAGAAAAGTATTCTATTTTTGCGTCTTAAATGAAATCAAGGGGCTATAATCGGCGGTATTCTCTCAGATCCGAGAGTATGGTAAGTAAGAGAGAAATTTATTTCTTACCATACTCTCTATTAGTGTTATAGTAGTGTATAAAGTTGTACTTGACTTTTTAATAAAGTTGGTATACTATATTAGCTTCTATCTTCAATATATGTAGTTATATAATCCATATATGGAATTGACGTAGGACCCAATTCTATTTCTTTGATACATTTATTTATTCCGATGAATCTGAAATAATAAATTTACTGTTATAGACTACATTTCTCCACTAGAATCCGACGTAATTTTGAAAAGAAGAAATTTTTATTTGAAAATGATTTCAATTTAAATAAATAATCTGTTGCAGAACGATCTATAAAATAATAGATACCATTTCATTCCTTAACTAAATTAGGAGTGCTTCTAAAGTCCACTTCTTCCCCATACTACGAGTGAAAGGGAAAATGTAAAGACTACCATTAAAGCAGCCCAAGCGAGACTTACTATATCCATGTGAATTATGTCCCTTATCTCTATGATAGAATTATTCCAGTATTGCTCACTAATAATAGTAGAATGACTGGTCCAGAGTCAAAAAAGGATTCTGACCGAACATTATCGATGAACCAATCTAAAAAGAAAAAAATTCCTATATTATATGATTTCTAATCGGGAAAGACTAAACCCGAGTAAAATACACAATGACACTACAAAGGAATGGTACTACTGGAACATTTAAAGAAAATAAGGGGGCCCACTCCTTTTTTCTTGCCGCCCTTCAAAGTAAAAAAAGATAAATTGTTATCTATTACATACTTTTATTTTCTATTTGATCTAATCCGTACCCTTTCCCAATTGTCTCTATGAAGGTAGTATATTATACTCTTGACGAGGGGTTTCGAAAAAAAATTATTTTTTTGCACTTTTTCTTTTCTATAAACTATAAAAAAGTAAATTATCCATCCAATCTCAATCTAATAGTGATTGAATGCCTGAACACTCAGAGATTCTCGCGAGTCTATATGTGTAGATTACAATTTACAATATAGAAAATAGAAAGGACTTGCCCCAATTAGTAGTTGAATTATGCGCTAATCTAATTCAAGACCCAATCAGTAGACATTACATTAGCAGTAGAAGAGAATCAGGAAGTCTTGCTTCGACCATTATAATATTTCTTTGAATTTTAGATTAAAAGATTGGCAATCTTTTACAAAATCCCCAGAACAGAATAAGAAGAACAGAATAAGAGATTTTGATTCGTTTGTTGATGAGGCGGCACCCGGATTTGAACTGGGGAAAAAGGATTTGCAGTCCCTCGCCTTACCACTCGGCCATGCCGCCAGCATAAAAATTTCCCTTTTTGGGTTGGATTACTAAAGTTTAGTTTATTGTACTTGCATCTTGTATCCCCTTTTTAATCCTTTTTATAAAAATTATAAAAGAACCCTTGTTTCCCCTTTTGATTGTATTTTATCTACCCCTTCGTTTGATTGTATACTATCTCAAAACACACAATGCCAAAAAACTTCCACTCACTTTTTTCTATTGAAAAATCAAATTTATATTTTCACTCAAAAAAGTCAAAATTTATAACAAAAGGGAACCATTAACTATTCGTTAATTGAGAATTTTTGAATGATTCTTGGATTTGCATCTAAAATCGGGTTTGCTTAATGACATAATAAAATACAAATTGATACATACTTAACGGATTCTTTTGTATAAAAAATCCTTCTCAATTTCCATTATAACAAAAATTATAAGTATATGTAAACCCCATAATGGAAATTGTTACACAGATTTAGAGTATGTTGCCTATAAATAAAGGGAATTCGTTGGAACAAAAAAAGGCCCGGCTGGGTATTGACCGGGCCAGGCCCAAAAGGCACTTCGAACAAAATAAAAGCAAGAAGGTCTTCTTTATTTATCTTTCTATTTGGATCTTTCGAGCATCTAAATGGAATTCCTAATTATATAATAACGATAAAGAATGTGAAAGAAATACTTTCTTTAATCCTTACTTGATGTGTAATGTAACATAGTAATTATCTTTTTCAATTGGGAGAGATGGCTGAGTGGACGAAAGCGGCGGATTGCTAATCCGTTGTACGAGTTATTCGTACCGAGGGTTCGAATCCCTCTCTTTCCGTTTCCGTTGATGACTTTCTATTTTTTTCTTTCAAATTTTGCAAACCCCTTTTTCTTTTTTCCTAGTTAAACGCGTGGAATAGCTTTAATAAAATTGTAAAATCAAACAAGAAAAACTAAATTTTTATTTTATTCTTCACGTCCAGGATTATGTCCTGGATCATTGGATAGGAATCCAAAGATGAAGAGAGAAACAAAGAATATTACTACTGTGTAAACGAAAAGTTTGAGAGTAAGCATTACACAACCTCCAAGATCATTTTTTGAAAAAGAAAAATGAGAAAAGATAATAGATCCTTCATTTTTATATCACAT
Source organism: Calendula officinalis (assembly GCA_963853835.1). NCBI lineage: Eukaryota > Viridiplantae > Streptophyta > Magnoliopsida > Asterales > Asteraceae > Calendula > Calendula officinalis. The sequence continues at coordinate 61,126,859 of OY970824.1, read as the reverse complement.
ATCCTATTTTGACACCAAGAAATGAATGAAAATAATGTTTAGAAATTCAAATGGAGTTGAAATTTGTAATAAGAGTCTTTGATTACCATAAATTACTTTCATACCCACAATTAGATGGACCCTAAATAAGGTATTTCGCCGGAAAAAGGATTCAAATCGGGAAATAGGGCGAACCGCCTTTATCGTGGCTATCTGAGAATTTCAATGTTTGAATCGAAGGTTCGTACTGTCAGACTTATTTGATGTTTTTAATTGTTATAATTTTTCTCCAATAAATCATGAATTTTCTAGGATAGTATTAAAGATCTTATCGAAAACTTACAGCAGCTTGCCAAACAAAGGCTAAAAGAAAAAAGAACAGGGGTATGACTGGCATAACATCTACGATTGGATTCAAAAAAGCATAGGCTTCGGGCAATTTGGCGAAGAAAAGACTACTCGGATAAAGGGCAGAATTAAGACAGATCAAACTAAAGATATTAAGCATAACAACATTTTTTTCGTCGAGATAATTGCATTTTGATTGAGTTATTGATATAAGGAAAAATGAAGAAAGTAAGGTAGACAAAAAAATCTTTCTTTTTCCGCTCAATCAAAAATCCTCCAATTCTCAAAGGAGAATAGAAGAAATCATACTTTCATACAATATCTTAATTGAATTATATGTAATGATCAATAAATTCAGTTGAATTCTAGATATACACATGCCAAAATCCTAGCACGAATCCACAATAGATTCTATAAATAATAAAGATTTTCTTTAGAAAGTTGGACTGGAATTGACTAACACTTAATACCAATATTATTCTTTATTAGTATTAGTGTCCAATCAAAATAGATTGGGGCGTAGCCAAGCGGTAAGGCAACGGGTTTTGGTCCCGCTATTCGGAGGTTCGAATCCTTCCGTCCCAGAGCATACCCATTGTAGCCTAATACTTCTTTTTTGTTCAACAAGGTTCTGTTTCAAGGTCTAATATTGGATAGTATTCCTCTTTCTTTTTTGATTTTGAATGATTCTTTGCGGAATCATATCTTAGTTTTTCACAAACTGGCCTAAATCAAGTTCAAATGACATGCAAAAGAAACTGAACCCTATATATGACCCAGATAAAGATAAGATGGGGCATAGATCACAGTTGCAGAAAGATTAGAAAAAAATATGAAAATACATATAAAAGAGGAAGTGCCTAGCCTATAGGTAGGTATTGGTATCCTATTTCAGTGACAATAGTCTTTCTATTTTTGTGAAAAAGAATTTGCAATAATAAAATTTAAATATTTAACAATGACATTTCTTTTTTTTTGTTCGATCTATTTAGCTTATTTGTTTTACATCAAAGTAGGAAACTTTTTCAAGTATCAAGATTTGTAATGATTCCTTATCGATTGAATATTTGGGAAGTTGGAAATGGGTCAGTCTATCTTATTGAGTCACTTGAAGAGGCAGAGTCAAATAGAAATTATTTCTTCGTGTGCTTTCTGTTAGTTATGTTATTTCTAGATTTAGATTTCTGGATATTTCTGTTAGATATTTTTTTGACATAGAGATTTATAGAAAAATGTTCCAGTCATACAAAAAAGCCGGGGTCTTGCTACTGCTAATATTTTTTCAGAAAAATATTTCTTATCTTATCTATATAGACAAGAAAAAATATAAATGACTATGTCTTTGTACCCATTGAACCAATGACTATTCATGATTCCATAATTGAATCAATTTCATACTGGTTCCAAATTAGAGCAATGTTATGGTAAAACTTCGTTTAAAACGATGTGGTAGAAAGCAACGTGCGACTTGAAGGACATGATCCGGTGTGGATTCTTATTCTTACATCCACCATTTTATATAGGAATGAAGGTGCTCTTAGCTCGACGTCATTTGTTCTATTCTACTCGAACCCTTATTTTTTTATTGGGTTATAATGTAAATAGTTCATGATGGAGCTCGAGTAGAAAGTCTTGATTCATTTCTCAGGGGCAACAATCTAGGGTTAATGCCAATTAATAAATTGGAACAACTTCGTAAGTATAGCTTCGATATAGAAATAGAAAGGGTCCGATTCGAGCAAATTTTCAATAAAAAAAATTTGTTGGAAGGGCTAAAACCTTTTCAATCCACAGTGTATCGCGCACGAATGAACCGTCGGTATGCTTCTTTAATAGAAAGAAATCACAAAAGGGGTATGTTGCTACCATTTTGAAAGGATTAAGAAGCACCGAAGTAATGTCTAAACCCAATGATTTAAAACAAAGATAAAGGATCCCAGAACAAGGAAACAGCACTTCAGTTGTCTCACAGATACGAATAAAGAATCCAAATAGATTTTAAACGAGACAAAAAGGGTGAGTTAAAGACCACTCAAAAAAAATCTTAAAGATTTTTGAGAATTATTGAACTTGAGTTATGAGTACAAATGATTTTTTCTTTTTCAGGAAGGAAGCTAAATAAAAATGACTATGAGTTAAATTATAGACTAATTTTTTTATGGATTACTTTCCTATTTATTCTAACACAAAACTTCGAATCATTTTTTCACGAGCCGTACGAGGAGAAAACTTCCTATACGGTTCTAGGGGGGGTTCCTTTTCATCTACATCTATCCCGATGAGCCGTCTATCGAATCGTTGCAATTGATGTTCGATCCCGAAGAGAAGGAAGAGATCTTCGGAAAGTGGGTTTTTATGATCCGATCAAGAATCAAACTTATTTAAACGTTCCCGCTATTCTCTATTTCCTTGAAAAAGGTGCTCAGCCTACAGGAACTGTTCAGGATATTTTAAAAAAGGCAGAGGTTTTTAAGGAACTTTGCCCTAATCAAACGAAATTAAATTAAGGAAATAAAAACTAAGGGTAGAATAGTGATTTCTATATCATTTTGGATATCTTTTCTATACTATGTTTTTTTATTTCCTTCTTTTCTTGCTCTATTCGTATCTATTTATCATTGCTTTTATAGAATCTTTTTCTAAGGAAACCCTTATTTGATTGATCCTCACAAAATAGAGAATTCTGGCATTACCTGCAATCGGGTGTTTTTCTTTCGAACTCTAATCCCAAGTAAGAAACAAGGAATCAAAATTTTTTATCTATTATGGATACACTATTTATTGCATAAATACTTTTTCTACTTCTTCTTTCTTTATTCTCCACCTAAACTATAAATTTTAGTTTATATGCATATGGAGTGCCAATCCAACACAAGTCTTTTTTTTTTTACTATTATTTCAATTTAAGTTCTTGTATTTTTTCCATTGTATTCTTTTCTTAACCTTTATATTGACAACATTGTATCGAACAAATATAATTCATCGTGATAAGAAGCTCTATTTATTTTCGTCCCATAGGTTTTATTTTTTACCTGTTCATTCAAACGATGGGTTCGTTGGATTAGCTTTGATACCTGGATTTTGATTGAAAAAGTGGATAACATAGAAATAGGGAATGGTCTAGCATTGTTTACATTTCTTTATTTATTTTTTGGGGGAAATTTTTTTTATTTCATAGATTAATGCTTTTATTTAATAATTTCGTTTTATTATGATTGTATCTACATATCCCTTTTCTATTTGGGTTGCTAACTCAACGATAGAGTTCTCGGCTTTTAAGTGCGGCTAGGATCTTTTACACATTTAGATGAAGCGAGGTATTCGTCCATACCATCGGTAAAGTTTGAAGACCGCGACTGATCCTGAAAGGGAATGCATGGAAAAAATAGCATGTCGTATCAATTAAGAGTTTGAGAATATTTTATTCTTTCCGGCTCGGTACAAAGCCTTCTTTAAATTCTTGAAGGGGAGCAAACCGAAGTCAATTTCAAGTTGGGTCAAATTAATAAATGGATAGGGCCCCACGGCT